>CM041640.1:43406499-43417204 GCA_023333625.1 Bothriochloa decipiens | reverse complement strand
CATTTTGTATCTCTTGTGAATTTATGAGCAGGTTTTAATTGGGTCAGTGGCTGCTCTCTCCCTGATGACTATTGTGAGTGTTATAATTGGACGGATTTTCCAGTCTGTGCCAGCACAGTTTCAAACAAGTTAGTATTAACTACTTTAGTAAATAATCAATTATGTTTTGAAAGAATTGCTCCTGTCTTTTGTGGTAACTATATGTATTGTAATTGTAATGTACAATCTTCATTGTTTCTGAAATTGTGTTTATTGTGGTAAGTTTAACTCATTATGCTAACAAGATGGTTGTGATACCGTGGCATTCCTTCAGCGCTGCCCATAGGAGAGTATGCTGCAGTTGCTCTGCTCGCATTCTTTGGTTTCAAGTCAATAAAAGATGCATTAGCACTTCCTGATAATGCCAACGAGAACCTTCAGGGGAATTCAGAAAGTGGGGAACTGGCTGAGGCCGAGGAGCTTGTCAAGGAAAAGGTTGTCCTTATCCAGAAAGTGATTATGTTAAGAATTCTTTTCAAAAACTATAATTGTTTGCTTTTACTATACATTATGTAACTGAAAGCTGGTGCAAGTTTGCACCATACCCATACATGACAAATTGAAGTACTCGAAAAAGTTCCCAGCCTTCTCTGGTCTTTACTGAAAGTCATTTTACTTTGTTACAGGTTTCTAAAAGGCTCACCAGTCCTCTTGAAGTCGTTTGGAAGTCCTTCAGTCTTGTTTTCTTTGCTGTAAGCTGTATCTCATGCACTGAAATTATTTGCTAAGAACATTTGGGACCGTGGTCCTTAGATATTGTCAAACAACCATCTTACTACTTGCCAAATGTTCTGCACCTGTAGGAGTGGGGAGATCGCTCTATGCTTGCTACAATTGCTTTGGGTGCTGCTCAGGTCTGTTTGAGAGTTTTCTATACAAATATTCAATTTTAAACTATTTGGTTTAGCTGGTGTAAGCATTTAGTAAGCTGTCTTATTTTTGTAGTCTCCTTTGGGCGTTACTAGTGGAGCCATAGCTGGACACTTGATTGCAACAGGCCTTGCTATTCTTGGGGGAGCATTCCTGGCCAACTACTTGTCTGAGAAGCTGGTAAGACAAAAAAAAAGAAAAGGTCCTTTGGTGATGGATGATCTTCTGTGTAACTGTTGGTAACTTGTCAACATTTATGTAAAATCAATGGTGCTCATAAACTCAAAACAACAAGTCAACAACAATAACAAAGCCTCTAGGCCCAAACAATTTGGGTTAATGCATTATAAATTGTAGGCTTGCGAAAATATCAATTAAAAATAAAAACTTGAAATGATTATGAGAAAAAATTATTACACAAATTCAACATGAACAATATTTTTTAGTTTGTAATGTGTTTTTGTGTGTGGACATTGGTTATCTATGAAAGACCATGTAAAGACTAGAATTTGTGTGTATGTGTGACCATGATGTTCCAAATCTCATACTGTTTACTTAAGCATTGAAAAGAAGGCGTTGGATTTTAAAGCAGTTACTCAGGACCTGTTTTGTATCCTAAATCAAATTCCAGTGCTTGATTTAATTGCAAATAGCTAAAACACAGTACAGACACTTTGCATGCACCCTTATGATGGCATGCATGCACATCTTTGCCTCCTGTGAACACCTATGGAAGATTGGACTTCCAGCTTTGGAGTCTTCCACTAGACTTTATTACTAAAGTGGTTTCAACTTATGCATTTAACCTAGAGTACGAAAAAGATGCTCGCACAAACACTTCTAGTCTAGAGTCTACCCCAGTTCAGCTTCAAGAAATTTTAGAGCTAGGGATATCCAGCTCCAAGAATTCTTGGAGCGGCTGTCTCCGGGCTAGTGTTGAAAGGCACACCTCTGCTTTTGGTCGCTCGTTCTGGTATAATCATGAATGCTTTACCATGTTGTTGTTACCTTTCTCTGCGTACCCTTTTGATTTAGGACTCATGGAAATACATTATTTTTCAGGTTGGCTTGATAGGAGGAGTATTATTTTTGCTCTTTGCTGCCGCGACGCTTTTTGGTGTATTCTAATCGATCTGAAGAATCTGTTGTTAGGAAAAGGAATTCGCTGGTCTTAGATTTTGAAGATGAGGGGAAACCCAAGTAGGCTTTGCACAGGTTGTATGTAGATAGGCGTTATCTTTCGGGTTCCATGAGATGATTTAGATGTGTTCTATCAGACAGACTAGAAACCTGCATCATAGGGACAATTGGACAATTTACCCATTCAAATAATTTAATTAGATTTGTTTGATAAGAAGTTACTTGCTCAGGATCTAGTGTTGACTTTTATCAATCAAGCATGTACCTGCTTTGTGATCATTCATGGGAGACAATGACAAAGGGAACTCCCAGGATGAATTGTGCTGAAAAAAAACAACTCTGGGTTACCCAAAAAACCAAAGGAAACTTACACAATTATATATAAAAAAATTGCAAACTCACTTATTATATTCAACGAAAAGGAAAAAGAGAGTAAAGAAAACATATACAGTACAAGGCATCAATTCAAGATAGGACCTAAGTTTTGGGGATGGCAGCAGACGATAATAAGTGAGAGCGAATAAGCTGCGGTACGGCTGATAAGCTGGCTGAAATAAGCAAATGAACAGGGTACAAGAGCTGTATGAGCACCAAAATACTATATTATCTATTATAATATATTTTTAGTTTAATATGTTTTTGTTTTTGCTGGTTATGAGTTTACTTAAATGCATGCATCCTTGCTAACTTGGGCCTGTTGTCTAAACTCACGGGAAAATAATTGAATTATCAAAGTTGAACTAAAACAGTCATAATTTATTGAACAAACTAATGTACCAAAATTAATTAGATAACTGTTCAATACTCTTCTTTCTGAAAAGATCTCAAAGCAGCCCATCTGTCATGTAGAAAGAGAACATATGAGCTCCATTATTGGAGACTTAGAAGCAATTAAATCCATTATAAATTATAAGATATTTTGATTTTTCTAGATACATTGATTTTGTAATGTATCTACATATCTATATGCATAGCAAATATAACGTATCGAGAAAAATCAAAACATATTATAATTGGAACGGAGCGTGTACTCCCTCCGTATTTGGAGACTAGAGGAGATGGGCTGGTTGGTTTTCTTGCCACAGGCTTGCCTCGTCTTGTTGAGTAAGGTAAGTTGTTTGGTAGTGTTGAGAAATTTAGCTTTGCTTGGCTAGCTTGCCCAGGTCGGCAAGGTTTTCCTTGCCCGTGGAGGAGAGCTAGTTTGGCTCTCCCAAACAAGCAAGGTGGTTTTCTTGCCACAGGCTTGCCTCATCTTGTTGAGTAAGGTTAGTTGTTTGGTAGTGTTGAGAAATTTGGCTTTGCTTGGCTAGCTTGCCCAAGTTGGCAAAGTGTTCCTTGCCCATGGAGGAGAGCCAATTTGGATCTCCCGAACGAGCAAGGTCTAGCTTGCTCGCGCGTCAGACCCCTCAATGTGTGCTTCGAGGTCTATCCTCTGTAACACCATTTGGCCCCAAATTTGCTTGCTAGACCATTTCCCCAGCAAGATCAGGGTCTGTGGAGTCCAATCGAGTTCTGCATCGGCCAAAATGATTATTCACCTGAGATCTCCCTCGTGTGGATTGAGTTGCTCTTGGGTTCTTTCCTCAAATCAAGTGGGATGGACTTGGATGGACTAGAATGAGCTTCTTCCTGTCGTATGAAGGGTCTTGCAATGTTGATCGTTGCATGAACTCACGATCTGTAGCAGAGGAATAAGAGAGAAAGGAAACCAAATAGTGAAGGGAAACTTGTCTTGCTTTGCTGAGTGAGGTGAGTCGAGGCTAGGTAGGCAAGGCAAGACAAGGGCCAAAAGTTAGACACATATCTAGGGATAGAATATTAAGGTGGGATATAGAAACACGGCCTATTTTCTGACAGTTGTAAATTAAAGGAATAGGAAGAAGAAAATAGTAGGGCTAGAAGGCCCCGATGGCTAGAGAGAAGATAACAATAAATCGCTTGAGCAACAGTTTTTTTAGTCCATGTTTGATAAGGAAGATGATACTGGAGTTAATTTAAGGGATGATTTTTGAGAGGATGAGGAGAATGTTAAATTTGCAAAAAAAATGATTTTCTTGAAGCTAATTTCATAGAGGAAGAAGTGAGAGAAGCTATTTTTGGTTCTTATACTCCCTAGGGTCAGATGGTTCTCGTTCATGTTCTATCGGCATTTTTGGGAGGTGATTAAAGAGGACCAGCCTTACAGAAGTTGTTAATCTATTTGGTAGAGACAAGTAAAATCTTGATAGGCTGAATTATTCCACGACCATTTTAATTCCAAAAGAGGATGAGCTTAGAAGTTTAGAAAATTTAGACCATTAGTTTTATTAATTGCAATTTCACTGATCCATACAATATTTGTTATTTATCTTGGCTCTTGTGGCTTGCGAGCCAGCTGGAGCTGGCTCATTATAAAATGAGCTCGAGCTCGAGCCGAGCCACTAACGAATGAGTCGAGCAAGTTAGAGAGTTACAAGTTCTTCGTCCAGCCTTAGTCTCGTGTTGGAGTTGGCTGGAAGGAAATCATGTTGCCGATCAGCATACGACCCATGTCATTGCCCTCACCTTGAGGTGTTCACATCTTTGTGTTGGAGTATGGAAGAGATTCTTATGGTGGTGTTGCTTAGAAGCGTGAATTCTTTATGTTCAATGGAATGGTGGTTGATGAAGTAGTTTTGCTTGCAATGGTGCATCATGGTGCGGTTGTCTCGCCTAGCAAGCGTTACCATACTCCCTCTGTCCTGATATACAATACATTCTTATTATTTTAGGCCAAAATAAAGGAGAGTATTTTGCAGAGATGTTGGCACATGTAACAAATTGTCAGTGGAGCAATAACAAGGCATGTTCTATTCTAGATCAACATTGAAATTTTCTACTCTAGCAGGAGCATGATATGCTAGGAAGTTTAAATGTCCTATAGTATGCTCGTGGAATCAAAAACAGTAGTGTAGTGGACTTATAGTTTTATACAATATTCTATCATCCTATGGTATTTCTAAATTCAAACTTAAATGGTTTTAAAGGAAATTTCCACTTGAACGTCTAATGATCATTCATAAACATGCACTAGTTCTGTTAAATTTTATCAAAAAAGGAAGGACGAAGAACAAACTCCAGGAGGAAAAGAAAAAACATCAACACTTGCTTTGCTCCCTCTCTTCTCCCCTTCGTCCAGGCGACAGATCTGACACCCCTCCCACCCAAGCTTGGCTGTCGCTGCCGCGCGCCTGCCAGATCCCGATCTCCCCATGCTTCCTCATCTCCGCTGACCCCACTGCGGCCGCCGACCGCCGCGATGGGGTCGCGCCCGCCCCTCCGCACCAGCTCTGTCGCGTCCGTCTTCTCCTCCACCGACTCCCCCACCTCCACCGGCCCCCCCGGCGGCGTCCCGCAGTCCATCACCGCGCTCCTCAACAACCCGCTCCCCTCCGCCGCCGCCTCCTCCTACTCCTGGTTGCCCTGGCCGCCGCCCACCATCACGCTGCCCGATGCGGCTCCACCGCCGCCGTCGCACCCCTGCGAGGTCACCCGCGCCGACTTCGCGCCCTACCTTGCCGCCGTCTCCGACCCCTTCGCGCGCTTCGCCGACATCCGCCTCCACGCCAGCGCCGAGCTCGCCGCCTCCTCTGACGCCGAGGGCGCCCCCGCGGCCTCCTCCTCTGGCCTCGCGGCCTGCCTCCGCGAGGTGCCCGCGCTCTTCTTCAAGGAGGACTTCGCGCTCGAAGACGGACCCACCTTCCAGGCTGCCTGCCCGCTCGACGACGACGCGCTGCAGGAGCGCCTGGGGCAGCACCTCGACGTCGTTGAGGCCCACCTTGTGCGGGAGATAGCACTCCGGTCGGAGTCCTTCTACGAGGCGCAGGGCAGGCTGCGCGGGCTGGATGGGGAGATCGTCACGGCGGTAGGGAGGATCCGCGAGCTCAGAGAGGTGGTCCGGGTTCTCACGGGGGACCTCGTCGGGGCAGCCAGGCAGGTGCAAGAGCTCAATGCTACCCGAGGCAACCTGGTGGCGCTGCAGCAGAAGCTCACTGTCATCCTCTATGTCAGCCAGGCGCTTACTGCGCTCAAGTTGGTCAGTGCATTTACTAGACATCTTTGTCTTGCATCTTGCTTATTGATCAGTCTAATGTAGTTGTCTGGAATACTTGTCGATCACTAAGCCATATATTCTCATGGGCTATGGGCTATTACAAAATGTGAAAATGTCAAATGTAGCCTGAAATGGAACTACACTGTTGTATATTTTGGAACTTGTTATATGAGAAAAACCTAGAGATGAAATATTTTTTTGTTGATGAACCATTTTGCCACACCTCTCAACTGAAATGGAAAGAACATTTCGGCTGTTTGATTATCTGTGGGCATCAGCTTTTAATGCCGCTTATTGGAAGACTATCATGGCGCTGTTCGGGGAGTTGATCTTGTGCATGTGCCTCATAGGCTCATGACTGCTCGAATTCTCAATACAAAGGGACCTAAACATCAATGCTGCTTGCAATTGCACTGTGACCTTGGAACACTGTAAAATAGCGATGGACAAATGCATTCTTGGCCCCAGTGCAAACAATGATATTATATCCTGCTAGCAAAACTGAACTTTATCATTATCATCCATTCCAGCAAAATAACCAGTATGCAAATTTGAGATCTTATAGAGATACTTTTGGATTAGCAATCCTAGCGTTCGCTGCCTAGAACTGTTTGTACTGGGGCTGCAACAAGGAAAGTTGTTTTTCATACTAATTCTTGTACCTGTAATGTGACAAACCTATTTTGTTTTTTTAGTTTTAGTAGTTTCTTTTCCTCTGCTTCCATTTGTTAATCCTGTTCTACATTTGCAGCTTGTTGCAGCAGCAGATTGTGCTGGTGCCCTCGATGTTATCGATGACTTGCAAAATTTGCTAGTAAGTTACCCAACTCGTTTACTATGATGTGAACAATGTACTGTTGACACATCAACAATCGGGGTTTTCCAATGAATCGAACTATCTAATTGTTTTAACTTCCATATGCCTACAAATTCTCCATCTTCCACGGCCCCTATCTTTAGAAATATGCAGTGTATGTAACTTATACTACAACGATCCATAAACATTTGTATTTGTTCTTGTCAATCAGGATACTGATGAACTTGCTGGGCTTTATTGCTTTCGGCATATTCGGGATCAGCTGGGAACATCATTAGATTCGGTGAACAGGTATTTTTTGATGAAATACCATAAATTTGAATACTCAACAGGATGCACAGTTTTTAACATAGAAGCTTGAACTTTTAGATCGAATGAGTATTTGCAGGCTACTCTAGACGTGGAAACATAGGTGCAAGTTCCAACTGAAATGTTGGGAATTTTCTCTTGCCATAAAGATAATCTGATTTGTTTTTGAAAGGGCCAATAAGTCGTTCCTTTTTGTATTTCGTCCCACTGTGAAAAGAATGCATTCCATCCTTTTCCAAATTTGCTGAACTTTTATGTGTTGGATTGTTAAATATAAATAGATTTAGCATTTTAGTGTGTGCATCACATCTATGCTCTGCAATGTTGATTCATACACCTTTCTTTCAAATAGAATAGATTGACCACAAATTTGGATGGGTTATTGTGGTCAGATCTATCAAGTGAATTGGGCGACTATATTGCTTGATACTAGCAAATCAATTATCTACTGGAGGTTGTAATTCTAGAAAAATAAACTATATTCTTATTATTAATATAGGACCTTGAATTTCGTTCTGTTTGGCCATTAGAAAAGTGATACCCTTCACTTATACCTTCTATCATTAGTTAATCGCTGTTTAACTTGGTAATATTCATTCTTGTAGCATTCTTTCAGCAGAATTTGTGCATGCTGCTGTTCCTGATGGAAAAGCTGTTGATGCTATGATTTTATCAACTGTGAAAAGAAAGGCTTCCAGCCCATTGAATGGGACAGACCATGAGGTGTGTGCTTTTCGAATATTTTGCAGTTTTATATAACTATAAGTTGGTCTATGGCAGCCATGTTTACTGGATTGCAGATGCACTGATGTCTTGTATTTGCCACAATAATTTATATCGACATGATTGTGTAAATAGCATGTTGGACACTTTGCATGTATCCTCTTTAGGTTGTATATTTTAATATATTTTCTAATTGAAGTTGAGATCTGGATGCTGTATCTAATGATTCTGCCAGCATACTTATTTTTGTTAAAATTTCTTTTGAGAACAACAGATTCATGACATAACATGTTTTTTACCCATTTTTTTGAGAGGTTCGTCAAAAAGAGGAACTGGATTAACCAAAAGTTATTCTTTTCTTTCTTTTCCTACTTATCTTGTAGGTTCTTAAAATGAAAGGCTAAAGTTGTGTATTCAGCATGTGTTCAGTAGAAGCAAATAAATTCATGTGGTATTGGATGATTTGAAAATTTTCATACTACATCATTTGCAAATTTGATGTTTTCCAAATTTGCAATGAACTCCAAGTAGTAACTTCTGTTAAAAATAACAATCTATTATCACTTAATAATGCCTTAGATTATTACTAACTTCTAATCTATCACATTATGGAACTAATGCTTTTGCGCCCCCCTTTTGTTCTTATGCTCTTTCAATGTCTCTACCATTGTACTTCAGGGTAACGTAGACGAGGAGGAAAGCTTTATTCTCAGGGATCGACTCCTCCCCCTCATTATTTGCCTACTGAGAACGGTTAGTTCTACCATTGTCTTAAATTATAGTTACCTTTTTGTTGTCAGCTGGGCCTGGGTGCACTTGCAGATGAGTCCTTGTCTAACATGTTCGTTCATAAGAGGCATCTCTTTGCTACCTTTTTGTTAAAAAAATACTCTGGTATGCAGAATTTCAGTTCCTTAATATATGTACAACTGAGCATTTTCTGGACTTACTTTTTTTTTGAAAGAGGTACATAAAACTATATTTTTTTGGAAGAATATCCAGTTTATGGCAAGGAAAATTGTTTGACCTTTATACAAATTACACCATAAAAAGAGTTGCAGTCAAGTTTTAGAGCCTTTTACCTGTATGCCCTTATGAAAAATGGCCCGGTCCCCCGGTCCCTGAAGCCCCTCAAAATATCGATTGCACCTATGTGTACAACACCATCTTTGTTTTAACCTCCATGCCATTCCGTCCATTTTGGACACTCATGATGTCAAACTGTCATGGAAAAAGTCTAAACTACCCTCAGATCTAGACATAATGGCATGTGGGCCCCACTTCTCATCCCTTTCCTCCCATCCCCTCAACATCTTATCCTCTCCTGTTCAACCGCCGCCCCTCAGCCTAGCACGAACGGGTACTCGTCGGCGGCGGCGGCAGCGACAACGCATCCACGCGACCCTTTTTTGTCTTGCCTCCTCGATGGCGAGCCCAGCGTGTGCATCGGCGCCGCCTCCATGCCGCTGGCCCCCCGTCCTCTGCCTTCACTCCTCCATGGCCCAGGCACCGCCTCCACGTCGCCTGCTATGTCTACCAGGCGCAGGCCGCGCCGCCCAGAGCCAGCCGCGCCGCTCCTGCTCGCCTTGGTGCGCGCAGGCATGGTCTTGGTCCGGCGCGCAGCATGGGCAGGGAGCTCGCCGACGGTGCTGTGACGCGGCCCGCGCAGGGGGCGCACGCGTCCAGGCGGAGGTCGCCCGCGGGCCGCCTACCAAACCCGCTGCTGCCTGACTGTGTCACCGCCGCCCACGACGCCGGGAGAGGCCACCACCGTGTCGAGGATCGACGAGCTTGAGCCGAGCTTGTCCATGGCGCCGGCGCCTCTTCCATGGCGGCTTGCGCTCTCCCTGGCCCTCGCTCTTCTCCAGCGGCCCCTTGTTCCGCCTCGGTGGCTGGGCTCGTAGTGCTCCTGCAGTTCTAGAGAGGCCAATGGGGAGGCATTTGGTGGTCGGTACGGGGAGATCGACGAGCTCGAGCCGAGCTCGTCCATGGTGGCGCGACTACTGCTGAAGGCGCTGGAGAGGGGGCACGACGAGGCGTGTAGAGGCAACAACGTGCACGCGCGGTGGCGTGGGCCGGCAGCGTGACACGCGGCCTGGCGCTGGCGGGGCCGAGGGATGCGACTGGAGGAAGAAGAACGGTTGAGGAGGAAGAAGAAGCTGCTTAGTCACTTACAGCTTGGACCCACAGGGAGAGGTGCGCATGGGCTATGAGAGAAGGGGTATTTTGGACATTGGCACTGGTCAGGTCCACATGTCAGGGCGGTCAAAAGGTTGACAATTGACAAAACACTGACGGAATGGCATGGAGGGCAAAACGAAGTTTGTGTTGTACACGCAGGTGCAATCGATCTTTTGAGGGGCTTCAGGGACCGAGCCATTTTTCACAAGGGCATACAGGTAAAAGGCTCCAAGTTTTAACTGCTCATTCCAATCAAAAACCAATCTGCTGTTTTAGAATGGATTTGTAGAAAAATATGTAGAAACTAGAGTATTGAAATTGAATGAATGATAATTGATGAGACACACTTTTCATTACTGTTAGTTTGTTGATTTTGATTACTTTTTGTTCGGGATAGAGATTCAGATGGAGGCTTGATCTGAACAAAGTGAGTGTTCATACACATGCATTTTGTTGGTTTTTCATAAGTGAGGCTTGATCAACATTTTGTTCAGATGCAAAAGTGAGGCTTAACTTCGCCTATGTTGACTGGAAGACTTTCTTGAGTCGTCTCA
>CM041640.1:43375911-43401499 GCA_023333625.1 Bothriochloa decipiens | reverse complement strand
CCCCCCAACTTTCGCCTGGTGTGTTTGTTGCTATAGCACCCACACGACGTAGCTGCCACCGCCTCATCCATCACCAGTGTTGGCCCTCGCCCAGCCGCCGCCGCCGCCTCAGCGCGCTTGCACGTCGCCGCCCTCACCTAGGCGGCTAGGCGCTCATGCCCACCCTTGCACAGGCACTGCCAGCTGTGGCTGTGGCCATCCACTCCAGATGCCCAACCCTGATGCCCCTACTAACACGTGGACGCGAGAAAAGGGGGTGTGGGGGGGGGGGGGGGGGGGCCACTTTCATAAATATAACAGTCAAGTAACATGATATACATGTGTTAGACTATACATATCTTTAATACTACCCCACTCTAGAACCAAACACTACCTTAATCTTTATGTATGTGGAAGCAATAATGATATGGTGATTTGTTTTTAAATTTTCAGGACAAACTTCCTGCAGTTCTTAGAATTTACCGGGATACACTTATAACTGTTATGAAAGCTTCAATCAAAGCCACAGTAGCAGAATTACTCCCAGTTTTAACTGCCAGACCAATAGATTCTGATTCAGTAACTGGAGACAGAGCTACCGATGCTGATGGTATTATTTGCACCCAGTCACTATATTTATTTCTGATTTGTCCATTTTTTTATGTTAACCTTCCTTTGCCTTTTGACCTTTTAACATATAAGTGCAGCTGGAGGCCAGTCCTTAGCAAACAAGTTGCGGAGTCTTTCATCTGAAGGATTTGTTCAACTTTTATCTGCCATTTTTAGGATAGTACAGGTAAACTAGTTCTTAACTAGAATTCCATTTTCCTATTTGGGACAAAGCTCCTTGGAAAAATGTGAAGCTTACTTGGTTCCGCTAAACAATCTTTATGTTGGCCTCTATAGACTATGTCCTGATTGTGTAATTTGTTTTCATGACATGTGACTTTGTATTAAATGGGTGTACATCAAATACAATTTCCCTACTAGGTACCATATGTTAGTACAAATAAACCCAAAAAATAATGGCTTCAACATCTTTATGATTTCAGGTACATTTACAGCAAGCAGCTGAAGTGAAAAGAATAGTTGAGTGGATCATGGGAAATCTTGATGGAACGTTAAGTGTTGATTCTAGTAATCCTACATTACAACATGGTGGTTCAGTTATTTCTGACACCCAAGAGAATGACTCTTCACGGGGCTCTAATACCCTTACACGGAGTACTTCCAAGATCCCATTTGTCCAAGGAAAAACAAATGATTTTTCCATTATAAATTCAATAAAGAATGTTCGGTAAGTTAAGCTGCAATTTGCTCCCCATTGTCTATTCCATGTGAAGACGCAAATTAAGTTCATTTCTGATGTCTCGGTATGTCTGTGATAAGTTATAACAGATTAGCACATTAAATAACCCAAACTTTTGTTTGCTGTGTATCTGAGTTATTTATATCAGTACCATACAAAAAGAAGGTGCTTGACTGTTTGCATTTGACGCAGGGCTGATGTCTTGAGAGAAAACACTGAAGCAGTTTTCGCGGCTTGTGATGCTGCCCATGGACGTTGGGCTAAGCTACTAGGTGTTCGTGCTGCTTTACATCCCAGGTTAAGGCTTCAAGAATTCTTGATCATCTACAACATAACAGAAGAATTTATAGCTGCTACAGAAAAGGTTACGCCTCTTCTTGTTTGAAATAAATATACAAAATCAGCCACATTAATTGCATAGAAGCAAGTTATAATGTTTATTCTTGTAGATTGGAGGCAGGTTGGGTTACAACATTCGTGGAATCCTACAGCAACAGTCGAAGCAATTTGTTGATTATCAGCATAATGTTCGGGTCAGTAAAACAATCTTGCAGTTCTATCACTGAAGTTAAACCCTATTATTCAAAATTTCACCTATTTGATTAGAAATTACCAAAATAATTATTGACCATCATTATTGAAATCACCCAACTTCCACTTCCTGTCCTTAGTTATGGATGACTGGTTGTCCATCAAGCTGAATACAATACAAATGCTCAATTCAATTATAGTCTTATACCTTTTTTTTATATTAGCAGTAGTTGATGTTTACTGTGAAATCCTCCGTTCCAAACTTATAATTTTTATATGTACATTAGCTTTTGTTATGCATCTAGATATGCAACTATGTCTAGCTACTAGTTTTGGAACAACCTATAATTTTGGAACACAGGAAGCATTTTTAGATCAAAATGGTGGTGGAATAATAGATTTTAATTAATGAAGTTTATCTTCTTTGGCTACTCAAATTATGTGAGTTTTGGATTATCCAAGGCGCTTGATAGTTATTAAGACTAGCTAAACTAAATTGTGTTTCCTTTATTTTCTTGAACTAAAAACTTGCATTTTTTTTGAAGATGACAAAAATCAAAGCAGTTCTTGACCAAGAGACGTGGGTTGCTGTGGATGTTCCTGAAGAGTTTCAAGCAATTGTTCTTTCACTTTCATCTACTTATTCTTCTGTTAATGGCATGGAGATGCCTAGCGCTGATGATAACTCAAAGTTCAGTGATCATCGGCCTACAAGTCAAGAACTGACATATTCAGCTGAAAATAATGCTGATAATGGCAAAGTAACATCGACTGGTGAAAGCAAGGTTGAATCCACTTCTCAGACTGAAAACAATGTTGCTGGGAATCTGAAGTCCACCTTGCAAACGATTGTACATGGAGGTGTTGGCTATCATATGGTAAACTGGTTAGTCATCTATAGCTACCTCAATAATTTGATATTCAGTCTCTACTTATGAACTTTGCACTGCTGAAATGTAATGTGTTCCGTAGACATCAATCTGTAAATTTAGTTTAAATAAATGATAGTATTTGATACAGCCATATGTCTTTTATTGATTTGTTCTTGTTATTTTTAATGTTCACTGTTCTAAGTTATTGTGTTAGAGGATAATGATTGATTGTATTCCATAACCCTAGATAGGGCACACATAGTCAAGTACATGGGCCTCATGGGCCTAAGCCTCATGGGCTGAGATACACACTCCAACACCCCCCTGAAGTCTGGACTACCGGCGCAGCGGAGTCGAAGACTGGAAAGAAAGAGCACCAAGTACAGGACCCCCCCGCAGCCGCAACTAACCACTAGTGATGTTGAGGCTGGAGCGGAACTCGGAGAAGGTCGACGAGGGGAGGCCCTTGGTGAAGATGTCAGCGAACTGGGAGGTGGTCGGGACGTGGAGGACCCGAACGTCGCCGATGGCCACCCGGTCGCGGACGAAGTGCAGGTCGATCTCCACATGCTTGGTTCGCTGGTGCTGCACAGGGTTGGTGGAGAGGTAGACCGCGGAGACTTTGTCATAGTAGACGAGCGTAGTCCTGGCGAGGGGCCGGTGAAGCTCGGCCAGGAGCTGGCGGAGCCAGGCAGCCTCGGCCACGCCATTGGCAACGGCGCGGTACTCTGCCTCGGCACTGGAGCGCGAGACCACCTGCTGATGCTTGGACGACCAGAAGGCAAGGTTGTCGCCTAGGAAGACAGCATAGCCGGAGGTGGACCGACGGGTGTCCGGGCAGCCAGCCCAGTCAGCGTTGGTGTAGACAACCAGCTCGGCCGAGGAGGAACGGCGGAGGAGCAGCCCGTAGGCGAGGGTGCCGCGAAGGTACCGAAGGAGCCGCTTCATAGCAATAAGGTGGGGCTCCCGCGGAGCATGCATGTAGAGACACAGCTGTTGCACAGCGTAGGTGATGTCGGGCCGTGTGAAGGTGAGGTACTGGAGCGCACTAGCAAGGCTCCTGTAAGCGGTGGAGTCCTCTGGTCCAAGAGTCGGGCCACCTGCCCCTGACAGCTTGCCCTGAGTGTCGACCGGCGTAGAGCAGGGCTTGCAGTCAGTCATCCCAGCCCTCTCCAGGATGTCCAGAGTGAACTACCTCTGGTGGAGGAACAAGCCTGAAGGTCGGGGCTCGACAGTGATGCTGAGGAAGTGATGGAGCACACCGAGATCCTTCATAGCAAACTCCTTCTGAAGAGAGGAGATGATCCGGCGGAGCAGGGACTGGCTGGAGGCGGTGAGGACAATGTCATCCACATAGAGCAGCAGATAGGCAGTCTCACCCCCATGGCTGTAGATGAAGAGCGAGGTGTCCGACTTGGCCTCCAGAAACCCAAGAGTCAGTAGGTAGGAAGCAAAGGTGGAGTACTATGCCCGAGGTGCCTGCTTCAGACCATACAGGGACTTGTTGAGCTTGCAGACCATCTCAGGACGGGAAGGATCCACGAAGCCTGCTGGCTGGCTTCAGTACACCGTCTCTGTCAGAGTGCCATGGAGGAAGGCATTCTTGACATCCAACTGGTGCACGGGCCAGGAGCTCTCAAGTGCCAGGGAGAGGACAGTACGGACTGTCGCAGGCTTCACCACTAGGCTGAAGGTCTCGTCGTAGTCCACTCCGGGCCGCTGAGTGAAGCCGCGGAGCACCTAGCGGGCCTTGTAGCGCTCCAAGGATCCATCAGCCCGACACTTGTGCGTCTAGATCCACTTTCCCGTGACCACATTGCCACCAGACGGACGCGGCACCAAGTCCCACGTCTGGTTGGCGATCAGGGCCTCGTACTCCTCCATCGCTCGACGCCAGTGAGGATCCGCCAAGGCCTCACGGACGGAAGAGGGTAGAGGAGAGACCCCCGGCTCGCAGGTGACGGCGGAGAGGGCCCGGGGCCGGGACGCCTGCCGCGTCACCATGGGGTGAACGTGGCGAGGGTCCTGATACAGGAGGGGCGGGTGGTACACCGGCTCGTCATGTGAGCGCTGGGGGGCACGACCAGCGGGTGCCGGTGACGGAGGCCCCACCGGAGGCGTCGGTGGCGACGACGGAGCAGGTACCGAAGAAGAAGGCACCACCGGCGGTATCGGGACCGGTGGTGGCTGCGGACGACGCTGGTAGACATGCACGGGGTGCGCGAAGAGGCCTGCGGTGGCAGCCGAGCAGGCTCCGGTAGAGCAGCAGGGGACGCCGGGGTCGCGTGTGGCTGATAAGGCACTTCGAGACCTCGCAGGGCTCCGAAGAGAAGTCCGGGGCCGCGTGTGGTCCAGCCGGGGGCTCCGGGGCCGCACGCGGTGTAGCAGGAGCAGTAGAGAACGGAGAGAAGGGTGGCGGGACCTTCGGATCAGCAGGAAACAAGGAGGCCAGCTCGAGGTCGGAAGCAGGTGTGGAGGTGGTGGAGAAAGGAAAATCCGTCTCATCAAACACGACGTGTCAAGAGATGTGGACCCGACGAGAAGTGAGGTCATAGCAGCGGTACCCCTTGTGGTCGGGGGAATAGCCGAGGAACACACACTGAGTCGAGCGGGGTGCGAGCTTGTGGGGAGCGGTGGCAGCGGTGTTAGGATAACACGCGGACCCAAAGACTCGGAGGTGATCATAGCTGGGAGGGGTACCGAAGAGAGCATGGTGAGGTGTGAGGGCGGGAGAAGCAGTGGAAGGCAGACGGTTGCGGAGGTAGGTGGCGGTGCAGAGACTCTCGGCCCAAAAGCGAGCAGGGAGAGACGCCTGGAACAGAAGAGTGCGCATGATATCATTCGTGGTGCGAATCATGCGCTCAACCTTGCCGTTCTGAGGAGAGGTGTAAGGGCAAGACATGCACAATTGAACACCATGAGAGAGAAAGAAAGAGCGGGAAGTAGAGTTATCGAACTCACGCCCATTGTCACACTAGACGGCCTTGACAGTAGTAGACAATCAGGCGAAGAAGTGAAGGAGAGAAGGAAACACGTCAGACTTAGCACGCAAAGGGACAGTCCAGGAGTAGTGAGAGAAGTCATCTACCACCACCAGATAGTACTTGTAGCCAGAGCAACTGAGAACAGGAGAGGTCCACAGATCACAATGGACAAGGTCAAAGGTATGAGGGGCACGGGAGGAAGAAGACTAGAAAGGAAGACGGACATGACGGCCAAGCTGGCACGCGTGACACAGGTGCTCATCAGGAGTCCGAGTGCAAGGCAGAGCGGAAGTGCGACTGAGCTGTGTCAAAGCATCGCGGCCGGGGTGCCCGAGTTGGCGGTGCCAGGTAGTGTAGGAGGTGGTGGCGGTGAAGGCAGCGGTCGAGGTAGGGGAGGGAGAAGGCGAAGAAGATGCAGCGGAAGGGGGGAACCGAAGGGTGTAGAGGGGCCCCGTGCTGTCACACTGGAGAAAGGGACGCCGGGAGGCCAAGTCCCGCACGGTGAGGCCAGAGGGGTCAAACTCGACCGAACAAGAGTTGTCGGTCGTGAAGCGGCGAATAGAAAGAAGGTTGTGAGTGATACCAGGAGCAACAAGAACATCAGGAAGGTGGAAAGAGCCATGTGTACGCGCAGTACCCATGGAGGAGACAGGAATGGAAGCACCGTTTCCGACGATGATGGAAGAGGGATAGGAAGGGTGGGGAGGGTGGACAGAAGAGAATGCCAGGATCTGGCGTGGTGTGGTGCGATGCGCCTGAATCAGCAATCCAGTCGTGAGAGACTGGCGGCGGCCTCACAGCAGAGGGAGGGCTGATGGCCCCGGCAACCAGAGCATAGGGAGGGCCAGTGGGGCCCGGCCAAATAGGAGGAGGAAGGCCGTGGGCAACGGCGGCCAGGGCGGTGGCAAGTGTCGGTACGACAGGAGAAGGGCACGACCAGGCGGCTGAGGTCGGCCAGGTAGGAGCCGACGCGGGAGGAGGGGCGCCGGCCATGGAAGACGCCGGCGTAGTGAGGAAGGCCTCGACCGCTGACGGAAGGACTTCGGGTTCGAACGACCCCGCCTCGACCGCGGGAGGGGAGGAGGTGCTGAAGGAGCTGTCCAATGCCGCCGGGTCCCAACTGACAGGAGACTCGACCACGGGAGGGGCCTCGACCGCTGACGGAAGGACTTGGGGTTCGAACGACCTCGCCTCGACCGCGGGAGGGGGGCCTAGACCACGGGAGCGGCCTCGACCGCGGGACGGGAGGAGGTGCTGAAGGAGCTAGCCAATGCCGCCGGGTCCCAACCGACAGCGGCCTCGACCGTGGGACGGGGGCCTCGATCGCTGACGGAAGGACTTCGGGTTTGAACGACCCTGCTTCGACCGCGGGAGGGGCCTCGACCGCGGGACGGGAGGAGGTGCTGAAGGAGCTGGCCAATGCCGCCGTGTCCCAACCGACAGGCCCGGGCGAGGCGCCGGGAGGTGTAGCCCACGGAGACGCGGAGAGAAACTCCGGAGGAGGAACAACGAGCATGGCCGCCGGCGGGCGATGCTTACCGCCGAAAGCCTGGAAGGGCCACATAGGGATGCGCCCCGACCACGGGTTGTGGAAAGAGGGCCAGGGTGCACCCTGTGGAGGCGCCGGCGCCGGGTTGCTCCCACGGCCAGGACCCGCACCACGTCCGTCGGAGGGGGCCTCGATGCCTGGTCGACGTCGGGGCCGGGCAGCCTGAGGGAGTGGGGCGAAGGGTCGGAGGGGGCCTCGATGCCTGGTCGAGGGTCGGAGGGGGCCTCGATGCCTAGGCAACGTCGGGGCGCATCTCGCTCGCGCTCCAAAGCGAGGGCGGCCACAAGCACCCGCACCCGGCCTACCGCGGCAGCAGCCCGGGCTGCGACGAGGGCGGCGGCGAGGGCGGAGTCGGGACCCGCTGCGTGGTGGGAAGTGGGCGGCAGAGGAGGCGGGGAAGGTAGAGGCACCTGCGCCTGGCGCTACGGCGCCTGCGCCCGCCGCCAGGAGGAGAGTAGCGGCGGCGGCGCTGGGATTGCCCGGCGGAGGAGGAGGACGGGCAGCCATGGCTGCAGCGGCGGCGGCGGGCCGGCCGACGGCGGCTGGCGGGGGAGGAGGGGAAGGAGAAACCCTAGCTCGATACCATGTTAGAGGATAATGATTGATTGTATTCTATAACCCTAGATAGGGCACATATAGTCAAGTACATGGGCCTCATGGGCCTAAGCCTCATGGGCTGAGATACACACTCCAACATATTGCATCTAATATAAAGCACATTTTCTCTTTTTGGAACCCATGCTTCTCTCTAACAATGCTTTATTGGTTTTGCAGTGGTTTGATACTGTTGAAGATGTTATCCGAATATGTTGACATCAGTAAATGTTTACCATCACTATCTTTGGAGGTGGTCCAACGTGTTGTGGAAATATTAAAGCTTTTCAACACTAGGACTTGCCAACTTGTTCTCGGTGCAGGTGCCATGCAGGTACATTAGTATGCCATTTAAATAATTAACAATGCCTTTTTATTTCAAATTGGCAACTGTATGCAAATGTTAAATGTGATTTTCACTTGATGTGAGTAATGTTTGCATTTTTAAACAACCTGAGGGTGCATGCACTGAACCACATGCATCACTGCATGGAACAAACTAGTTGCAAAGTAAGCTGTTCCTAATTTCCTATATGGACACTATTTTAATCAATTTTTATTTGTTTGTCAGAACAGTCAACACTTCAGTGCATGTGTCTAAGGCTTTGATTAACCTCAAGACTTATTTGATTTAGAAGCTCAGTTTTCTTCCTTTCTAATTTATTGACATTTTCCTTTTTTGCTTCTCAGGTGTCTGGACTTAAATCAATTACGTCTAAGCATTTAGCTTTGGCGAGTCAAATCATTAGTTTTATACATTCTTTAATTCCAGGTAAACATTTTTTTTATCTTCTGCAAATTTCTATTTCTTACATTCTTGAAGTGCTTCAGGATGCTTAGCTACTGGAGTTCTAAAGACCATGTGTATTTTCATAAAAGTCTACAGCCTGACAATTAAACTTTTAGCATATTATGGCCAAACGGTAAATCACCCCACGAGCTTGTCATGGTTTTGCTTTTGCTGCGCCGAATTGCTGGTGCTGGAAACCGAACATGCACTATATTGGTTTGCTCTTTTTGGATCCTCCTTCCATAAAATTTTGAAGTACTAATTCTATTTCACAATGTCCATACTCCGCAGCTACAATACACAGACCGAAGGAGAACTTAGTCTCATACAAACCTGATAAATGACCACACATGCTCATAACTTCATAATCACATGGTACAATTTCGTAGTCTCTTCCATATTAAAGAGTCGAAACACTGTAAAAACTAGTACTAGCTAGTAGCTACAATCTTGTGTACAAAAATGTTGGCACACAAACTCGAGTGATGGGATATATTGCGAAATGCAGTCAGTGTATGATATATTTGCTTTCCAGTGTTTCTAAGTTTTCCTTGAAACTGCAGATATCAGGCGAGTACTTTTCCTGAAAATACCTGAAGCACGCAAACAGCTGTTAATGTCTGAGTTGGATAGAGTAGCTCAGGTGCATTTCTAATTTTATATTGGCATTTATGAGTTGACTCATGAGTCCTGCGAGCCACTATCCTTTCTTGTCATTTCATGAATGCAATTTCATAGAAGTTTATTTTTAATGAAATAACAGGACTACAAGATCCATCGAGATGAAATTCACAGCAAACTCGTCCAGATAATGAGAGAGAGGTTGCTTGCGAATCTTAGAAAGTTACCCCAAATTGTGGAAGGCTGGAATGGCCCAGAGGACAATGATGTGCAGCCAAGTCAATTTGCTAAAGCTGTTACAAAGGTACTAATATTTACCTGATTATCTATCTTGTTTTGGTTTAGTTACAAATTCCTATTTTTGCTTATGTGAAGTTGTGAAAAATAGTTGTTCTAAATGTCATTTATCTGTTACTTGGTTACGAAGTTGCAGTTTTTGGTCTCTTTAACAAGATCATTTTTATTGTCATCTATACAAGATCATTTTTATTGTCATCTATCCCTCAGAACTCAAGCAAGGGCTATGTTTTCATAAGTTTAGGTGTTTACTTTCTTGATTAATTGTTCTGAGATTTGTATGCGAATAATTTGCAGGAAGTTACCTATTTGCATCGTATCCTTTCTCAAACATTGCTTGAGGTTGAGGTGCAAACAATATTCAGGTAAAAGATTTTCACTTCTAACCACTTCTTTTGTATGTACACCTGCAAACTTATGGTATCGTTGAATCATTAGGCCATATTTTTTTCTCCTCTTTGAGAATTTGAGGATTTTCAGCCATGAGTGACTCCCTTTTGCTGAACAAATATGCCTTGGAAAAACACCTATCCTTATTATGATTAAAATATCAAAATTCTTGTACATGAGAACACAAATTGTAAGATGTCACCGTTTTTCATTTTCCATCCATTTTGAGAATTGCAAGATTCTCAAGTAGAAATATCTCAAGCATGTAAAGACCTGCATATAGTTGATCAGCTTCCTCATGATACCTAACATGGGTCAGAAAATTATTTAAAGCAAATATTTCAATAGTAATTAACATGATAAACCAATTTATAATGCATTGCTTCCATCTCTCTCCATATTCCCTAATTTTTTACTATAAAAACCAGTGTCTGTAGATTCAGTTGTATTTATGCTGTATCGTAATTAATTGGCTGGAACTTAATCCATGTTTTCCTTTACTTTTAGATGTAATTATGTAAAATTATTTATTGTAAGTTGTCTCCAGGCTGCTGATTTGCTTTCACTGTTGTGCAACAGGCAAGTGGTTCAAATATTCCATTCACATATTACAGAAACATTTTCAAAATTGGAAGTCAGTACTCCTCAGGCAAAGAATAGGTATGCTGCTTAGTCTGTGGATTCCTTTTTTTATCAAGGAAAAACAAAGGGATTAAGACTGTTGCATTCTCATTTTCGTAAAACATCTTTTTTTTTCTTGCATACTTTTTAACCATATGCTATTTTTTGTGACCCAGATTGTGCCGAGATGTTCAGCATATTCTTGCATGCATCCGGAAGTTGCCAGCTGAGAACTTCACTTCAGAAACTATTCCAAATTATGGTCTTCTTGATGAATTCTTGGCTGAGAACTTTGGGACAAAAGTTGGTGAATGATTGACTGTACATTAGGAACTGACTCATGTCTACAAAAGTTCAATGGTGGAAAATATGTTAAATGGAAAGTGCTCCAAGATGTTGCCGTTTTTGGCATGAATTCTGTGCAGGTACTGCTTTGGGTATTTCTGCTGACTGTTGCCTTCTTCCTTCACAGGCAATTTTAGGGTTTTGCTTGTGACTCATGTTAATATCTGCATTTATTTACAGTGCATTCTTGATTGTGTATTTCATTGCTATGACAAATAGAGCAACTGTTGCACATCGCTTCATGTATCAATGTGGTTGTTGAATCAGTCCAACCGTGTATTATGATATAGATATTAATCATTATTGAAATGGATAAGTTTCTGAAAAATGGGTCATCAGATGAGCTGCTAGTAGTTAATTTGGACAGTACTGTTTCGAGTTAACATAGATGATTGGATAGTAATGGTCTGATGAATGTTCAAATGCACATGGAAAACTCTAGTAGTGGTTGAGTAGCATTACAACACAAGTACTCGTTCATTTGTCATGTTCCATGGTGGAAGCTTAAGTAGGAAGCCCAACTATAAAAACCAATTCCACTTTCCTCTACTGCTGCCTAGGTGGCTGCCTATCAAGTCTAGCACCTAGTGGTTTTTTAAAATATTGGCTCTAAGTAAAACAAAATTTGAACTTGACAAATTCTGCTATGCAGGTATTGCTGTGCGGGTAGTGAACAAAATCAGCTCCTCTGTTGTCAACAAAGTAACATGCTGATCCTCTCACACTTCCCAAGATGAAATTTTGGCTCCACAGCTTTGCCATTTCTGGCCATATTTTTGTTTTCTTTTGTTTTGTTTCAATAGTAATTTGATTCCCAACGGGAAGCTGATATCGGTTAGATGCTGGTATAGAGGAAACCTGAGTTTTGGCAGCACGACCTATTCTTTGCATGGTGCTTCATGCTGTTAGGTCCATTGTATCGAATATGCCATTGAGATGGCAGCTCTGTATTTTATCCCTGTAATGTTTGTAATTATTCTTCCTGGTGCGAAAATACCAATTGTTAAATGTAGTATAGGCAGAACTTAAAGCTACATCTATATCTAGTGCTTCGTCCGCTCGAAAGTATAAGTCAGATCTGTCTTTTTCTATATACTCCATTCGTCCTTTTTTAATTGTCGTTTACGCTTTTCAATAAACAATTGCTGGTAATTATATATTAAAAAATATTAATATTTATACTATATAATTAGTATCATTGGAAAGATCTTTGAATCTAGGTTTTTAATAAATTTATTTAGAGATATAAATATTGCACATATTTTCTACGAATCGAGTTAAACTTGTGACACGCACATCAACGGTGATAATTAAATAGGAACGGAGGGAGGACATAGTTATTTATCTTAATGTATACTAAAAGCAATTTATCTGAAAGGCAAAACAGCTTATAATTTGTAATGGAGTGAGTATTAAATAGAGGAATCATGTATGTTGCATTATAATAGTAATGGACTTTCTTCAGTAAAATCAGCTTACAAGGTGGAAGTTGCTGAAAGGTAAGAGTATTTAAGGATAGAGGGCAGTCATCGTCATCAGTTCTGGGCTCGTGAAAGGATGATTGTTGGAAGAATTTGTGGAAGATCAGATGCCCAAAGAAAATGATACGTTTCATTTGGTGCCTTGGTCATTACAGTTTAGCATTAAGGGTGAATTTGAGGCGTTGTGGACTGAAATTGGACACTGTTCAGTGTCGGCGATTAGATGAGGATGGAGCCCATTTTTTTTCAAGTGCAAGAAGGTGACGCCGATCTGGCTGAGTTGCAGCTTGATCAGATAGGTACCTCACTAGCAACTACCGTCTCTAAGGCAGCGATAGAGGAGGTGATTAAACTCAAATAAGAGTCCCAACGATTGGTAATAACTCTGCTGTACGTCTGGTGGAGTGAGAGGTGTGCTGTGCGTGAAGGGGAGCGGCCGAGAAGCAGTTCACAATTAGCGCAATTGATTAGACATATAATGAAGAATGTTCGATTTTTGGTGCAACCCCCGGAAGGTTTTGCCAAGTTGAATTGCGATGGAGCTTTTAGGGATCATGATCTGTCTGGTGGTTGGGGCTTTGTCATTTGTGATTGTGCAGGAGCTGTGATTGGATCGGATATGGTAAACTACAGAAAGTGCTGGTTGCATGACCGCAAGCTGTCCAGAAAGCTGTGGAGTTGGGCATTCAGAAGATAGTCCCGGGAGTGGCCTCTTTTGGGAACTAAAGTACTTAATTCATTGTAATTTCGTTTCGTGGTAGCACATTCCTTAGCTTTAGCTGCGGCTGGAGCAGGTCTTAGTCCGGGTAGTGTCTCGATCCAAGATAGTATTCCAAATCTATAAACCTCTTTAAATTTGGGTACTACTGCTCCCTCCGCTGCATGCAAGACTCAGGCTCCTGTAGATTCACAGTATTTGAATACAAGGCGTCCAGTGCTTGCGTCTGTGCGTATGGTTCCGTCAGATGGCAGCCGCGCCGCCCAGTTTCTTTCTGGAACCAGCCATGCACCCCAGGCCAGAGTCACCGCATCAACTTGACCCTTCCCACCTCCCTCCGATGGAATAGAATAGAAAGGTAAGAAAAAAAAAGTAGTAGGCCCTAGCATGCAGCTTAGATATAAATCTGTATAATTAATTATTTTTAATCTATACTTAATGCTTAAGCATGAGTGCAAAATAGAGAGTGAAAAAATCTCAACTTTTCAACCGAATCTAAACAAGGCCCTAGCAGCTGAGAGCACTGCAGCTAGCAAGAGATCAGCTGCTGACAAAAACGATGTTCACAAACTTTTCAGAGCAAGGGGGGCTCATGCCCAGTATCGGTGTCACAGCTTCACATTATTCAGCACGTAGACCTCAACCTCTTCTACGGAGAGCTTGCAGCTTACGGCGTCCTCCGGCTGATTGTGACTAGAGCATGGCTTCAAAGCTTTGTTCACTTTTCCGCTTCTTGCCACGCGAACTCCCCTGCCTACCACTTGCTATGATGTCAAATTTTGCTGTCAAAATTTGGAAATTAATAAAAAAACACAAAATAAGTAAAAAGAAAAACAAAATAAGTAAAACAATGTACAAAAGTGTTCGCCAGTTGATTATTGATGGAGGTCTGCTTTATAAATCAAACATTTTATAATTTGAAAATCTGCTGCCAGCCACAGAATATGACAAATAATGGCAACCAGAAGATTACCTTTCTTGCAAGCGGCTTAATGCAAAACTTTTGATCAGGACACCGGGGTCTGTCCATGATTGAAAACCATAAGAGGAAGCATCGTAGGGACAAGCATACAAACTGTAGAGCAGAAAAAGCATACAGGCACACCTTTATTATCGGGCTTTTTGGAGAGCAGGGCCTTGTTTAGACTGTGAAAAAATTTCAAACTGATAAATAGTAATTTTTTTATCTTATTTGATAAATATTATCCAATCGTAAACCAACTAGACTTAAAAGATTCATCTTGTGATTTCAAACTAAACTGTGTAATTAGTTATTTTTTTATCTATATTTAATGTTTCATACATGAGTCTAAAAATTAATATAATGAAAAGAGAGTGAAAAAATTTAGCAATCTAAACGAGTGCTAGGCCATACGGCATTGTCAGCAAAAACAAGCTATTGGCACTGCCAGAGCTCGCAGCCTCACGCTCACGCACCGGTGCCGTATGGCCCAGACCT
The DNA here is from genome assembly GCA_023333625.1 of Bothriochloa decipiens. Lineage (NCBI taxonomy): Eukaryota > Viridiplantae > Streptophyta > Magnoliopsida > Poales > Poaceae > Bothriochloa > Bothriochloa decipiens. The sequence continues at coordinate 43,386,959 of CM041640.1, read as the reverse complement.
TGTTTACATCAATTACATCAATTTTTGTCAGCTATTCGCAGCCTCACGCTCACGCACCGCTGCCAGAGCTCGCAGCAGAGCACGGAGGTTGGCGGCCCCCGGCGAAGCATTCTTGAGCATCTCCGTCTGTCCTAACGGCAGAGATTTGTTAGGGTTGCTAGGGCCGACAAGATCCTCAAGAAATCCTTGGTCGGAGAGGAGCGCAAGATACGGGAGGGGCGTAAGGGAGCGGAGCGGAGCGGAGCGCCTGAGCCGTGGAGAGCCAGCTGTTTTTAGTTTTTTCGTTGGAGGAACCCCTTGTTCACAAGGCAAGGAGGAGGGGCCGGAGAAAGTGAGGGTTAAAAGGCGCCTGAGACGCAGGGATAGCTTTATACGAAAAAATACACCCACACATGACGGTACATGTATCACCCGCCTTCAGTCCGGTCCCCAATTAAGCAGCGTGCATTGTCCCTTGCCGGCTGCCTTGGTCCTTGCACCCTGTTGTGGGGTGCTGCTGCTGCATGCGTTAAAAGCGGGGCAGCCCACCTGTTGGCCGTGTGAAACAGCGAGCAAGATTTTCTCAATTCGTGCTGTGAGAATCTGATTATAATCAGTTTCTAAATGGAGCCCGGACAACTTGATTGTACAACACCTGTGCCTAGAAAGACAGAAACGGAGGAAAAAAAAAAAACATCCGGTGAGACTTCATTGTGTTGGTTTCCTGTACTTTTACTACACTCAACCAAACACTATTCTAATAAAAGTTTTATATTTTTATTTCTCCGTTTCTCTGATAGTACAATCCTATTCTATTCCTATATTATTTTATTCATGTGTTTTTCAAATCCTATGTACGAGTACGATTTGGATGGATGGATTGAATGTCATAATGGTCTGTTCTCTGTGCTTTTTGCAACAACAGCCAGCCGAACGCAATATGCAATGTCTCTGATATGAATCAGAAATTAAATTGGGGAAGCAAAATGCAGAGTCACGGACTCACGGTGGCCCGAGCGTGAGGAGTCGCCTCTGCGCCGGCGTGGCTCACGGTGCACGCATGCCAGTGCGATGATCCTCTCCTCAGCTTTTAATGTCAAAGTCGGTGAAGCAATTTTCCGTAGTAAATTTTATTAAATACTATAGTAATTTTATTTTTATTTGATAATAATTATTTAAATATTAATTAATTAGGTTTAAAATATTCGTTTTATACAGTATAATAAAATTATATAATTAGTTTTTTATTTTATCTATATTTAGTATTCTATACCTGTGACGATATTTTAATACGATGAAAATTTTTTTTTATAATAAAATTTGGAGATGAAATCTGTAATATAAACAAGCCTCAATCCTCGGCTGATGGTCGCTGCCCACTGCCCCAGACTAGACTGCATGCGACCCGTGATGATGGGATGTAACAAAGCAGTGCACCTGCGCTTCGAGACAGTTGGCAGGTTCGGCATGGGCGACACCGGTGCGTGAGCGTGAGGCTGGTACATGTACAGTACGATAGTGCCAAACACAAGCTATTGGCACCTTGCTGCACGCTTTGAGACTGTCAGGTCGCGACGAGACGACCTTTACCACGCACGCCGCGTCAAACGCGAGACTCATGGACCCGTGACAAGTGCGTTCATGGAGTTCAAGGTAGGATCTGTTTCAAAAAAAAAAAGTTCAAGGTATGATCATGTTAAACAGAAGCAGATGACGCTGTTTGTTTAACCTTATCAGCCAGTCTTATAACCATAGGACAATGTTTTTCTGTGTCGATAAAACAGAATCACTTGGCTTATTAGCACATAAACCATACAACGATACCTATGGCCTTTTAGATTGCTTTAAAATTCTAAATTTTTACACTCTCCATCGAAACAATCTTTGGACAAATGCATAAAGTAGTAAATATAAACGAAAAATAACTAAATTTACATTTTTGTTGTAAATCACAAGAATTTTTTTAAACCTAATTAGTTTATAATTAAACCCTTCGTTTCAAATTACAAGTTATTTGGTTTTTGTTGGTACACTCACTTTGATATGTATATAGATATATATGCCTAAATACATAGCAAAGTGAACATACCAAAAAAAGTCAAACAATTTATAATTTAAAACAATGGGAGTAAATAGTTATTGTTAAATACAAATAAAAGTGTTATAGTGTTACCGTCCATGTAGTGTCAGTAGCCTGCTTTGCACTACGTTGATGAGATGCTCGGATGCATTAGCACTTTAGCAGTGGTATCCGAGGTGTTTCTCCGTGCCTTTCCATCCTCGCATAGACCATTTAGCGAGATACTGAAAATAGTTTAAGCATAATGACTACTGACAGATACTAGAAATGTACAAGGGTTTTTCTTTCCCTTTTGCACTATATGTGTCAAGGCTAGAAAAATACAATGGTTATTCATAACCCAGAAGACGAAGGTAATATCATTATTTTGTCGTCAGCCCAAACGCATACGTACAACTACTCCAGAACCGCCAAATGTGGATGATACGATCAGTAACCATTTTGATCACCCAGTTTTTTCAAAGATGTACAAGTTCATGGTGCTGGACGAGGAAATGCCTTTGAATTCTGATTCAAAACAGATTGCTAGGTGTTGTATGAATCAGGCGGTGGCTTGGGGAGGCTCATGGCATGTGATCTTAGGAAGAGTCTAAGCAATTTCATTTGAACAAGGTGATGAGATTGCAGAGAAGGTGAATAAGCTAGCAATGATGGAGTTCCTGATATATGAAGAAACCAGACAAGCCACCTAGATTGTGAATTTGATGAAAGATAAGCTATTTATTCGTTCTTGGATTGGCGCCTATCTTTTGCATAATTCCTGGTAAAATATGCAGAATGATGAACTTCCTGCAGTAAGAAATTTGAGGGACGTGGACAGATTAGTACTGGTACTGCAGAAGATATATCTAAAAAATGCAGACAATCTGGTATACTGAGCAATCATAGCAATAGGGACAACTTGGTATACCAGGGAGGAGCCCTGGTTTTACCATGACATATAGACAGACCATGTTTTTCCTGTGACTGATTGCTATCTTGTTGATCTCTTATACCCTGCAGGACTATGAATATGTTGACTCAACCTTGCTGCATTTACACATTGCTAATCACTTTTGTCTGCTGATTACCATACTGCCAAGACGTTTAGCTGAACAAGAATAGGTTCGCTACGTTGTCCAAGGCTGAAAATCTTGAGTTCTTTGATAGGCTACTTGGCACTTGCTGACGTAGTGTAGTAGATTAGTAGTATAAGACGCGTTTAAGCAAATTACTGTCATGTTAATTTTTTCTACTGACATGAACATATCAGAAATTAATTAAACAAGCAGCCGGCTCAGTCTCACGGGTGTACGTGTAGGAAATAGGAGTTGCCTCTGCGCCGGCATGGCTCACCGTGCGCCCCCATCATCTTCTCTGGATGCAGCGTGCATGCATCGCCAAAAAAAAGTGCGCGGGCGAGGAGACAGAGACTGGGACGAGGGGCAGTAGAGCTGGCGTGGTGCGCGATGTCACAGGCTCCACCGTCCAAGGGAGCATCCTGGCTTGAAGCAGCCTTCAACTTGAAGCACGTCCCGACCTCCTGGCTCCTCTACCACCAGTCGCCATCGGGGCCGCCAAGCTAGCCTGGGGCGTGAGCATTCACGGTGAACTGCTGGTCAAGCGTGAGCCGGTGCGTGAGTCGTGACGCTGAGACGGCACCGGAGATTCCTCTACAAGTGTGACGATACGTACTCTCGTGGGAGCTCTTCTCTGCCTTGAGCCGTCGTTTCATGTCAGCGAGGCGGTTTGGCAGCGGGTGCTTGGCGGAGCTCCTTGGATGGATTTAGTTCTCGTGAATTTTAAAAGAAAATATCATATCGTGTTATTTTAGCGTACCGTAGCATTTTATTTGTATTTGGTAAAAAATATCTAAACTTTGAGTAACTAGACTTAAAATGTTCGTCTCATAAAGTATAGCAAAACTGTGTAATTAGTTTTTAATTTTATCTACATTTAGTACTCCATGCATGTGCCGATATTTTGATGTGATGGATGATAGAAATTCTACCTAATAAATTTTAAGATGATTTATGGGTAACTAAACACAGCCCTTATCGTTTCGCTCGTCAAACAGCAACAATCAGGTCATGGTTGAGTCTGCAGCCTGTCATCCTGTCAAGATTTCTTACTACACGCCTCTTGTTTTAATCCACCACCATCTTACCACGAACAAGAACTCCTCTAATGGCGATGATGCTGCTACTCTGCCTAAGCCTCCCGACTCAACCCACCCGAGCACCCTCCTGAACACTACTCCGTACTTCACCACTACCCCTACCACTCGTGAAACAGATCTCTCCAAAGATTTGCAATCCTTGACCACCCGTCTTCTCCCGCTTCCCCATGTCGCCACCAAGAGCACTGGACAACCTTCGTTTCCCTATATAAGAACGTCCTGCTCGCCGTCCTCTCTTTACCTCTCTCACTGGCACCTCCCCAGCAGAGGAGAGCCGCGCTCCTCGTCGCTAGCAGCAACACCCCAAAGCGCACGCCAACACCGCAGCAACGCAGGGCATGGCGGCCGCGGCCACACCATCACACCAGGCAAAACTGAACGGTTTTTCTTTCTTTCAATTGGAAGAAATTTTTGTTGGTCAGCTTGGGCTGTCCTGATTCAAAAACTTTCAATTGGACAGCCCAAGCTGACTAACAAAAATTTCAAATGTCTTCAAACTTGAAGGTGAGAAACTTCCATCATGTGTTTCATGGAGGTCTTTTGTTTGCATGTGTGTAGTTTACTTTTTACATCACCATTCCAGAGTTATATTGAGGCCATTTCTGAAGACTTAAAAAAATTAACATCAAAGCAAATTGCAGTTGCAATTTATCTCTCTCCAATTAAAACAATCTCTGAACTTCACAAATTCTGCTATGCAGGTATTGCTGTGCGGGTTAGGCCTTGTTTAGATACCAAAATTGGTATCCAAACTTTGCATAGTAAGTGTCCCGTCACACTGTAGTAATTTTGTTTTTATTTGGTAATAATTGTCCAAACATTGATTAATTAGGCTTAAAATGTTCGTCTTGTAAAGTACAATAAAACTGTGCAATTAGTTTTTTATTTCATCTATATTTAGTACTCCATACATGTGTCGGTATTTTGATATGACGAGGAATAGAAATTCTGCATAGCAAATTTTAGACCCAAAATTGAGCATCTAAACAAGGCCTTAGTGAACAAAATCAGCTCTTCTGTGTTGTCAACAAAGTAACATGCTGATCCTCTCGCACTTCCCAAGATGAAATTTTGGCTCCACAGCTTTGCCATTTCTGGCCATATTTTGCATGGTGCTCCATGCTGTTAGGTCCATTGCATCGAATATGCCGTTGAAATGGCAGCCCATGTATTTTATCCCTGTAATGTTTGTAATTATTCTTCATTGTGCGAAAATAATCAATTGTTAAATGTAGTATAGGCAGAACTTGAAGCTACGTCTTTACCTATGTCTATACTAACTCGGTTCCAAATTATAAGTTAGATATGTCTTTCCTAGATACACAGCTATCTATCGATACATAATAATAAAAAGCCTATGTATCCGAAAGGCAGAATGACTTGTATTTTAGAATGGAGTATTAAATGGTAGAATCATGTTTGTTTATCTTACATTCTCATGAAAGGCAAAACCTTCGTTGGCGACTTTCTTTGAGTGTCATAACTTTGCATTATTCTTCCTCGTGAAAAAATCAATTGTTAAATGCTAATATAGTAACTTCAAGCTATATCTATATATATTCAGCTCATATGGTGGACTGTGCATGCCACAGTATTCGGGGTTGGGGCGGTGAGTTAATATCTGGTCATTGTTGCGTATAGGATTCACTTTTTATTGCACCTACTATTTGATGAGCACCTTAGAGTTTGTTTGGTTTAATTGAAATGGAGTTGGGAGAAAACTAATAATATAAGAGAAAATTTGGGGCTTATTTCCTTGTGAGTTTTACTACTTTAGCTCACTCCTTGTTGCAAACTGAGAAAGGTCTTTATTATTATAATGTACTACTCCCTTCGTTTTGCAAACGGAGCAGTAAATCATAAGATATTTTGGGGTTCTTACATACATAGCTTTTATTAGGAAACTTAGCTTCTATCAGCATCTGCAAATGAAGTCGACCAATCTGCCCCTTAATTTTGGGCCCATTTATTGAACGTATCCAAAAGGTCAATGCATTTTGGTAATTTCGCACTACAGAATAGATTATCCTTGCTTTTATTAGTTATGGATTCAAACAGTCTCTGAAATCAGCTTTTACCATCCCACAAGGTACCCAAACGCAACTATTATTATCCCAGATTCCCAGACGACGAAACAAGCCAGGGATTCACTAACACCGCTTCCCACAGCTGTAAGCCCGTTCGGCAGCTCATTAGCCCAGCGGCGTTGCCATGTTTGTTGCGGCTGCTGGCACGAGAAGGAATCACGTTTAACAGCTAGCTGTCTCATTGTGCTGCCCTTGCTGCACATAATGTGCTGAATAGACGATGCTGTCAGTGAGGGGTTTCATCAGTGCGAGCTAGCTGTGCCACGCTTTGGTCTCTGGTCGTTAGGCATCCACGGGCGGAGGCAGTCGTGGCGCTGGGCTCCGGCCGCCGCGCGCGCGTCGCCATCCGCCGCCGCGGTAACGGGCAGGGCCGGGACGGGAGGGGACCCGGCGAGGCTCGCTGTTGTGCCTGGGACCACGCAAGAGATGCGACATGGCGCCAAGGCGGGCACAAGAGCTAGCACGGCCGGCGGGCAGCGCTGCCTGCGTGCGTCGGACGTCGTATTGTACTCATAATCTACGCAGGGTCGCGCTGCACGTCACAGGCCTTGTTTAGATCACCGCCGAGCCGCACGTCACAGGCCTTGTTTAGATCACCGTCGAGCCCATTCGACGTTTTGCACAGTACGCTATCAAATCAGTATATCGTAGCATTTTGTTTGTATTTAGTAAAAATTATCTAAATTTTGACTAATTAGATTTAAAATGTTCGTCTCGCAAAGTACAATAAAACTGTGCAATTAGTTTTTGATTTTATCTACATTTAATACTCTATGTATGTACCGGCATTTTGATATAACGAAAAATAGGAATTCTATATAGTAAATTTGATGATAAATTTGTGATTTTATATACATTTATAATACTTTATGTATATACCGGTATTTTGATATAACGAAAAATAAAAATTTTATATAGTAAATTTAATGATAAATTTAGAGAAATAAACAAGACGACAGATATTAGGCGTGACGACTCGCCGCTAAGCTATCGGAGCAAGAATGCATTCGGATGACGGGTAAAAGGGACAACAGATTCTCAAACAATCGGAACAAATGGACACCCTTGGAGTGAAGTGGGCTCCGCACAAACACCTTCTTCGCTGCTGCTGCTGCTCCAAAAGTTGGGCCTCGTTTAGATTTTTAAATTCATCCTTAAATTCTACTATACAGACCCATCATATCAAAATATCGGCAAATACATAAAATACTAAATGTAGATAAAATTAAAAATTAATTATACAGTTTTATTGTATTTTACAAGACGAATATTTTGAACCTAATTAATCAATATTTAAATAATTATTACCAAATAAAAATAAAAGTGCTACAGTGCCGCACTGTTGTTTAAAGTGCCAAATCCAACCACCGATTCCGACATCTAAACAAGGCGTTGAACAGCTAGCTTGACTTTCAATTCAACGTCGCTGCAATTTCAATGTCTTTAATCGGAGCTCAGAGCCAGGTCGTCAAATCCAATCAACCGGAAAAATCCAATCAACCGGAGAGCGCTGCAGCTTCACATGCACAACGCATTGCACGTCGCAAAGCAAAGCTGCCACTCTTGCTTGCAGCTGCACGGATCAGCTGCGCGAGCCTAGCCCGGCAACGGCAGCACCAGCAGCAGGCGCGCATCCCGCATTCCCGCCATCGCCAAGCACTGCTGCAAAACTGAACGTTGTACTTTACGGTGTGTAATTTATCGGACAAAGCAGTATTTTATCGTGTGTCGTACACGGTAAAATATTGCATACGGTAAGGTGGTTTTGCCGAGTGTCAGGCACAAGCATGGCATACGGTAAAGCCGGTCTTTGCCGAGTGTCACGGCACACAGCAAATCTCCCACTCGGTAAAAGATGGCCGGCCCGTCATGACGGCTACCTGCCGTCAGATTTTGCTGTGTACCATGGCAAGGCATACGATAAAATATTATATTTTTACTGTGTGTCAGCCGTTAGCCACACGGCAAAGTTTTTTTATTATTTTTAAAACAAATTTTGTCGTGTGTCATGGCAAGGCACACGAAAAAATATGTTATTTTGCCGTGTGCCAGAGTATGGCACACGGCAAAGTTTTTTTAATTTTTTAAATCATATTTTTCCGAGTGTGCCACCAATGACACACGGCAAATTTTTTTTATTTTAGGCCTATCTTTTTTAGCATTGTGACAGTATTTAAAACTATATTTTAAAATTTAGAGCAATTTTGACTTTTTTATATATTTTATTAATTTATTTTATTTTGTTGATTTTTTTAGAATATTTAAAATCTGAACTGCAAGTACGTAAAATAATAGAATTTGGTCATTTAAAAAAATAATATTCATAATATTTGGTGTATGTTTTGAACGTATCCAGAAGCTTACATGAAATCTCGACCATCTCGTTGACTTAACATGTTAAGGTACGTGCGGAAAGAGTGATTTAAAATTATATAAAATCTAAACGAAGTCTGAAAATTATGAAACTTGATGAGACGTCGTGTCATCGCATGTGTAGGCTGTGATAAAAAATTGAGAAGGTTTTGAGCAAGTTGCGATATCAGATGTCTAAAACCCAGACATCTATACATGTGATCACAATTGATCACATATTGAGATGTCTGGGTTTTAGGCATACGACTTCACAGACTTCACAACTTGCTTGAAACATTTTTAATTTTTTACCATAACTTTCATATGCGATGACAGGACGCGTGATCAAGTTTTATAATTTTCGAACTTCGTTTAGATTTTATATAATTAAAAAGCACTTTTTCCGCACGTGCTCGTCATGCTGCGATAATGAGATGCTCGAGATCGCCGGAGAGGGCCCGCGCCACCGCGGTCATCCCCGCGCAAGCGAAGCTCCCCGCCGGGCACCACCACCGATCCGCAGAGCCGCCGCGGCGCGTCCCCGCGCGGGAGCCCGGCGAGCCCCGCGGCTGACCGGCCTCTTCGCCCCGGCCCTCGACGGAGAGGGCCCACGCCCCCGCGGCCGTCCCTGCGCCGGAGGAGGTCAGCGCCGGGCGGCGTGGCCGCGCCTCGTCCCCGCGCCGGCCCTGGCGTGCTCGGCGGGCGACCGGCGCCGTGCAACTGCTGACGACGCGGGGCTGCGCACCTCCGCCCACCTCCAGTCCATGCCCTTCCCTCGGCAGATCCGGCGGTGGCTGTGCGCTGGGAGGCCGAATCCGCCTTCTCCGGCGGCATGACGACCTGGAGGAGTTGCATTCTCAAAGTTATACACCAGTTGCCAGGTACCATTCTTGCTTGCTATCGTTTCTCTCCACATTACAAGCATGTTACCTTCATCAGTATCTTGTCAGGAGCAATGGAACAGATACGTTACCTGCATTGCACTATCAGGAAGGTAGACATTGTACATTTATTACAGCTTACTCTTATGGTTATGATCGCCTTCTCTGTAGGCTGTTACACCTTATTCTTGTGTGGGTTGTCATGTTTTCTTAGTAAATCAATGCTAAACAGAGCCTGATATTTGCACATTTTTTACTTACCATGGGGTTTCTTAGATTAAAATCACTACCCTGCTTCCAAATGCTGATGACCTAGTCAGCAGTTACCTAATTTGAATCAGCTGCCTTGGGAAAACATCTAGTATCAAATGCAAAGACAAATGTTATCTCTTGTATAATATCTCATATAAATAAACCTTTGTTCTTTAAGGTGTGTTGAAACCTTTCATCAAGTGGATATATCCGTTGACCTTGAGAAGGGGTAATGGCATCTCTGAAATTCTGTAGGCCACATATATTCATATAGGAAGATAAATTAGTGCTTCCCTAAAATAAAGAGCTCATCATATGCATAACTGTGTAAGGAGCATTTTTTTAAAATAACTGTAAGGAGCATTTGTTTTGGCCCTTTCGAGGTAGTGGTTATCACACAAGAAGCTTTCATTTCTTATTGTGTTTTAGACTTGGGTAAAGTAGCTATGGGGTTGTACATAAACTTCTGTGTGTTGTTTTGGCGAGGTCCCAACCCCGGCTGCAGATGAGGCCACGGTGAGTGGTCTGCCCTACCTCAATTTCGTGGTTGGTTTGGCGAGATTCAGTTTCTTTCTGCAATGAATACCTGCTACTATATGTGATTGCTTAAACAGAATTGGGATGTCTGATAATGGTTACAAGCCTAAATACTCTGTAATTTGTTGTTATTCATGTATTCATCATTTATTGAACTTAGAAACTGTTACTTGGTCCCTAGTGTTAGCTGTCTGACTTTTGAGTATGATTTATGATTGGTTTCTCTATCAGTTAGCTGAAAACAGATAGCTATCATGTGGTTACTCTATCAATTAGCTGAATGGTCACTTCTAAATAAGTGGTTGATTGTACTGACTATGATCAATGCTTATGTTACAGGTTATCCAACAGCCTTCAGCGTGCAGATTGTGTCCAAGTTGTGTTCTGTTATGTCACCTGTGCATTAATGCTTGCACATAATACTAATGGTAAGCCCATGATCACCTGGGAACCGTGTGAATCTGAGATCTGGTTGTTTTACCTAATAGAATAGAATAGGTCTACATTACAGAAGATGTCCTGCAAAATCCTTAATATACTTTGTAAGTATGCTCTATAAGAGACGTGTACAGCCAAATCTTAGAATAAAAAAAAAAAATACATATGTTGATACTCTGATCTCTGTAAGAAGAGGTGGAATTATCCTTTTGAAACTGCATATTACTATTAAAAATCGTGATGATTAACTATCTCACCAAAATCTCTATTTTAAAGGACTGCAT
>CM041640.1:43243498-43375511 GCA_023333625.1 Bothriochloa decipiens | reverse complement strand
TGTCCTATGAATGATAAGAAACTAAGTGTTCATCCATTTATACTGTTTCGTATGGCATTGGACTACCTGAAATTCCTCACGAAGCTTCGCACCCAGGTAATGTTCATTTGACATTAGTGCTACCTATGTCAGGATTAATGGATTTTGCTAGATATGTAAGATAATAATATGAATCTTTTGAGGTAGATATCTTCGGGTGGTGTTCTTCCAGCTGGGAACTTAAAAGATAGCACATGATAGCATATTCAGCTTGAATATCACTGAGCTGATCTTTGTATGGCAAATGAGATTTGAATTGTTTGTAGATTTCATATTTGTATGATTTCCACTTAAACAATCAGACCCTTTATAATGATGGACTTTGTGAATCTTTGGAAGGGAAGGTCTGGTGATATTGTTGTATAATATCATGAAAATGGTGGGAATGTAGGATAATTGTATATATAGGACCATCTTTTTAAAAAAAATAAAAAAAACTTTGCCGTGTGCCTTGGCTAGTGGCACACGGCGAAGTAATTTTTTTCAAAAAATAAAAAAACTTTGTCGCACACGGCAAAGTAGTTTTTTAAAAAAAATAAAAAAATTTGCTGGCTGGTGGCACACGGCAAAGTAATTTTTAAAAAAAATAAAAAACTTTGCCGTGTGCCTTGACTGCGGCACTCGGCAAAGTATCCGTTAACACTCGGCAAAGTATCCGTTAACAGCCGGTGCCGTAATGGATGAAAAATTTTTGCGGGTGCCGCGCCAAGCACACGGCAAAATTTTTAAATATTTTGCCGTGTGTAGCACACGACAAAGTTTTTTTGTCGAATCAAATTTTGCCGTGTGGCACACGCCAAAGTCTTTGCCGTGTGTAAAAAATTCTTTGCCGTGTATAATTACACATGGCAAAGTCCTAGTTTCTAGCAGTGAAGATGGATCGGTGGGCGCAGGCTTTGGTCACAGTGGTGACCCGTTGGCTTTACTTTTTTTTTTGAAACCGGGTTGCGTTTCATAGATATAGATAAAACATTATAGTATCATCCTAACAAAGACGTCTTTGAAGAAAACAAAAATTACACCAAATTCCTTGCAATGTTCTCCCAGTCTTCATCGTCGCTGGCGGACGTAGCGTCCACCTGACGAAGCATGGCCACGTCGTGCTTTTGGCTAAGAGCCGATACCTATTTCAACGAAGAAGCTTTCTTAGCTTCACTGATTTTGCAACTGCAACGATTGGCATGTTGAATCCATCAACACGCCCTCGAACCATTGAACGCACAAGCAATCCGCCGGGGCACAAGGCATTTGTCGTCTCCAGCGTCGTAAACGACTCTGAGTCCATAGACAACGAAAGACCCAAGAACCTTAGCCAGGGAGGAGTACAACCCCCATCCCAATCTCGCACAGGGTAGATGTAGCGTACTTCATCTTTTTCACGACCGGAATAGCGCTGGTTGTCGCCAACGACGGAGACCAAGCTAAAGCCAATGCAAACACTGTAGAAGAAGGGCACGGAGATAAAATCCACACCCGTAGCCTCATCAATGTGGAGAGATGCAACCATAACCAGATTAAACTTATCCTAATAGGAGGATATAGGTACAACGGCCGTCGATCTCAGAGCTCTTCCTCGCCTCCAGCGTCAAAGTGGCGCCGGAGGCAAAGAAGAGCTGGCGAGATTGACGCCGGATCTCAAAACGCCGCTCTATCGCCCTTGTGAACTGTACCGCTCTATCGCCCTTGTGAACTGTAGCATAGGGGAAAGATCGGCATTGGTGCTTTGTGATCGTCGGACAGATGAGGCCCAGTAGCTGGAACTCTAGTCTGAAAGCATAACTCTCTATTTGCATGTTTGCATGCAGCCATGGACGACGCACCTCTCAGCTGGTGGTAGCCTGGGTACCTAGAAAATGCGTATCCATATATAGATTTTCAAAAAGTTGCAATAATGCCAAGTGTAGCACTTTTGTTTTTGGGTGCTCAACAGTCCAATTTGTTGATGTAAAAAACCAGTCCGGTTGCTCTAACAGAGGTTCTGACTGCATATTACTCCAAGTAAATGCTCTTCCTTTTAGTGGCAATTCTACTAAGCATAGGGGCCCAATAGCATCATTAAAAATTAATGTGTCACCAAGGTTGCCTCCAAGTCTGTTTCGGTTGTTTGGAGATCTGTAAAAATTAAAGTCGCCAAGCATCATCTTCAATTTCATGGCCTCTAAACCAATCAATGAAGTATGTGCATTCTGGCTCATCACACGGTCCATACAAAGTAGTCAACTTCCATGTCTCGCTATTGTGCTTAGAGTGAAAGCTAGCCATGACGCCGAACTGTTGCTTGTCAATGGTGGTACCCATAAAACTAGCACTATTCCATATCAAAAGAATTATCCCTAGAAGCACCAAAGGAAGGCATATAATCAAAGGTAAGCTCTCGTTTGGTTTCCTGAAGGCATACAACAGTGGAGGCACTCTATTCAATTGTGTTTCAGAGACAGGTTCCCATTTTTCTTATGCATCGATACCTCGAATGATCTAGCACAAGATATGCTAATTACAAGTATTATTCATCGATAAACGAGTTGGGTATCAGAGCGTCTGATGTCACTAGGATGATCAGATTATATGCAAACCAAATGGAGTGAACAGAGGGCCAAACATGGACAGTGTATAGCAAGCTGTAGGGATAAACGAAGACATTTGTCACACCCTGGTTTCCAAAGAAGACCAGAGGTCATCATATGTGTGCCCAGAAAGTTCACACATACAACGGAAAATGGTAATATCAGGAAAACAATGTATTATATAGCGAAAACATATATATTTAACACTTACACAATCAGAGTAACGCGGAACGCTGGCTAAGACTTCTCTTCAGTCTTCATTCTTCTCAGGGACTGTTGATTGGGGGCTCCGTATGCCAAACACTTTCAATACCCAACTTCTTTATCCTTCCTTTGAGAAACACTTCACTACAAACTATAGCAAAAGTGAGTTCCATGTCGAAACTCAGCAAGTACAGACGGAAAGTAATGATATGCAAGGCTAGTACAAGGTAAAGCTGAAAGGTAGACTGCGGTAGCATTTTAATATAGCAATTAAGATTTTTACTTAGCAACCTATTCTCTAATCAACTTGGTTGAAACACCCAACCCTTTATTAAGGTTCAAGTAACAATTAATGTGTCATTTAGCATCATAGATATAAACATATATCATTAACAACATTAAACATGAGATAGCCATCTCAAAGGAACACAGGATAGCCATCCCGATAAAACCCGAGGTAGCAATCTCGGCAACATCACCACGATTTCACAGCTTAAACCATTTGGCGAATCATGCGAGGATCCGGGCCGCTCGTGACCGTGAGCACGGAGGATATATCGATTTTAACTCTGCGCAGAGGTGTACACTTTCACTCCAGATCGTGATTACTCTTTATACCCGAGGTTGCAAGTCTCTTAGCCCATTACCAAGATAGGCTGGCAGAGGTCACAACGAGGTCCTTCACAGGGTCATAGGCAGTAACAACCCGCCAGCCTTGAGTCCAAGCGTATGGGAGACTTCCCCGTGAGGCCGCCCCCATCACGAATCCACAGCCCCTCCCATACTAAATACTTGTAAACAAGCCCCAGCAACCATAGCCATGGCAACCTGTCGGTAAGCTGTCTCCTGCCCATGATGGTCCCGCTAATAAACCAAGCCAGAGCCCATTAGCCTGGAGCTGTACGGAAGTCCCAGGTTGCCGCTCCACGAAAGGTCCACAAGGGGGAGGAGATACGGATGCCCCCATCGCTACGAGCCCACTGACATCCATTCCCCCCTTCTTTCACCGCCAACCAACGATGCGGACATGCATCAACTTCTCCAACGGCCGAAGCCAAGAGCCCACGGCTCTAACATATTTTAAGAAGCAAGATTTATCTTCATTAGGCAGGTGAAAGGTGAGGTAGAGCACTAGCAACCTAATAACCTGTTAACTAGAAACCCCCATAGGTGATATATGGATAGAGTGGCTAGTCATCCCTATGGTTTGCCGATTTAAGACACATACAATGTATTTAATTAAAAGTGAATAGGCGCAAAATGATCAAGGTGCCTGCACTTGCCTTAAATCCAAAGTCTAGCTGCTCTTCTGGCCTCTAGCTTCAGCTGCACTTGTCGGTCCTCTGCTTAGTCTTCGGCGTTAACAAACCGCTCTTCGTCTAGTCGCAGCAACCAAACAACACAAACAAACACATAAAAAGACAAGACTAAGAACAATACACCAATCAAAAGGGGAACTAAAAACAGAACGGTCTAAATGGCCAAACCCAGTGCTACGATCATAAGAGCGCAAGAACGACAAACGATGGATCTATCGTTAAAGAAAACACGGCTATCGAGGTACTTGCAACAAGCATAGATACAAACTTTAAGATTGATACATTTACTAAAGCAAGATGCAGAACATATAAGAAAGATATAAAGTCAAATCAGTTGGATGATGTTGAAATATAAAGTAGGGTTAAACATTAGTAATACTTTATTTATAAGCAATTATATTATCTAAGCCAATTAAACATTCATAATTTATAAAGTTTAGAACATGCGAGAGCATTAAACAAAACATCATATGCTTAAAGATTAATTTAACCAGGACATAAATGATAAGACATATTGATATTAAACATAGAGCATTTATGATTCAAGGTTGAACTAAGCATGCCATTAACGAAAAGACATTATTGCTGATATAAAACATATTAGCATTAAAGACCGATGTGAAAGTAAACTAAGTCAAACACTAACATGATCCAACTTATAAGCATGTGAGAACTACTATAAGAAACATAACAAGTTTTAATGTAAAACTACACAAGGCATAACTAATAAAGAAGCATGTAAATTGGTACTAGTCATATTGACAGGCATGTACGAACACTTCAGGTATAAACCTAAAGTTACTTTTACACAAGAGAACATAATTAAACAAGATTACTTACATAGACACATGATGTGATAAATATTATTCATAACAAGCATCATACGTCGACATGTTCGCAAAGCAACGAGAACGAAAAATGTAACCTTAGGTTACTTTTAATTAGAAGACTATTAAATAGTTATCAATCAAAGGCACTAAAATAAATAAATTCATAAATTAGATACATGATAAATTTTACTACTCCTGCGTAGATCGCGACAACACGAAACTAACGCAACCGGAATCACTCAAATCGGAGTTAAAACGGTGAAACGGCAGGGATTAAACGATCGATGGCATAACTGTAAATAAATCGCTTGGTGGCAAAGTCGTAAATACCTCGTCTTCTACCGCTGTCCATCTTCCTGTCCAGGTCATGGCCATGGCAGCCATGCTGCTGCTCGCGCCGGGTGAAGGGGCCTCGGCCCTAGCCTGCTGGGGCCAGCGGCGGCCCGCTGCGGCCTGCTACAGCCGGCTGGGGCCTGCTACGGCCGGCAGCGGCTCGCTGCGGCCTGCTAAGGCCGGCTGCGGTGGCCAGATGCGGCCTGCAACGGCCGGTGGCGGCCAGAAGAGGCCTGCTATGGCCGGCGGCGGCCACCAGCGGCGCGTGGGAGAGGGAGGACCACGGCCCTCGGCCCGGACTTGGTCGGCCGGCAGCGGCCTACTGTGGCCGGCGGCGGCTGGCTGTGACTGGCTGTAGCCGGCTGCGCGCGGCTAGGTTTTGCCAAGGGGCATCGGCGCACGGGCTAGCCCTATTTATAGCTGGTGGGGAACTGGTTAGGCTGAAGCCGCTGGTCTTGGCCCATTGGGCCGGCTGCGGCTATCTATGGCCGCTGGTGGCCGAGCTGGGCTGGCTATGGCCAGCCAGGTTTGGCCATAACCGGCTGGAAGTGGCCGGGCTTGGCCAGGGATGGCCAGAGAGGGCCCAAGGTGGCCGCGGGAGGCTATGACTGCTTGTGGCCGCTGTGGCCAAGCTAGTGCTAGCTATGGCCGACCAAAGTTGACCGTGGCCGGCTGAGAGTGGCCACGTGTGGCTGTAGCTGGCCGTGGTTGGCCAGATGAAGCTAGGTGAGGCCAAGAGTGGCCCAAGCTAGGTAGGAGCTGGCCAAATCAAGTTAGGAGCTGACGGCCAAGTTTGGCCACTGGTGGCTGGCTGCGGCTACAGCTAGCCTGTCCAGGGTGGCCGTGGCTGGCCACGACTGGCCAGAGCTGGCCAGTTAAGGCTAGGAGAGGCCAGATCAAGCTAGGTCGGGCCAGGATAGGCTAGGGTAAGCCAGGGATGACTGGAGCTTGATAGGGGATGGTGTCTAGCTAGAGCGGTGGCCAACACCACAGAGGAAAAAGAAAACTCTCTCTCTCTCTCTCTCTAAGCAAGAGAAAGGATTTTTCTAAAAACGTTTTTCCAAAACCTTCTCAGGGCAAACTTGGGTTTTCGAAGCTTTATTTTCAAATTCGAAGAAAACCTTGACGTGACTTGCTCGAGGTTTAGAAAATTCTTTTTCACACCAGCAAAACCAAACAAAGCACCAAGCACAAACCCATTCCATTATTTTCTAAAATATAGAAAAGCATATTTTATTTAGTGCTTTCTAATAGCAACTCAAAATACAAATTTTGGGGTGTTATAGATCTACCCCACTTAACATGAATCTCGTCCCGAGATTCGAAGAGACTTAAGAGAAAGAAGACAAAGTAGGTTATAAAATTGCTTTGGTACTTACGAGATAAAGATTTAAGGAGCACCGCCAAAAGGGCTAACAAGGGAGTCATAAAATGACTTGCAAAATAACTTGAAGACTTTCAAGTACGAGTAGTCATCGAGGCTTGGTGAAAGATCAACGACTAGATATGAAGAATGACCGACAATAGAGGTAAAGGTTGACGCTGAGAGTCATTGACACAAAGCTTATAAATAGATCTCTAGGTCTTTATGAGATGTATGGTCCAATGCCATTATTGGTAGAGAAAAGATAAAGGTGGGGATTGATGCTATGGTTCTTTGAATTCCTTGATTCAAGATGTATGAGACATGAGATGAATGAATTATGAATTAGCAAAGATCAACAAAGAGTATGAGGATTGATCCCTTCAGGCCTCCATGTTTTCCTTACTTCCAGTCCTATGAGATGTTAGGATAAGAAGTAAGGGTTAGTAAAAGATGATTACAAGATACAGTTTGATCCTTAGATCTTGTGGTCATGTGACTCAGGACATAAGAGGTCGATGAGATGTAGAACATAATCGAGTATAGTGTAATGATGAAAAGACAAGCCAATATGTATGTTTAGATCTTTATGTCCCATGGCCAGAGACGCTCAAGATTGATTGAAATTGGTAGCGAATGCTACCCCACTTAACAGAATTCTTGCTTGAGTTCGAGAGGAATGATGAGAACACCATCTTGTTAGAGTCTCTGTAGAAGATCTCTTCCGAGATTTGGTCTTTAATTCACTCAATAGAAAAGTTGAGGTGTTATAAATCTACCCCACTTAACATGAATCTCGTCATGAGATTTGAGGAGACTTGGGGTAGAGACAAAATAGATGATCAAGGTTGATTCGGGTTTGGGTTCTACTATCACATTGTTTGAGCCCAAAAGTGGAATAGTGTTAGGAGAACTTCCCGATTTCAAAATCAAGGGACCCTGTTTAGGTCTTTCCTAAAAGAGTGCCCTCAAAGGTAAACAAACCAAGAGGAATGTGTCTGAAATGTCATAGATGTAAAAATCTATATGATACTCAAGACCATTTATGCACAAAGGAATAGTCCTTATGATCCCATAGCTTTCAAGAGTAACTCCCGTGGGAATTCTTAGAAGCTTATGTGATGGGATAATAGACTCGTTGGGGAAGTTTATCAGCTAGAGCTTTTAAAAGATATTCCTCCCAACAGTAGGGCTATAGTGAGCCTCTATAGCGGTTTCTTTAATAGTGCAAAGCAGAATATCTAAGGGGCAATGATTCAGGCTACCTCGATGGATAGCTCCGTTTCTGCCAACCACTAACGACTCATGATGGCCGATAGTCCTTTGATGTGTTCCATAAGGAAAGACTCATGGTGTGGACCGTCGTCATCCTTAGATGATATCGAGTGTGTTAAGAGATGTAGGTCTATGGAGTAACACCAAAGTGTTCTAGAAGACAAGGTCCAGTTCTTCAAACTGATATAGTAAGTTGACCAAAGAAAATATCCATGATGAGATAACACATGGGAGTAGCTTATATAATGGATCATGATTAACAATTCACATTACCAGCGCTTACCGATCACAACCATGTGTGTGCAGCCACTGGAGGCTCTCGGTTTAACGTGGCACCATCAGTTATTAATCAAGACATCATTACTAAACCTACTACATATCTGATATCTCACACAACATAAGTATGGATCTTGCATGGACAAGCATCACATGCAAGATGGAAAGATACTCACAAGGTTTGAAGAAAGGAATGGTTTTCAATCTTCAAACTTCCTTCCATCCATGACGTGGGGAGTGGCAAGGATCACTAGTCCATGTAACAAAGATCCTGGGACCTATGGGTTATAGGACCACCACGCATCTGATGCGCCACTTTGCTAATAACATCCAAGGAAACTATTACTTGAGGTTTATTGATGATGCGTCCTCCAAGTGTTGATGCTCCATTGAGTTGCATTAAAGAGGGAAACATGAAAACCAATGACAAGAATCTATGGTGTGGGACGATAAGAATCAGGATTGATTAGAATGATAGGCAGGATAGAAGACACTACCCCACTTAACAAAGATTGAACTACACCCTCTATGCCTTCCTTAAGAGAACACATAAGACACACAAGCATCACAACAACGCATTACAAGCACTCATCACAATATCGATGCTACACGTGCTTCTTCCACAATGGCGGTCATCCTAAAGGGCAGATTATAGATGATAAAGGGCCATCGTAATTTTTTGAATAAGATAAGGTTAGAAACTTTTAGTAAACCAACAAAATTAAAAGTTCAAGGGGTAAGAACTTAATAGCTCAAAGGAAGCTATTCAAGGAGGGGATACAAGGCAAGGGTGAAGAAAGTAGTCAGATTCAAGTACCAAGGGATGGTAAAATAGTTTTATAGCAAAATAAGCTTGTCATTACCCAGGAAATGGGTACCCCAAACCCTTGGTTTATCGGACTCAACCCCGAAAAATCAGCAACACGAACCCTCCAGTGACCTCCCACGCTTAACGTTTGAAGGCCCACAGGCTAAGGCATATTGGGCCGACCCACGAACAGGTTATGACGGCCCAAAGCTAAAACCTGCTCGAGGGGCTACCGAGCGGACTGAGATTGTACACTCGAGGGTACAATTCGGGCGACCCCTCGAAGACGGAACTTCGCCCGGCGAACGAGCCTCCCCTCGAGAACGAAACTTCGCCCGGCGAACGAGCCTGCCCCCAAGGATGAAACTTCGCCCGGCGAACGAGCCTCCCCTCGAGAATGGAACTTTGCCCGGCGAACGAGCCTGCCCTCGAGGACGGAACTTCGCTCGCGTGAATGGGCAGCCCTCGAGGAGAGTGCACCCCTTGGCTACCGACTCTCCCGTACAGATCCTGGCGCATTTAATGCGCTTTACCTACCCCCGCCTAACCGTATGGCCACAGTTACGGTAACAGTTGTGGGTATGGCGGTCAAATCTTGCTTTTACCACCCATACCCCGGAATCCCGCGGGTCGTACTCCGCTGTTGCACCATGCCGAGCACTGTGCCCCGTCCAGCACCCCCTCGAGACGCATAAACCAGCACGTTTTCCGCATTTCCTGGGATTCGACCTTATCCAGTGAGGCTCGACCACTTCGATTCGACCCCCTCGACTCAAGCCAAGTCCTCGACCGCCGCCCCTCGACTTCATCGGACGAACCCTCGAGCGGGACTCCAACAACTTCAAGCTGCACTTCAACAGCTCCCGACGCAATGGCTGCAGGGCCTCCCATACCGGCGTACATCACTACAGCGGCACCGACGTGATCGGCCTCAACGTCGTACATCGCCAGCCATGCGAACTCTAAATATATGTACTCCTGTGCCCCTCCTTCACCTATAAAAGGAGGCGCCAGGACGTTAGAAAGGGGGACCAGACCAGAACGAGAGGATCTAGAGCATAGAAACGCTAAGGCTTTAGATCATAGAACAATACCGTGAGACAGTGCAAGGTCGAGAGCTAGGCGTCCGAACATCCAAGCTCCACCTCACGCTCCTCACACCTGCTTGTATTTTCCCCTGTACTAGCACTTCGATGCAAGATAACACGAACTGTCCTCCCCCGCTAGATGTAGGGCCTTCTTTGCCCGAACCAGGATAAATCGCCGTGTCCTTGTTGCATCACCCACCGGATTAAGGGAGCATGCAATTACAAATATTACTCGTTGGTGTTAACCCCCGGGGGTCGAAACACTGACAAAGCCTTAGAAATCGACCAGTGCTATTATGGCATATGCCCTACAGTCAACATTGCTCTGATACCACTTCGTCACACCCTGGTTTCCAAAGAAGACCAGAGGTCATCATATGTGTGCCTAGGAAGTCTACACATACAACAGAAAATGGTAATATCAGGAAAACAATGTATTATATAGCGGAAACATATATATATTTAACACTTACACAATCAGAGTAACGCGGAACGCTGGCTAAGACTTCTCTTCATTCTTCATTCTTCTCAGGGACTGTTGATTGGGGGCTCCGTATGCCAAACACTTCCAATACCCAACTTCTTTATCCTTCCTTTGAGAAACACTTCACTACAAACTATAGCAAGAGTGAGATCCATGTCGAAACTCAGCAAGTATAGACGAAAAGTAATGACATGCAAGGCTAGTACAAGGTAAAGCTGAAAGGTAGACTGCGGTAGCATTTTAATGTAGCAATTAAGATTTTTACTTAGCAACCTATTCTCTAATCAACTTGGTTGAAACACCCAACCCTTTATTAAGGTTCAAGTAACAATTAATGTGTCATTTAGCATCATAGATATAAACATATATCATTAACAACATTAAACATGAGATAGCCATCTCAAAGGAACACACGATAGCCATCCCGATAAAACCCGAGGTAGCAACCTCAGCGACATCACCACGATTTCACAGCTTAAACCATTTGGCTAATCATGCGAGGATCCAGGCCGCTCGTGACCGTGAGCACGGATGATATATCGATTTTAACTCTGCGCAGAGGTGTACACTTTCACTCCAGATCATGATTACTCTTTATGCCCGAGGTTGCAAGTCTCTTAGCCCATTACCAAGATAGGCTGGCAGAGGTCACAACGAGGTCCTTCACAGAGTCATAGGCAGTAACAACCCGCCAGCTTTGAGTCCAAGCGTTTGGGAGACTTCCCTGTGAGGCCGCCCCATCACGGATCCACAGCCCCTCCCATACTAAATACTTGTAAACAAGCCCCAGCAACCATAGCCATGGCAACCCGTCGGTAAGCTGTCTCCTGCCCATGTGAGAACTACTATAAGAAACATAACAAGTTTTAATGTAAAACTACACAAGGCATAAGTAATAAAGAAGCATGTAAATTGGTACTAGTCATATTGACAGGCATGTACGAACACTCCAGGTATAAACCTAAAGTTACTTTTACACAAGAGAACATAAATTAATTAAACAAGATTACTTACATAGACACATGATGTGACAAATATTATTCATAACAAGCATCATACGTCGACACGTTCGCAAAGCAACGAGAACGGAAAATGTAACCCTAGGTTACTTTTAATTAGAAGACTATTAAATAGTTATCAATCAAAGGCATTTAAATAAATAAATTTATAAATTAGATACATAATAAAATTTACTACTCCTGCATAGATCGCGACGACACGAAACTAACGCAACTGGAATCACTCAAATCGGAGTTAAAACGGTGAAACGGCGGGGATTAAACGATCGATGGCATAACTGTAAATAAATCGCTTGTGGCAAAGTCGTAAATACCTCGTCTTCTACCTCTGTCCATCTTCCTGTCCAGGTCATGGCCATGGCAGCCATGCTGCTGCTCGCGCCGGGTGAAGGGGCCTCGGCCCTGGCCTGCTGAGGCCAGCGGCGGCCCGCTGCGGCCTGCAACAGCCGGCTGGAGCCTGCTACGGCCGGCAGCGGCTCGCTGCGGCCTGCTAAGGCTGGCTGCGGTGGCCAGATGCGTCCTGCAACGGCTGGTGGTGGCCAGACGAGGCCTGCTATGGCCGGCGGTGGCCAGCGGCGGCGCGTAGGAGAGGGAGGACCACGGCCCTCGGTCGGGACTTGGTCGGCCGACAGCGGCCTACTGTGGCCGGCGTCGGCTGGCGGTGGCCTGCGGCGGCTGGCTGTGTCCGGCTGCGGCTGGCTGTGGCCGGCTGCGCGCGGCTAGGGTTGGCCAAGGGGCATCGGCGCACGGGCTAGCCCTATTTATAGCTGGTGGGGAACTGGTTGGGCTGAAGCCGCTGGTCTTGGCCAATTGGGCCGGCTGCGGCTATCTATGGCCGCTGGTGGCCGGGCTGGGCTGTCTATGGTCAGCCAGGTTTGGCCATAACCGGCTGGAAGTGGCCGGGCTTGGCCAGGGATGGCCAGAGAGGGCCCAAGGTGGCCGCGGGAGGCTATGACTGCTTGTGGCCGCTGTGGCCAAGCTAGTGCTAGCTATGACCGGTCAAAGTTGACCGTGGCCGGCTGAGAGTGACCACATGTGGCTGTAGCTGGCCGTGGTTGGCCAGATGAAGCTAGGTGAGGCTAGGAGTGGCCCAAGCTAGGTAGGAGCTGGCCAAATCAAGTTAGAAGCTGATGGCCAAGTTTGGCCACTGGTGGCCGGCTGCGGCTACAGCTAGCCTGGACAGGGTGGCCGTGGTTGGCTATTTCTGGCCACGACTGGCCAGAGCTGGCCAGTTAAGGCTAGGAGAGGCCAGATCAAGCTAGGTCGGGCCAGGATAGGCTAGGGTAAGCCAGGGATGACTAGAGCTTGATAGGGGATGGTGTCTAGCTAGAGTGGTGGCCAACACTATAGAGGAAAAAGAAAACTCTCTCTCTCTCTAAACAAGAGAAAGGATTTTTCTAAAAACGTTTTTCCAAAACCTTCTCAGGGCAAACTTGAGTTTCCGAAGCTTTATTTTCAAATTCGAAGAAAACCTTGACGTGACTTGCTCGAGGTTTAGAAAATTCTTTTTCACGCCAGCAAAACCAAGCAAAGCACCAAGCACAAACCCATTCCATTATTTTCTAAAATATAGAAAAGCATATTTTATTTAGTGCTTTCTAATAACAACTCAAAATACAAATTTTGGGGTGTTATAACATTCCACTGATTAAGATTCAAGCACCACACGATATAAACAAAGGCATTCCACTGACTAAGGTTCAAGGGCCACACAATAGTTTTGGGCACGCATAACAAGTTTGAGAAACAAAGTACTGAGCACACAAACTGATATAAAGAGTTCTTGAAACAAAAGATCAAATCTCTAGGGTACGATGATAGCTTGGTTGATGGATAGAGGCATCCCCTGGGATGCGAGGATGAGATCAATCGGTGTCATCGTCATTAGCAACAGCTGCAGAGGACGCTTGAAGAAGCGCTTCTTTGATTAGATCACCAGACACCTGAACAGTTTCGAATGATACAGGACCAACTTCTCCGGTTTCTTCATCAATTTGGACTACCCAGTTCTTGGTTCTCTTGGACGGCTCCTTTTCAATTCTGGCTGGGCGGAACCCTGCCTTTGCAGCCGATAGTCTTGTGCTGCGTCTCACATTCCTCTGGGAGTACGTGCATCACTGTTGGAGACAACAGCTAGGGAGCCCGATTTTCTCTTCTACCTAATCTGCCTAGCATTGTAGCCCACGCTCTTAGGCGGGCTGGGCCTACTCTGGTTAGCTTGAAATTCAAATGACGCTCGAATCTTCATCAATTATCATGGTCAGCCAAGGAATCTTTGGGGGTGGACGACGCCTATCCATATCCTCGTCTTTCTTCTTCTGCCGAAAGTCCTCAAGCTCTTTTTTGCAATGTCGACCAAAACCGATAGCTCCGATTGACCCCAAACATCTACAGATCAGAGTAGATGAAATTTGTGAACCAACGCAATTGGAATCACATCAAACGAAGGTCTAGAAATCGAGATATAAGATAAACAAGCAAGCTGTGTCAGATGATGATGAGAACTGATCTAGCATTAATTTCATGATTAAGAAAAATCTGTTAACAATTATCAATAACAGTTCTCAATCAATATCATGATTCCCTAGCACACTATTAGATTGCTCAAAACATTTCAACACTCGAGAACAAGAGATCAATCTAAAATCCATAGCTAGGCATGCAAATATAGAACTGAGAGGAGGAACGAGATTACCAACACTTCATTTTATATTAGAAAAGCTTGATTTCTTCACGAACGCAAAAAGAAAACGACGTCCTCAGCAATACACAAAGCCTGGCCTTCCTCGATCTCCTAATATGGATGGCCAGCACATGCACGTCACTAGGACCAAGTCCAAACCTGCCATGGTCCTCCTTCAATCACGTAGCTGCCTGCACGATCGACCAACACGAGCCAAGCACCAAAACGAACTTATGTAGTACATGCCTACCCAACCGCACCACCCGGTCAATCCATGCAACACCTGCACATGAACAAACACACAAACTGTGTCCGAGCCCAAGTCCACGACTTGACTCGAGTCATTCCGCACAACACCTCACATGAGCATGTCATGCAACACTACCAAATCACCATGCTATCACAAGCATATATAAGCGCCATGATCCAAATCACTTTGCAATGCCAATTTCATATTAAGCCAATTTTTCATCACATGATCTCACACTGGGCGACCTTGGTGCCCTCCAGGCCAATATCGACATCATCGTCTTTCTTCTTCTACCGAAACTTCTCGAGCTCCTTTTGCAATCGCTCGACCTCGCCCTCTGCAAACTTGCGCCTAGCCTCCTCTTCCTCAAATCTCTTCCTTTCGGATGCCACCTCATGCTCTAGGCTTTTAACTCGGGTAGTGTGTTGTTCCACCGTCTTCTCAAGGTTGCGAACGTGGGAGTCACCTTGCTCTGTCAATGCACGGTTGAGCAAGGTATCCTGACACTGATAAAAGAGAATGTGTCACAAATGAAATCCAAAGCAAAGCCGTTAACATCCAATTGTGAAAATAATCAATTATTGGTTGCTAATCTAGTAACTTATGGAGAGACAGGTAGCTTCAACGTGGACAACAGCCTGTTGCTTATGGAGAGCTCGAAACTTACGGCATCCACCGGCTGATTGACCAGAGCATGGCTGTTGGACACGAGGTCCCCTTCCATGGAGGACGAGTCTGAGATGTGCACCACAGGACCATTGTTGTCCGCCTCGATCGTATTATTGAAGGGAGGTGTCAGTGTGCTGGTGGTCTCGTAACGTGTTCTGTCAAAGTTTGTCCGGTCCTTCGGGCCATGGATGCTGATGGCAGCCCTGTCGTACGCCTCAGCGGCTGCTTCTTCAGTGCCCGCACCATATTCAGTAGCTTGTTATTATGTAAGAACAAACTCAGTTCTCACTAACCTATCTGGAGTTGTAAAAGGCCTGCAAGATGTAAATGTGTTGAGAGAGCTCATATTCATTTTGCTAGAGGCGAAGTAGCACCTTCCTGGACGGAAGATCCACAAGGTGAAGAGAGTGCAAAAATGTTGGCCCACGAACTCACTCATTTAGCTAGGCGAAATATTTATACTGCTACTTTTTTTTTGAATTTATGTATATTGCTACTTGGTTAAGGCATAGCATGTGTGCGTTATTAACCTCATGGTACATGACTCTAATATTTCGCTTGGTTAAATAAAATCACTCTTCTCCCCGCAAAAGAAAAGACAACTAAGGGTTTACAATTATGTTTATATGAGGACAAGGACAAAATTAATATGTTACGACACATAGTGTTGGTAATGCAAGAGTGTTTGATAGAAATCATCTTAAAATTCAGACACGAAAATAGTGGTAAAA
Organism: Bothriochloa decipiens; assembly: GCA_023333625.1. Taxonomy (NCBI): domain Eukaryota; kingdom Viridiplantae; phylum Streptophyta; class Magnoliopsida; order Poales; family Poaceae; genus Bothriochloa; species Bothriochloa decipiens. Next base: position 43,359,576 of record CM041640.1, on the reverse strand, counting down.
GGTAAACTGTGTTCCATGCCTTACGTACAGCAAATGTACGACCAATAAAGGATTTAGTGCTAAAAGCTCCGTTTAATTACTTATTCATAACACGCATTACTTTCCACAAGAAGAATTTTATTTGGCCCTAAATATAAAATTGGGGTCAAAGGACGGAAAGATCTTTCTTACCAAAAGACCCGAGGCGTTTTTCCTTCATCATCCCTTCAGCATTTTCCCTGGTTTTAATCCTAGCCCTCCATACAGGTTGTCCGTCTGTATGGTATGCCCTGTTGTAACTTGTAAGCAGTTAATATGTACACTGAAATGATTCCTTCATGCACTAATTAAGGAAGCAGAATGTGGTGGCATGCTATGCCCAAACAAACCTGGTTACTCCTTGGTACTTAGAATTACCGGGTTTCCTGTGATCGGTAACAACTTATTATTAGTACGAAACAGAGGAAGATATTAATCAATTGAAACAAGGTTGTTACAATGCACACAAAGCACCAACTTTATCAATTGATCAACATATTGTTCTGGTGCCATGCCTTTCATCTCCTCAACATCTTTTTGATAGGTCTCTAGCTGTGAAACAAAATGTGCTAGCCTGTTACATAAATGAACATCCGTGCTCCAATTCCATTGAATGGAACTGCTCCATCTCCGTGAAGCTTACTGGGAAATTGGTGTGAGCAGCTTGACCAAGAAACCTCAGAGCAACCCGATCATAAATCTTAGCAGCCTCATCTTCAGAGGTATAAATTCCTAATAATCGGATGTATAAAAGGAATAGCATCAACATTTCCTATTTATTAAAGATCTAGTAGATGCAACGTTGAAACAGCATGATCAGATAAGAATTGATTCTTCTTACCAAATGTCTTCCTGGAGTTTTTGCCCACGGTGCAGCGAACTTGGTATCTACCATTCGACATCCTGAGACAAACAAACAAAACCCTTTCATCATTCAATATAAAACAGTGTGGTTCCCAAAAAAACTATATAAAACAATGTGCTTCAAACAAAGAATTTTTTGGCATAAAACACATTAGTAATTTATTTGTTCATTTTCTCCATAACTGAAGAATAGTTGTCACATTTTTAAATAGAAATATGTGCGTGGAACTGCAGCGGCAACAAAGCCCTAGAGTATATATTACCTTGTGACACCCCTATACTTAACGTTTGCTGATGGAGGTCCATGCACCTCTCTTGTGTCAGGCGAAGGATGCAGTGATTGCTCAGTACGGAGCTGTCCAAAAAAGTGTGGTTTAAAGGTTTTTTCCGAAACAAAATGTGGTTCTTAAAGTTCAAACAAAATAATTGTTTAGCCACAAAAACAAAAAGAAATTTGTTTATTTGCTCCATAATAAGAGAATAGTCGCACACATTATTTAAGAGACTTAAAAAACATAGTCTAGAAGAAATATGTGGATGGAACTGCATGGACATCAAAGCTCCCACACGATTTAGAAAGAAGGATCTCATAAACTATCATGCGTAATTTCTTTAGACATAATTTCTTACCTCATTGGTTCGTATAACATTGTGTCCCAATAAGACCCCAATGACATTAAAAAAATAAAAACAATTATAAGCAATTTGTAGTATTAACCAACGTTAAATTGTGCCATTATATATTGCATACTCTTATGGTAATTATAGCTGTTTATTTATGCTAAGGAAAGAAACAAATTAGGAGTAGATACAACAGATACGGTCATATTGTGATATATAATTTTTCCTTAAAACTGGAAGTAATGGACATCACTTAAGGAGTAGTAGCATTTTTTTCCACTTACTGAGTCTAGTAGCAGTAGCACAAAACAAATTACAAAACAGAAATGAGATAAACCGGTTAAAGCTGATTTGTTATGAAAGAAAAATATTATTCTATGACTAATAAGCGCGCTAGGCTGATTAGCTTGAATAATGACAAGATTACTTTTTTATTTTAACATGTTTGGTGGTTCATACGTACTGTAGATTGCTGATAAACAAATACATAGTACTCACGAATGAGAGGATTGCGCCAAAGAAAGAAGACTAGGACGGGGCAGAAAGACCATACCACGTTCCGACGTACCACTGCATTCCCCGAGATGCCGGGCGTTGCTGTTGGCCATCACCTTCTTCTTCTTCCTCATCTGGCCGTTGTGGAGGGGCTCGTCGGCAGAGGACATGGCGGCGGCGCAGGGCGACGGGAAGCGCGAGGAAAAGTCGAAGTCGAAGTCGAGGACGCCGAGATGGTGGCATCCTTGCCAACGCTGCGGGTGCGACTGGTCCGCGCGCTGAAGAAGGAGTGGGACGGGTACGGGTCCCCCGGTCCCGGTCGCGATTACGAACGGCGCCGAGTAGGCGCTGTCGTCGCACGCCGTCGGCCAGGCGGTGGGTCGTCTGCTCCGCTGGAGCTGGCACTGGTGGTCGCGGCCTCGGCGCCGGTGGAGGCGAGCTGCTGGTAGTGGTGGGCCCGCGACGACGGGTAGGCGGGGAGGGCAGCGGGCGGTGCTGCCAGATCTTTGGATGAGGTGGGCGACGACAGCGACGACGGCGAGGCGGGGAGGGAAGCGGGTGGAGCTCGGTGCGGTGGGAAGCTGGCGCCGTCGAAGCCGTCGAGGGCGTCGCGCTCCGGGGTGACGTTGCTGCTCGGGCACGCCCGCGTCGCGAGGTTGGCCGGCGTCGAGGAAGAAGCCGGCGGCGGAGTGGACGCCGCAGAGCTGGTGCAGAAGCTCGCAGTGGCCGAGGTTCGCCGCGGTCGGCGTCACGGCCGCGCTGGACGAGGGTACGACGAGTCGAGGAAGACGCAGCCTGCGGCTCGCGGCGGAAAATGTGCCGGCGGTGCTCACGAAGGTCACCGAGGAGGTGCCGTGCGGGAGCAGGTGAAACAGAGCGACGGGAGAACGGGGACGGGAGGACTGGAGCTCTACTTTTGCCTATGCTGTGGGAGAAGAAAAGATTTGGCTGCGTGACTCGTTTAGGGGCTGTTTGGTTGTCTTCCCACCCTAGTATGGCTCGTATGAACCAGTTTAGGCCAGGTTTGCTTAGGCTAGAGGCATACAGAGAGGGGTGTTTGGTAGCTCGGATTCTAGCAACCTGGCCAATGCGAGATAGTGTTTGGTTCTTTTTTTGTACGCCAAAATTAGGATGCTAGGATGTAGGAACCATGTTTGGTTGCCTGCATGCATCATGGTGGAGTCACCACTTCATTTGAGTGGTATGCTTACCACCAGCCAAACCAAAATGAATTTCACTTCATCGTCCAATTGTTTGCAATACAAATACAACTCAGTCGAATTGAGATTACAACAACTTTGAAATTAAATAGCCTATGATCACAGCAGCAACTATGATTATTATAACTTTAACACACAAATTAGATGAATGAACTTCAACATTTTTAATGACCGGTGGATGAACTAGTTGTAGCAGGGGAGGATTATCAGGTTCCAGCTCCTGTTGATCGTCAGGTTCTCCAGGACCGAAGAAGGCTAGCCTAGCTTCATGTTCTGTATTGTACTTCTTGTAGCAGTTCCCTGGGTATCCATCAACTTGAGCATGTGTAAGTGCCCAACTGAAGTACACACCAGGCACCCTCCCACAGTGAACAACATACCAGGCCATCCCTACATAAAAATTATCATAGACTATGGGCATGTACTCAGATTAGGGAAAAATCATCACAGGCATGTGGGCAAGTGCTCAGATATGTGAAAAATCATTGAACATGTGCTCAGACAAAGTAAAATCACATCAGTGGCAATGGGCATGTGCTCAGACATAGGAAAATCACATCACTGGCAATGAACATGTGCTCAGATTAAAGAAGAAAATATCACAGGCATGAGGGACAGTCTCAGATCACATCACAAGCAAATGAAACATGCCAAGCAGTAAAGAAATAGTTCAGAAATAACAGGCACATATAAGTGTCCAAATCAGGTTCACATCACTGGCAATAGACACAAGGTCAGATTGCCCAAATAAGGTTCAAATCACTCCACCAGCTAGGTTGATCTAGGGAGTAGGTGCAGGGTTATCTAACACACTAACTATAGGTTAGTGTTAGTAAAGATGCAGGATCAAGTCAACTGCACAAAAGATTAGGTTAGCACACTACACATCCACCGTCAGTAGTTAGGCACAAAAGAATCCACCACTGCACACCAGAAATAGCCATGAAGCCCTCAGCTGCACAAAAGAATCAACTATGGAGATGTCAGGCCCTCACATGTAGTAGTACTTGGCCAAATGATTCCTAAGCCACAATACCCTATGGGAGTCAGACCACTGGACAAAGGATGTATCCAGTGCCTTGTTGTCCAGAAGGTGACCATAAGCAGCCATGAGAGCTTCCTCACTAAAGCCTGGCATGAACATGATAGCAGCATAAAGGTCAGGGTGACAGTCCTCAATCTTTGTGGACCTAATAGCAGCAGCAACCTCCTTGACTGCCTCAGACATGCTAGTCAGCACCACCACATCCTCTTCTCCCAGCACTGACCTCTTTCTCTTGCTACCAACTGCAATCTCATCCTTGGTGGTGTCACAAGTGTCAGTCTTACCGCTGTTGAGTATCTCAGTTGCCTCAGTCTTGAAGGAGCTCTCAGCTATGTCAGATGGGGTACCAAGTGTTGCCTCAGTCTTGAAACATAACAACTTGCTCTTCAACACAAGAATTTATGTTGTCGACAAGAAGTTTTCTGTCTCTAAGTAGGGTGCACAGACTAAAAAGGGGGCTTTTCTCATGCAAAGCATGTTCACACACTCAATGTCATTATAGTTGTAAATTAAGTTCAGGTTCCTTTGCCTCTCCTCATCCCTAAGACTCATTGGACCATAACTGATTTGAGGCCTCTCACACCTAAGGAGTCTAAGTCTAGCAAGCAGCAGGGCATACATAGCAGAGATAAGAGCACCAGCTCTAGCAATCAGAAACCGTCTCTTTTCTTCCATGTCCATCTAGATAACAAAATGGATTTTAAGGACACACTATAAGCATCAAAATGAGAATAACACAGAATAGAACAAGCTCCATATCAATAAATCATCACAGATGTGGTCAGGACCTCAGAAAAATCATTTCATCATCATAGACTAAGGGCAATAACTCTAGAAAAAATCATTTCTTCATCATAGACTAAGGGCAACAGCTCAGAAAATATATTTCATCATCATAGACTAAGGGCAACAGCTCAGAAAAAAATCATTTCATCATCATAGACTTTAAGCAACAACTCAGTAAATAAATTTTATCATCAAGTCATCACAAAAGCACAGCCAAAATGGCAACAAGTTTGTGTACTTGCACATAGCCCAATGACTAGAACAAATCACTATCGCACAGTACAGATTAGGGGGGAGCAGGGAGGGGGAGTAGATGTGAAAAATACCCACGTCAACAAGCAGCACCACCAGCAAAGTCCCAACAACGATGGAGATGAGTCAGATCTACATCCACAGAAGCAGAAACAAGCAGATTAGCATACAAAGGATCCCATTTTTACAGAAAAAACCCAAAAAAAAGAAGAACAAGGGTTCTTACCGCAAGATCAGCAAAGAAACCATATCTGGTGTGCCTGCATGAAGAATAATAAAAGTTAGTTAGCTAGAGTTTCGAATCGGATTGGAAGAATGGGGAAAGAGATGGGAAAACTCACTTGCTGTGCGTGGGGGCCGATCCACGTAACCTGCAACAGATCGAGAGAGAGGGAAAGATTGAGGAAACCTCGAATCAATCAAGAACATCGGTGAGGTGATAGATTGAGAGAGAGGTGAGAGGAACACCTACTGGCGGCGCAGCGGGGAGCGACAAGAAGAAGAAGAGAGGGAGGAGGAGGGAAGGGGCATATATAGGGTGGCGAATGGCGGGAACGAGGGCGGTGAAGCGCGGGAAAGAGGGCGGTGACCCTAGGGTTTTTGCGCCATCTCCACGCGCATGGAGGGAGCTAGGCACGAGCATGGAGGGAGCACGCCGCGAGCCAGGATGACGAGGAACGGCCGATTTGCTCGTTCCTCGCTAGCCAGGCCGGGTGCGCCTTTTTGCATGTCGGGAGCCTGGCTGGGGGAGGCATACAGGCAACCAAACTGGGCTTGGTTGCATCCCATGAGCCATGTATGGCCTCATGCGGGCAACCAATCAGCCCCTTAGAGCGTGTTTGGTTCCTTCTCTACCCAACCTGACTCGCTCCAGCCAGCAGGCTGAATGGGGTCCTTGTTTGGTTTCGTGTGTACATTGAACCAGGCTGGACGGAGAATAGGGTTGTTTGGAACCAAGAAAATCAAAACAGAGGAATGAAAAATAGAGGAATAATAAATCACATGAAAATACAGATTGCGGCATTTGGAATGCAGGAATTGAAATGCAGGATTCTCAAAACAAGAGATATGATTAAAAGAGAATACTTATTTTATTATTGAAATATTTGTCATTATATTTTAAAACTTCAACTAATAATTATAATGAAGGGGCTCGAAGAGTGGTACCTGGCGTTTGCTTTGGTTTCAGGACTGATCTGGAGAAAGCCGGTGCTCTGATAAAGAATGGCACGATTAACCCTGAAGACCTGACCTCCAGTATCGTGGAAGAGTGGCGACATCACCGATCCCCTTTCCCCTCGCCTCCAATCCCTAAATCCCGACCTCAATTTGCATCGATTCTCCTCTGAATCTTGTTGGTGCTTGCTTCAATCGATCATCCACGCCTTCTTTTCTATCTGGTTCGAGGAATCGGGCAGTGTTCCCTTTCCCTCGGGTCTCGCCGCTGCCGCCGTCGCCGTTGACGCGAAGCTAAATCCTCATCTCCTCCGCTTTGCTTTGCTGCGACCTCCCCAGGCTCCTCCCCGAAGTTCCGGCGCAGCCACTGACAGCGACGCGACGCTCACGCTGGTCCCTGCCCTTCTCCTTGTTCCGTAGTGGACAAGGCATCGGTTTCCCTCGCTGTCGCCGACCTACCTGCACCTGCAGCATTCCTTCTCCGTCCTCACCTCCAGTATCCCATTTGCCGCCTATGGCAGATCCTCCTAAATCATATGGCCCACATGCATTATTATTGTCTAAACAGACTCCAAATAACCATGAATGTGTTCCATATGACTGATAAGATCTATTGGGTAAATCCCGAATCATCCACGATTCTCCAAGCAGGATCAATCATTACAAAGAGACATTGTAGTATTACAATAGTTTTATACAGATAAGATATTATCAGAGTAAAATAACAGAAGGATTACAATAACATAAGTTTACAAACCATTTAGTTTAAACTTACAAAATGTATATTTTTAATTATTACAACCATAAGAGCAGTGGAGCAGCAACATAACTTATTACAAAACCTTGGAGATATGCTCTGCCCAAGAGCCAGACATCCTACTCGTCGTCGCTCTCCGCAATGACTGTCATGCAGTAGGATTCAAAGCACTCCTGCCCATGAGGCTCACCTGTAACAAGGGTTCAACAAACCCTGAGTACAAAAGTACTCAACAAGACTGACCCGGCAAAAAAGAGGGGTGAAGACTTAGGAAATGCAGGCTAGAGGGACAAGGTAAGGCTTGCGGAGATAAGAATTTTCGCAGAAAAGCTTTGACAAAAAATAAAGTTGTCTTGCTCTAGCTTGATATTACCAACCAACTTCATTCTTAACCTTAAACATCATTCAAGTTGTTACTACGATGATGAACAATGATCGAGTCTTCTTCTCCGAGAAGCAATGGTGATTCGAATCTAATTTCATACCCAGCTGGGACCTAGATCACTGGGATACCGGAGACTTTAACTCCGATGCATACCAGATCACAGATATACCGGGATATCAACCACAGCCATATATCACCACATGATACACGTGGGCATTAGGACTCAGTGTACCGATATACGTGGGAACTTAAACCCACAGCATACCACACTGTGACATATGTGGGGACTCTGGCCCACTATATATCACTCCATGACATACGTAGGGACTCTGGCCCACTGTATATCACTTTATGCATGTGGATTTCTAGTTTCTCGATATCACCAGTTCCCCATCGACACGGGACCTAGGGCATCAACAGACGGAAACACTACAGAAGGACTCCATTCCCAATGCAAGTTAGCCGTCTGGACTCGATTTATTAACTATCATCATATTTTCACAGATAAAGCCATCCTCATATTTTTCATTCTTTTACTTTTTTGATAACCTAACTTATTAAGCGGGGCTAAGCATTACTACGTATTTTCCATAAACAGGTAACAAGGAATAAGGAAATAAGACAGGTAATGCAATTGGTGGGTTGTTACTCAACTCCTATTACTAATGCAACATTTCATAACTGAAGTGATAAAACTTTCATAAAATCAAGGAAGGGTTTGAATGCATCCGGGGCTTACCTTGGTATTCGGGGAAGACGGTCTCGAGCTCTGGATTAACTTCCAACTCCTGAGTCTGCTCTTCCTTGGGATCTGGGGCGACAACGTTAAACTCTCCGTTAACGGAAACTATACGATAAAATGATATGTTTCAACATGATGGAATAGTAAACATGCTGCTCGATGGATGCATGACCAGATTAAGGGCTTAAGTATAACTTTCCTTCACGATAAAGTTGCAAGCTAACCAAAACTTACTTACTAAGTTTATTAGGGTTAACTACGTTATTAAAGAAGTTCATTATACACATAAAATAACGTTGATTAAACCCTAATGACATGGTTAAGTTAAATGCAAACAATTAATTAAAGTGCCAAAGGTCATTAGGGTTAATGACCCAAGGTCATCAGTCAATCCCAAAGTCAAACAAATCCTATAATGATTAAACTTAATTAAAAGGGATTAATTAATTATTTAAAGGCATAAAATTAAATTTATCTAATTGAGCTTAAAATTTTATTTTGAAAAGCTCTTGGTCTAATTAGATGGTAAAATAAATTTCAGAAATAAAGGCCAATTATTTTATTTATTAAAATTCATAGAAGATGCATTTTTCAATTAAAAGAGATAATTTTAACTTATGCAAAAATTACTCAAATTTGGCATTTCATATTTTTCCTAAATAGAGGACATCATAAAGAACCGACACAAAAATTTTTAGAATTTTTGGAGCTATACATGAATTACTATGATTTTTCAAAGAAAATAACATTTAAATCATTTTCTAGAAAAAGAAAAAGAAAATCCTTTTTCTCTCCCCGTGTTGACCCGACGGCGACGGCGCTTGGCCGGCGGCTATCTCGTCGGCGGCGGGGTCTTCGGCGATGGGGTTTGGTCCTACATGCTTAGCTCGACACCGCGAACAAGATTAGCTAGCTAATGAAGCGGTGGAGTAGGGGCAGCAGGCTCGCCGGCGGCCATGGCGGCACGATGGAGCTCGGGCGCGGTGGCCAAGCTCACCGGAGCTATTTCCAGCAAGGGCGAGTGCACGAATATGTGCAAGACAACAGCGCAAACACGGTAGGACAAAAAATGAAGCTATCCCTGACCTCTAGCTCAGACGGCTACGCGCGCGGCGGCGCTGGCAAGGTCGCGCCGACGGCGAGCTACGGTGACCGGCGATTACGGCGTGGCATAGAAGAAATTGAAGGCACCAACAGATGTAGGAGCTCACCATGGTCACGGTGCGCTCGAAGATGAAGGCTCAGAGTGGCTAAGTCGAGCTGCGGACGGCGGCGCTGATGGCGGCGGCGGCGCTCCGGTGGCAAGAACGGCGTCACAGCGTGTCCTGTGCACCAGAGAGCGAACCACGGTGTGCATGAGGAGTAGGAGAAGACAGAGGACATGATAGGAGGGTAAATGGAAATATGTTTTCAACCTGGGTGGCGGTGGCGGCGACAAAGCTCGCGGCGGCTTGGCGACTGGCTGCGAGGAAGACGACAGCGCGTGGGCAGCTCGGGCGGGGACAGCGAGCACGAGCTGGCTTAGAAGAAGCGCAAGGGCGAGGCAGAGCTAAAGGAAAGGAAAATGGAGGCGGGGCATGCTCGGTGTCGGTGAATTTCGACGGCGGACGGGGACGACGTCGATGGCGGCAGAGCGTAGAAGAAGTCGGCCACGACGCTTCTACTTATAGCCAGGGCTCGAGGAAAAGAAAAGCGACACACGGCGAGGATGCTTCGAGCACGAGGTGAGCTGGCAGCCATGGCAGGGCGATGGTGGACGGCGGCGCGGCTTGAGAAGCCAGCAATGGCGGCCGTTCATAGGTTTCGATACTGTTCTTGATAATTACAGAAATGCCATTCATCGAAAATAACAAATTACTCCAAAATTTATATGGGAACTTAAAATATCCCAAAATATCATTTGCATGATTTTTCAAGAGCTACACTTTTCATTTAACTGGTATTTTCAAATTCTGTCTAGATTTTGAAATATGAATTCAAAATCAAAAGGGAATAAAACCCTAGAAATAAATACTTGAAATTACTTTTGATTTTTCAATAAAAGTTGAAAATCTCCAAAACTATGAAATTCTCAACTTGTAAAACCAAATATTTTTCATATACAAAGTTTTATCAAATTATGCATAATTTTTGAATTATGGTTTTAAAATCAAACGGGAACAAATGCTGAAAAACTGTATTTTCAAATTCATTTGAAATTCCTTTTGGAAACTTGAAAAACTTTAAATATTAACTTTGTAGCTCTTTTCAATATATACAAACTATCTTTTTAGAGTATCACCAAATTCCTTATTGATTTTGAATTATAGAAAAGAGGATAAAACTAGGTTTTGAAATAAAGGGTTTTTGAAACCGAACTCAAACTCGATTTGGTTTCTAATTTAATTGGTTGGTTATTAGTGATCATAAACATCATCACAGGACATTTTTAGGTCAATGACCCAATGACACCCTTGGTTGACCAAGTTGACTTTTGAAAAACATTTTATAGCTTTCCAATTTGAATTTAGATTTGAATTGCAAAACTTGGGAATAAGCTTTGAAATCCAAATTCAACTTCAAATTTGGAAATCATTTTTAAGGGTTGGACTTAGATTTATACACTATGCTTGACACTAGTGTAAACACGGTTTACACCTCAAGTACGTAGAATATAAACTAAGTATTTGAGATGACATTCGAAATTAGATTTTATGATTTCATGTGGCAAAACATTACCGAAACACATTTAACCTATGAAATGTAAACTTATTATAGTTGATGCACATTAAGGTTGACTTACACATGAATGCTTTGTAATGTCTATAATGACATGGCATGTTTTTAGTTAATATAACACCAGAGGTGTTACACTGCCGCTCTTGTTCCTGCTGCTCCAGCAGCAACATCCCTGTCCCCCTTCCCCTGTCGCCTCTCTTCCTTACCACTCTTTTCTCTCTGTGACCACCACTCCAGCATCTCCATCCTCATCCTGGAACTCATGCTCCGGCAACCATCTTCATATCCATCTTGAATCACCCCTGCATCCGTTGTCTCTGGAATTGGATGTGCATCTTCCTTGGCAAGCACTTGGCTTGGCTTCGCCTGCTGCTTGGTGGTGTAGTTCCCGGTTGGGGACTTGTGCATGTGCCTGAATACGGGAAGGGACATCCTGGCCACCATCGGCCCAAACCTAGAGCATGACTCACAAGCGCCAAGAGGACCATGAGGACCTTATCATGGAATTGCCAAGGCTCGGGCGGGAACCTCCGCAAATCCAAGATGATCCATCTCGCTCGTTTGATGAACTCCACTGAATCCTAGGTATGTTTTATCTCTAAAACTCACTCTTCCTCTGTTACTAGTACTTCTTTAATCAATCAATTCAATGCTTTTGATGCTTTTGTAGTGCCTGCTGAGGGTCAATCTGGAGGGCTTTGGCTCTTCTGGAAAGACAACATCAGCTTATCAATAGTAGACTACTCTAAGTAGTTCATCTTTGATTTGTGTAAAAATCTGTTAGATAACTGGCAATTCAGTTTAGTTTGTGTTTATGGTGATCCCCATCATCGTGACACCCAGCTTATATGGGAAAAAATCACAAATTTTGTTGTAGATAATAGTGGTTTGCCTATGCTATGCACTGGTGACATGAACGAAGTTATGTATGCTTATGAAAAATCAGGACCTGGTAGATCTGATCTTAAACGTATGGATGTTTCTGTAATTATGTTAAGCAATGTGGCTTTGTTGATCTGGGTTATAGTGGACTGGCCTATACTTGGTCCAATAAAAGGCATGATGCTCCAGCTACCTTTGAACGTCTTGATCGATCTCTTGCTAATGCAGAATGGTGTCATGCTTATCCAAATTCTATTGTGTATCGTTTGCCTATGCTTAGAAGTGATCATGCTCCTATCCTTACTTTGCTCAATTCCTCCAGACAAAGAACTAATAAGCCTTTCAGGTTTGAGAATTGGTGGCTGTTTGAGGAGGATTACGATCAGACTGCCAGAACAAGCTGGCAAAAATCAGTTAATAGGCACTTTCATCGAAAAAAAAAAATACCTTGCAGATGATCTCAAGCAATTAAGGAGAAAACCAAAATTAACTAACAAATTGCAGGAAATTGAAGACTGCATTCTACAGGAACAACTCAAACCGCTGTCCCAGCAAGACTTTGATGTCCAATAGCAACTGAGTCAAAAGCACTAGCAACTTCTTATCAGAGAAGAACAATTTCATCTTCAAAGAGCTAAAAAAGATTGGGCTCAGCTAGGTGATAGAAATACTTCTTATTTTCCTGAGGCCATCACTAAGAGGAAAATTAAAAATAGAATCACTTACCTAATTAATCCTGATGGTTCAGAATCTATGACTCAAGATCAACTCACTAACACTCTTAATTTATATTTCCAAAATATTTTCAACTCTAATGAAAACAATAATCAAACCAATCATCTGTCTCTTAGTCCTTCATCTAGTGTAGGAACGCAAGGTTGCTCAAATTCTCCATCTCGACAGGATACAAATCAATATGGTCTATGCAGGAACCAAGGAAGGGAGCCCGCAAGCTTAACCAAGCCGACTATTCAAGAGCTACATGACATAGTTAAGGCAATGAGAGGTAATGCTTCCCCAGGGCCTGATGGACTCAATGCAGCTTTTTACAAAGCCGCCTGGCCTTGGATCTCTATAGATGTCCACAAGCTAGTAACCCAGTTTTATAACATAGCTTTTATGGTTCCAGAAATTAATCAAACCATCATAGTTCTTATTCCCAAGAAAATTCACCTACCATTCCTCAAGATTTTAGGCCCATTAGTTTTTCTAATGTGGCATACAAAATTATTGCTAAATCTATTATAGAAAGACTCAAACCTCTCTTACCCGACTATATTGATCATGATCAGACTGCTTTCATTGCAAATAGACATATTTAAGGACTTGGCAGGAACAAGGCTTTCTTCTAAAGGTTGATTTAGCAAAGGCTTTTGACAGATTGAATTGGGACTTCATTGTGGTTTCCCTCACACGACTAGATCTTCATCCTCATCTCATAAGGCTCATTTATGCATGTATCTCCACTACTACATTTTCAGTCTTTGTAAATGGTGAGCCTTCGAACTATATTGAACCAAGTCGTGGCATTAGACAAGGTTGTCCTCTTTCGGCATATCTCTTTGTGGTTGCATTAATGAGTTATATATTACTATTCAGGAAGAATTACAAAATAGTAATCTAATGGGTATCACTCTAGGACCTGGTTGTCCTCCTATTCACTCCCTTCTTTTTGCAGATGACCTTATTCTTTGTGGGAAAGCTACTATCCAGGAAGCTTCGACTATCAAATCCATTCTAGACAGGTTTTATGATGCATTAGGTCAGACACCTAGTCTTCAAAAATTTGCAATTCTATTCAGTAAAAATGTCCCTATGCAATTGGCAGCTGCTATCAAGCAAATTTTTCTAGTTCCTGATCTACAACCTCACACAAAGCATCTTGGCCACCCAATTATTTTCAGCCATGGTGACAGGAATAAAGCATATAACTTCATCTATGGTAAGTTTCAATCTAAACTAACAATGGTTCGTGCCAACAAACTGAATCATGCAGGCAGGCTCACTTACATTCAATCTGTTCTGTCATCCATACCTGTCTACTATATGTCAACTGTGCTTTTCTCTAAAGGTTTTGTTTCTAAAATTAATACGATTATCAAAAGGTTTTAGTGGACAGGTGTTCAAGATGAGAACACTACCTCTCCTATTGCCTATAGGTCTTGGGATGACATTTGTCAAAGCAAAGAAAATGGAGGTTTGAGACTTAGAGATCTTGGGACTGTAAATAAAAGCTTAATCATCAATGCAGCCTGCAATATTACCACTAATAAAATTCCTATGCTCACAGCTGTTCTTAAATCCAAATATTTCTCTAATGATTCCCTTTGGACTGCTAAAAACACAGGCACTCGTTCTGTTTTTTGGTCATCTATTATGCAGGTTAAAGAAGAACTTCACAACAATGTCATTCTTCAACTACATGTAGGTAACTCTTCTGTGTGGTCAACTCCATGGTTTCCAGAATGGAAAACCATTTATCAACATATGAGGAGTCCTGTCACTATCAAACCCCTGCCTTCCAAAATATCTGATCTTTGGATAGATAATACTAATATTTGGAATCTTGATCTTCTTAATGAAATTTTTGATTTTGAGGCTGTGCAGGCAATTACATCGACCATCCCAGTGCCCTCTTAGTCACAAGACACTCTCAGATGGAAAACCTCAGGAAAAGGAATACATTCTACTAAAGAGATCTACAAGACCTTATCTACGAATAATGTCATTCACTAGTAGAGATATGACCTACCGTGATGAAATGTTTTAGTCACGGTAGGTGCGAAATTCGTCACTATTTTAGTTCCATGATGAATCTGTGACCAAAACACCACCACCATAGAACTCGCATCACTCTTATGTAGTTATGATGATCTTAAAGAAGGTCATCGAAGATGCACCTTTGATGACCAAACCGTGGGCATCATCGTGGTCTTTCTGTACGTTAGAAGACGACACAAGATGGCCGTTATGTTGGCATGGACACCGTCAGCTGACGTGGCTATAGATAGCTGACCTGGCTATGGTCAGGCGACATCGGTAGAATGATGTGGCACCCTCAGGTTTGTCCATGTGTCTTTCTCCTATTAGATCATGTGTCATGTTTTAACTGGATGTCGTGTCTCATTATGACAGGGCCACGTGTCATGTTTTTATAGGAGGACGTGTCAGTTTATTCATTGGGCACGTGTCAAATTACTATTGGACCACGTGTTGGTTTGTTATTGCAAGATGTGTCACATTCCTAATGGACCACGTTTGATGTTCTTATCGGACCACGTGTCACGCCGATGTTGTGCCACTTTTCAGAGCTTTATTGGCACACGCATCAGACGTTCATTGAACCATGTAGTGTTTTTTGTCCACGTGTTTGTTTCTTATTAAATGACGCGTCACAATGGTAGTCTTCCATGTTTCAAATGCTGGTTTGTCAACGTGTGGCAAGCATGTTTTCCCACGTTACCTGTTAGGTTTCGTGCATGCGCTCAAATACCATTTTGTCACAAAAGTAATTCAACACAATGGCATATTCACCATAGTTTTAAATAACGTGTGCAAAGCAATCATTACATCACAACACTGCTGCACAATATACTAAATACATGCATAATGATGTTTTCATCTAAATTAGGTTACAATAGTTCTGGTCAGTAGCAAGCCACTGATAGAGTTCACATATGAAGCAGCCATGAATTCACAACAAAATAGCAAACAAACTAGACATGTTCACTGCTCGTCATCAACAAGACCTTGAGTTACTGGCGTAGATGTGAAAGGGCCCCCTCGTCACATTGTCGTCCTTGTCATACAACCTCCTAAACTCCTCCAACTCCATAATAGCCTGTTCAGTCGACCTCCTGAGTTCACCCTACTCTTTAGCAAGGGCAGCTGAAAATTGCTTTTGAGCTGCAAGTTGTTCCTCGAGCAGCATCATTATGGATCTCCGTGTTCTTCGTATTCTGGAGGAGCTTGCCCTAGAGGAGACGTCATAAACAATTACACTAGGCACTAGCTCCTGTGAAAACCAAGGAGTAAACATTAGGTTACAGATTGTGCAAGGCTTTAAAATCACAGAACCTAGAGACAATATCATAATGACTGCATAGGTCTTCCCTTAGCCTACTGAGAACAGAGATTACATAGGCACAATGCATAGATAGGATATTGATAGTTGCAATATTATAACTTCAAAATGATGGTGCGACTTTGACCTCCTGGTGCTTTTCCTTCTTTGTGGCAATGACTTTAGCAGATTTTGAGGAAAGCAAGTGAAAGTACTTATAGCTAATTCTCTTGCTGCATAAACATCTTCATGAGGTTGCTCATGTTCTCCTACGAGTACGTCATGATCGTGTTCTACTTGGTCCTTTTTTCTTGTCTATCTGTTAAAATTGTAGATGTCTTTCGGTTAATACTAAGGCATTGCATATCTAAATTAAAATAGAGCATCATAGCCATCACTTACATATGTGTTGTCACGGGCAACATGAGAGTAAGATCTGGTCTGATGGTGCCCCTTGGCTTTTGCACAGTTTCACTTTTTCTACTCCGAGATAGCCTATAACCATAATTGTGTTAGACTACAGCCTAAGTAGAGCACATAAATAGTAGAAAATGCATCATTGACTTCCCGCACACACGTCACACACACGTGCGTGCACACACAAACACACGCTCAC
Organism: Bothriochloa decipiens; assembly: GCA_023333625.1. NCBI lineage: Eukaryota > Viridiplantae > Streptophyta > Magnoliopsida > Poales > Poaceae > Bothriochloa > Bothriochloa decipiens. Next base: position 43,342,936 of record CM041640.1, on the reverse strand, counting down.
ACACAGAGAATCACACGCGCGTGCGTAGACCCACGCGCAAAAGCACACGCGCGCACACACACGCACACCTTGTTCTTTGACCACATTTTGACGAGCACCAACCACTGTGCATCACTCATGCAAGGGACAGGAGATGTCTTTCTCATCTGATCATGAGGAATGCCGTTGAAGTAGTTTCACTTCAACCAGTATCGTGCCTGTTGTATACAAGATTGGTATACACTCACTCATGCTTCTCTTGTTGCCTCATCATTGAGGTCAATGGCTAGCCTCAACTGCAGATGTGGGAATGCAAAATAAATCCATTACTTAGTTGCACGTTGCAGACTTGAATGTCAATAGATGATATATAGACTTACAAATAGCTTGGCCACAAAGTGACTAAAGTGTACTAGGCCCAGACGTTGCTCGTAATATTTCTAGTGTGGAAAAATTGGTACTCCAGATCTCACAAAAACAGCTGCCTCTGAAGAAAACTTGGCAGCTTGGAATGGATCATGTGGCCCTTTTTTCCCCATTACAACTGAGATGGGAAACCTTGCTCCCATTGCTCGGGTCATTTTCTTAAGCAAAAGTCTGCTAGTTGGTCGCCTGGGCTTCCTCCCTCTTCTCTACAACAATGATACTACCAGTTTTCATACATTCAAATTGTTAGAAAAAAGTATCATGGATATCAAATAGTGTGAATTGATTGATAGACATGGTTAAGTTAAAACCAACCTTTGCAAGTTGGGTCTTTCTGTGGGTGTTGAGGGGGAGCCTCCTCTTCGGCATGGCTAAGGTCACCCTGACGTGGCCAGTCCCTCACTGGGCTTCGTCCCCCTTGTGCGTGAGGACTTTTGCACAAAGTTACAACTCCAAGATGCTGTTGCAACTCTGATGGGCTAGCTGAATTAACTCACATGGAGAGGAGTGCAGTGGGGCCCATATTGGTGCCACCTTTTTCCCCACTGGCAGGGTCTGCTTGGGGGCTCTTGCTCCCCCCAGAGGCTAAAACTGGAGATACAAACTTAAGCAACACGAATGTACAAATTGCATTGGTATGAAGACATCAAAGAAATGAATTGCACTGCTACCTACAACAATCCCACTACACTCACAACAGGATAAGATTGAACAAGCACCACGATTGCAAGAGGTGCTAGATCTTTCAGAACACGCTCCCCTGCTTGAGGGAGATATTTTAAAATTCAACATCTGGATTACAAAGGAATTTAAGGTGTTAATCTTTTACCAAATGTCAACAAAATAGAGCAGGAGGATGCAAATTAGGCGCCTAGCTACAACTTATATGAAAGCCATTACTTGAACTACATGCATGCGAGATACAATCAACTAAGGAACATAAAACCCCATCGCCATCTACAGATGCAAGGTACAACCACTAGAATGTAGCGCGCATAATAATGAAAGGAATCTGGGTACCTTTTGCATTTCCTGACTACATTGTGTCATCGGCACCACCCTCCTATCATCCTGTTCACAGAATTGGTGCGGCCCAGATCCTAGTCATAGGCGGTCCGGATCCGGCCCCTACAGCCGCTTGCAGCACTAAAAGAAGGGGATCGGATCCGGATAAGGCTCGGAGAAGGGTGCGGCTAGTGAGTGGAGAGGGAGCCTAGCAGCTGTGCCGATGCACCTAGGGTTCAAATCAGGGTGGCAGAGGAGGGCTAGAAATTTGTGCGGGAGAGCAGGAGAATGGAGATTGAGGCAGGGAGACGACAACTCCTTGCGCATTTATGCGGGGGAGCCGTCACAATACCATAAATGCCCTTGGATGAAATCGATGTCATGGTAAACCAATTTTCACTTGCGTTTCACAGCACTGGGCACAGTCGGAGCCCAAATCAAATTTTCATGTGTTCAAATCGCCCCTCGTCTTGTGATTGGAGCCTGACTTTTGAATAGAATAGTGACCATATTGTACATCTACAGTAAATGCTGCGTAACCTTGGTGGGTGCAACCAATGGGGTCCCCCGTCCCCCACCTATCGGTGGGCCCAGAGGGTTTACATGGATAGCTTTTCCTTGACAACGATTAGTGTCCTCTTGCGTGAAGGTGCACCCAGCACACCATTCACCTTCTACAAACGACATTCAGCTTTTACTTTCTCCCCAGTTTTTTCCTCTCTCGTCTATCGCGTGCATCGCCGATCAGCCTCCTCTATCCCTATCCGCCCCCTTTGCCACCGCCACCCAACCCAACACCGCCACTACCCTCCCCTTCCTAAGGCACAATGAAACCTGCTCCCCACCCCCAATTTGGGGTCGCCCAGAGCTCCCGCGCCGGGATCTCGCTGCACTGAATTCCTCTTTCTGCGAGCAAGCCGGATCAACGGATCGAGATCGCCTTGTCTACTTTGCACGGTGAGGTCCTCTACACTGCAGTCTCCTTTGATTCTTCATGCATGTATGGTGTTTGAGGAACACCTTTGTAAATTTTTTTATCGAGTGTTGCAGATGACGCGAGTGGTTACCTAGACGAGGATGAGGACGAGGACAAGGACAAGGATGAGGACGAGGATGAGTCCTCCACCCAGACTCAGAAGGAGCCAGTGAAGGACAAACAGTCTCAGAGAAGCGAAGAAACTAGCAGCACCTCGATGCAAAAGGAGCCATAGGAAGGCTCACCATCTTCGAGAATCAGAGGAAGAAGCATCACCACTGCCAAGGAGGTGGCAGTGGAATACTAATAGCCTCCTATGAGCAGAGGAGCAAGCAACTAAAGCTATGCTTGTCCTGGAAACCGGGCATTCTCATAGATAGAATCGAGTGTCCCGCAAAGAGCAGCTTCATGAGGCGAGTGCTGGGATGGAACTCCAGGAGGAGGAGCTCACTAAGGAACAATTAGAGGACATGGCCTTGTACCACTCCCAAAACCTGACCAGTTTCCTTGCACCTTCCTGGATGAAATTGGCAGCTGATGTTACTCTGCACCCTCGCACTCGTGGAGGTTTGAGTTCTGGCAGAATTTGTGGTACCAGGAGCAAGACGATGGGATTGAATTCTTACAACGTTGGTGCGAGCAGTACTAACACTAATAACAAGTACGAGGTTTAGTTCTACAACTTTCAAGATTATAGCTCAAAGAAGATATGGAGCATCAGGTTTTGTGAAATTGAGTTCTGGTTTCCAGCAATCAGAGAACTTGGCACAAAAAGTGAGTTCTGGACTATTGCTCAGGAGAGTTTCTTTAGGAGCTACGTGCTAGAGGGACTGCACTAGCTGACCAGAGGATACTTGGGTAGGATGATCTTGAGAGAGCAGCTGGCATACCCATCCGGCCACTCTTTGAGCGTTTCCCAGGCTTCGTTCACCTTTTCAGCGAGGTTGATCGGATTGTGCCAAAGTGGGTGCGTTAGTTCTATGCAATAGTGTGGATTCATCCAGAGCATAGATTCATCTATTTCATGTTGGGTAATAGGCCAGAACGAATATTTCATCACTGCCTGCAAGAAATCCTCAGGGTTGCCACTTCAAACAGGAAGCTCCACCAGATAGTCTATGGAGATGCTCCTCTTCCGTGTCGTAGCAGGGCTGGAGGTTCTTTTTTGATAGATGAATAGATTCGGCTGCTCTTCAAGGAGCCCTTGGCCGATGGCTCCTTGCATACACTGGACAGACTGCGTCTAGAGGTTTATGTTCTTCACATGGTGCTAAGGAAGACAGTGCTGCCTTGTGGCAGCAGCAGGGATTTATTGACCAGCTTGCAGCAGTGGCTCATACTATCAATATGGACAGGCCAGTAGTTTGACTTCATACACTTTTTCCTGTTTGAGATCGAGGATGTGATAGCTGATGCTATCAGTACTGGACAGCAGCAGGTTACCCCCACATCATTAGCTATATGCTACACAACATTCAGTGTGAAAACAAGGATGAGTACTACGAGTTGCCCTGTCAGGTTCTGACCTACATGCCAGCAAGCCCGGATGATCATCATCGAGGACAGCGTGCCCATAGGGCTGCGCTGGAGCTGTTAGCCATAAGGGATGGAGACAACCATGAAACAGATGTTGCAGCCCCAGAGCAGGTAGAGAAGCAGTCTGGCCTTAGAGGAACCTTCAATATACCAATGGAAGATTCTTCAGACTCTGATGACCATGGTTACCATGGACCTATGTCAGACCACGAGGTAGCTAGGTGGTCCTCTGGTAGAGTGGCCAACAAAGAGATGGACGATGACCCACCTGATACAGAGATGTTTGCGAACCAGGCACTGACTCCGGTGCCTGTTCAGCACCTGTCAAAGCTTGGACAGATACTTGATAGGCTTGTTGCCGGCTAGGAACAAACTCACAATCGCCTGGATCGAAATGACAGACAATGGCAAACAACTATGGAGAATATGGTCCATCTGAGTGAGCAAATGAAGCAACAATCAGATAGTATTGGTGTGTCCATGAAGAAAATAGACAAAAGGTTCAGTCGACAAGGTAAAAAACTCAACAACACTATCAAAGCAGTTGAAAAGATGTACATTGTGTTCACTGATTACTTAGTCAAATAAGTAGTGCCACAGGGGTTAAGCTCGCTATGTCTGAGCCACTGCAATTGCCAGGTGGTAGTCAGATTAGGCCCATTGCTGGTTATCTGACTGATCATGATAATACAATAGTCTACACAGAGTCACTCATAGCAGCGCTATAAAAGCAGATGTCGGGTACTCCTCCAAGGCATTGGGGGCTACCCCCGAAGGGTACGCTCGCACGTACCCTTTAGAGAACGATAGACGCTATCACTCCAGTTGATGAGCCTCTGCGTGACTGCCAGAACTCGCGTAGAGACTCAGGGGCTACTGTCGGGTACCAGGATAAGGGGTACCCTAAACCTTAATCTAGGAGAATTAGTCCCCAAACAATTAAACCCAAATCACCAAAAAAGGTCACAACCAACCTGAGAGACAAGGGTCCACCAGCGTACCTCGAGCCATGCTGGGCCGGCCCACGAGCAGCGTCCAAGTCTAGACCGTCTCCTATTCGACGGGGGGCCTTGAATGATGGACGTCCGCCTAGGCAGACGACCCCCCCTGTCGGAGTGACACAGTGCATCACGGGTGCTTGACCCCCCGTCGAGTGATGGATCTCCACACGGGCGAACGACCCCTCATCGATTGCCACTGCCCCTTCGGCTCACCTACTTCCTGTACGGGATCCAAGGCATTTAATGCCCCCACCAACTCCCGCCTAACCTCATGGCTATAGCATAGTACAGTGATTGGGGTACAGTGGTCAAATCCTCGTCTTACCGCCCATACCTGGGAGATCAGTGGTTCATACTACGCAGCGATGACATACTGAGCACTGTACGCTGACAGGCGCCCCTTCGAAGCGCATTTACCAATATCCGTACCACATTTCCCAGGGCTTGGTCTTATCCGTTCGGCCTTGACCCCCTCGGCCACCCCTTGAGTCAGACCTCGACACCTTCGGTCAGCGCTTCCACAACTCCCAACGCAATGTCTATAGGGATTCGCACGCCCCCACATGGGCATGGGTCTTTCACCGACCACCTACGGGCGTCATCGTGACACACATAAAGGACAACCATCGACTCCAGGCACGTTGCTACAGGGCAAGCCATGCCTGGTGCACACCTCTACAGTGGCTATGACATGAACGGCATCAACCCCTCAATGTCTCCACCTACAACAGCTCTAGGGTTCCTGTACACCTTGAGCCTCCCCTTGGCCTATAAAAGGGGACACCAGGGGCTAGTTTCGGGGATCCAAAGAACAATCTAACAAGCATCAGACAACACTTAGAGGAATCCGAACACTCTAGTAGCAGGGCTTAGGCATAGTGCTTCTGGACTTAGGCCTTGCCCGCCACCCTGAGTTTGTATACACTCGCTTGTATCCCCTATACAAGCACCTCGGTGCAAGATAGTACAAGACATCTCTCCCCTGCTGGACGTAGGGCCTTCTTTGCCCAAACCAGGATAAAAATCATGTATTCTTCTTGCATCACTATCCGGATTAGGGAGCACACAGCACGTAGTTACTCATCGGTGCTAGGCCCCCGGGGTCAAGACACCGACAGTTGGCGCGCCAGGTAGGGGTCTGCGTTTCACCAGCATTTCCCGCCATTTTTCGGATGGCCGACTCTGTCCCTCCACTCCCATTCACCACAGTGATCTGGTTTAGGAGCTTGGAGTTCGTGTCACTTGAGCACGGCTATGACATGGTCCTCCTCTCGATTGGAGATCTGAGTGGAGGCAACCTCGAGCCCCCGCATTCAGGAGGGGCTGCACGCCAGTCCCGCCATCACGTCCCCGCGACCAGGAGGAGGCATGACCGGCGCAGCCATCATCATCACACGGGTGAGACAGCGCCCGCCATGGCTACCTCGCGGCCGACCAGCGATGTAGGGTCCCTGGTTGGGAACCTATCTGACCTGAGTTTGGCCACGGGGGATGGGTCAGTGGAGCACCGTGACAACTCAGACTTCAGCTTCGCCATGCGTTCATCGGGGGGAGGGGTCAGGGATGGCCTCTCCAGTAGGCACGGCCCCAACGCCACCTGACTTACTTCCGCATGGGCTATTCAAGTCTCGACAATCATTTTTGTTTGGTCTCAACAACACTGCCAAGTTGTACTCCTTAGTGAGCACCAACATGAGCATGTATGAGGACCTCCCAGGGCACCTCCTTCGCACCCCTGTGGACTTGCTGACTTCCACACTGACCTCCAAGCACTCATAGTCTTCATAGACTCCTGGCCTGAGGCGTTACACCCTCGGCATGATGCAACGCCAGCTGGAGGAGGAGCGACGGGGGCAGTTCCCCATCTTCTACTCTGACAGTCCCAACTCCGACTCTGACAACTATGACCCCACTCGTGAGTGCTTCCACATTGACGGAGCCATCGCATGGAGCGGTGACACCATCGGCCCCACGAACACGATCGCAGCTATGGCTACTGCGGGAGGCGCCCTCATCGCGATTGCCTCAGGATGCCTAGCTCGTGCAAGTCCAGGAGATGCGAGCGAAGCTCGACGAGGACCGGGATCGTCTGTGCCAGCTCGAGCGAACCCTCGAGCAGGAGCGTGGACATCCGCCCAGCGGAAGGGCTCAAGCCAGAGCCTAAGAAGTTCACCAGTAGATCGTCGGGGTGGGTGCGGTCGAGCACCCCATCTTCAACCGCGCTAGTCAAAATGTCATCGTGGCAACCATGCTTCTCCGCAACATGCCAGCCCGCACGATCCCCAAAGCTCGTCGCATCCAGCAGGAGGTTCAGGGCCTCCTCGAGGTAGCTACCGCACAGTAGGCCAAAATCTCAGCCTTGAGACATCGAGGGGCGGTCTCGGAGCAACCCCTGAACCCTCCCGTCATGAGAGGGAGGGCTCAGTCCATCAAGCAGATGCCCCCGACAAAAGAAGGCAATCCCCGTCGATGAGCGCATCCACGACAACCACGAGCCCCGAGACGCGTGCCATGACATCAACGAGAACCACCAAAGCAAGAGTGGTGATGCCAAGGCTTGAGGCTACAATGCTCATACGGGCGGGCGCTACAACAGCGATGAGGACCGACACCGATCCCCCGAGCCGCTGGGCCCTCGAGTCTTTAGTGGGAGATTCGAAGGATGTCGCTGCCAAATTTGTTCCGTCCCCCACAAGCCTCATCAAGTTCAATGGCGAGACCAAGCCCGAGCTATGGCTAGCCAACTTTTGGTTGGCATGCCAGTTGGGCGGGGCACGCAATGATCATGCCATCATCTGTCAGCTCCCCCTGTTCCTATCAGACACCGTATGAAGGTGGCTCGAGGAGCTCCCCCTGATCAGATTTGCGACTAGACCGATCTCATTAGGGTGTTCGAGGGGAACTTCAAGGGAACCTATGTACAGCTCGACAACAAGTGGGACCTCCGAAGCTACAAGCAGAAGCCTAGGGAGTCCCTCCACGATTTTGCTCGGTGCTTTTCCAAGCAACGCACCGAGCTCCCCCGTATACCCGATGATGATGTGACCCTAGTGTTGATTCTCGGGAATACCTGCAAGGAGCTGGTGCGGGAGCTGGGACGTAACCCCCTAAGACCGCCAATGAGCTAATGGACGTTGTTGCCAGTTATGCCACTAGAGAGGAGGCTATTAGCACCTTCTTCAATGATGACCAAGGCTAGGGAAAGGCCAAGCAAGGCAACCCTGAGAGCTCGAACCAGGGCGCTAAGAGGAACAATAACAACAACAAGAAGAAAACCAACACGGCAAGCGCGAGGCCACCCCAGATGAGCTCGTGGCCACCGTCAAGCTCAAGAAGCCCCGAGGTCCTCCTGAGAAGGGCCTCTTCGACGAGATGCTGAAAAAGTCATGCCCCTATCACAAGGGACCGGCCAATCACAACATCGAAGACTGCCAGATGCTCTGGAAATACTTCATGAGCTTGGGCCTTGGGAAATACGACAAGAAGGAATACCCCAAGGACAAGGGCAGCGACAAGGAGGATGCTTCCCCAAGGTCTATGACTGCTATATGATCTACGGGGGGCCCTCGGCCTGGCTTTCACTGTGCCAACACAAGAGGGAGCATTGAGAAGTTTTCTCTGCACGGGTTGTGACCCCCCACTACCTCAACTAGTTCGATACGGCCATCATGTTCGACCATGAAGACCACCCAGACCACATCCCCAGACCTGGGGTTTACCCGCTCGTTGTTGACCCCATCATCATCAACACTTGCCTTTCCAAGGTACTCATGGATGGAGGCAGCAGCCTCAATGTCATTTATGCAGAGACCCTTGACCTCCTAGGGGTCTCGAGGACAAAGCTCTAGCCTAGCACCGAGGGCTTCCACAGAGTTGTACTAGGGAGGAAGGCTCTTCCCATCAGTCGCATTAAGCTCCCCGTCTGCTTTGGCACTTCCGCCAACTTTAGGAAGGAGATGCTCACCTTCGAGGTGGTCGGGTTCCATGGAACGTACCATGCCATCATCGGCCGGCCCTGCTACGCTAAGTTCATGGCAGTACCCAACTACACCTACCTCAAGCTCAAGATACCAGGGCCCAAAGGCGTCATCACCATCAGCTCCTCCTTCGAGCACGCGTACAATTGCGACGTTGAGGGTGTTGAAAACGGGGAGGCCGTCGAGGAATTCGCGATGCTAGTGGCAACTCTTGATGGTCTCACTACCGAGGTCCCCGATCCCAAGCACCATGTTGGCAGCTTCAAGCCAGCAGAAGACACCAAGAAGATCCTCCTTGACCCCAGCAGCTCCAACGGGAAGGCACTGATGATCAGTGCCACCCTCAACGACAAATAGAAAGTAGTGCTCATCGACTTCCTCCGTGCGAATGCCGAAATGTTTGCGTGGAGTCCCTTAGACATGCTGGGCATACCGAGGGAGGTCACTGAGCACGCCTTGGAGATCTGAGCTGGGTGCAAACCGGTGAAGCAATGCTTGCACTGCTTTGACGAGGAGAAGTGCAAGATCATCGGGGAGGAGATATACAAGCTTTTGGAGGCCGGATTCATCAAGGAGGTTCATCATCCCGAGTGGTTAGCTAATCCTATACTAGTCAAGAAAATGAATGGGAAATTTAGGATGTGTGTAGACTACACCAGCTTAAATAAAGCATGTCTGAAAGTTCCTTTTCCCTTACCACACATCGATCAAATCATTGATTCCACCGCAGGATGTGAAACTCTCTCCTTTTCCCTTACCACGCATTGAGGTGTCGCCTTCGCCCACAAACTCCAAGCCAGACTGGCACTCTACCTTCCTCCACTGTCTTATTCAAGGGGAGCTTCTAGAAGATCAGAGTAAGGCCCGCTGCATAGCTCGACGAGTCAAAACCTACGTCCTCTACGGTGAAGACAAGGAGCTCTATCGACAGAGCCCTACCGGGGTCCTCAAGCGCTGCATCACCATTGAGGAAGGAAGAAAGTTGCTCAAGGATCTACACTCGGGGGCTTGTGGCGATCACGCTGCTCCAAGGACCCTCGTTGGAAATGCCTTCCGACAAGGTTTTTGTTGGTCGACCGCAGTCTCTGACGCCATCAACCTCGTCCGCTCGTACGAAGGGTGCCAATTCTATGCCAGACAGACCCACCTCCCAGCTTATGCTCTGCAGACGATCCCCCTTACATGGCCATTCATAGTCTAGGGGCTCAATCTCGTGGGGCCGCTAAAGAGGACAACTGGGGGCTACACCCATCTACTCATAGCCGTAGACAAGTTCTCCAAGTTGATCGAGGCCCGACCCATCACCAACATCCGATCCGAGCAGGTGGTGTTATTCTTCACCGACATCATCCATCGCTTCAGGGTCCCCAACGTCATCATCATCAACAATGGCACACAGTTCATCAGCAAGAAGTTTTTGGATTTCTGTGATCGCCATCACATCCGTGTGAACTGGCCCACAGTCGCTCATCCTGGAACTAACAGCCAGGTCAAGCGCGCCAACGGCATGATTCTATAAGGTCTCAAGCCTCAGATCTTCAATCAGCTAAACAAACATGGAAAGAAATGGGCCACCGAGCTGCCCTTGGTCCTATGGAGCCTGAGAATGATGCCAAGTCGAGCCACGGGATTCACTCCATTTTTCATGGTTTATGGGTCCGAGGCGTCCTCCTCACCGACGTCGAGTATGGGTCCCCTTTACTGAAAGCCTACAATGAGTAGACGAATGAGGAGGCCCTCACGAATGCCATTGACCAGCTTGAGGAAGCTCAAGACATGGCCCTCCTCAACTCAGCTCAATACCAGCAGAAGCTTTGATGCTACCACGACAAGCACATATGCAAGCGGGATCTCCAAGTTGGCGACCTAGTCCTCCATCGACGACAGAACAACAAGGGACGCCATAAGCTAACTCCACCATGGGAGAGCCCCTTCATCGTTGTAAAAGTGTTGAAGCCCAGAACCTACAAGCTATCCAATGAGAAAAGCGAAACCTTCACCAACGCATGGAACATCAAACAGCTATGTCGCTTTTACCCCTAGGATTTTAAGGCTTTGTACTTTTTCATGTCATGAATGAATAAGAAGTACTTTCATTTACAAGTTTAACTTTTTGTTCATACGCATAAGGTAGCCTTGACTCTGCTTCATCAGAGTTGAGCCTCCCTCGGGGGCTACAAGGGGGGAACCCCGAAGTCCCTAAAAAACTAGTACATTTTTCAAAATTCAATTTCTAATCTTCCTTACGTGCCTCGATGTGTGTTGTCACTTAGTCAAAAATGCTGCGAGAGTGCCCCGAGGATCGAGGACTATCGAGCCGCGAGATAACCTATGCCTCTGTGCTAGGTTCCTCCACTCACTCCCCCTCGAAGGGCATGACCGTGCACTGAGTTTACTAAGTAAACACATAATCAGGCTAGCAAGAATGAAAGGGACTTAAAACATGCAAATATATACATTAGTGCATAATGTCTTAAGGCCATCAGGACCACGCCATCATGGCTCAAAAAATCTAACCTATTACATGGTCCTTCTTGCCCGGATTGGCTCACAGGTCGGCTTCTTCTTCGTCAACACCGGGAGGAAGGACCTCAGGCTCGAACAGCTTCGTCGACTGGCCACCGGGCTCCTCAACAGCCTCGATCAAGGCCCTGTGCCTCTCCTTGTTCTCAGCGTCAGTCCTATTGGTGTCACAGACAAAGCCGTGGGAGACCGCTCCCATGTCGTAGGTGAAGCCAGAGTAGTACGACCGCCATCACCCGCTTCACACCGACATGGAGCGCGTTCCACACTTGCTCCCTCGCAACCCAACTGAGCTTGTATAATCTGTTGATGAGGGAGATCCCGTGCACTTCGTCCTCAACCTCCACTTCAGGATCAACACCAAAGTCATCATAGACCGAGGTGATCATGGTGTGGAGTGTATTGGTCAACCTCGCCTCAGCCCAGTAGGCGTCCTGAAGCGTCTTGGCATTGTCTCGAGCTTTGATCAGCTCCTCGTTGAGATCTCAAACATAAGACAGGGGTCAGCCACGATGAGCAAGATGGCAAAGGTAGAAATACAAAAGCTAAAGAGGAAGACTCACCGGTGGCGTGGGTATCAAGGGCCGTGTACCCATCCTTTAGCTCAGCATAATCCTTCTTGGCCACCTCCAGGACGTGGGCCACCTCTGTCTTCTCCACCCTCAGGTCCTCGATCGCCTTGCCAGCCAGCACAATGGCCTCCTCCTTCTTCTAGAGGGTCTCCTTCAGCATGGCAACCTTGGCAGACAGGGCCTGGGCGCGGCATCGTTCCTCTCCAACCGAGCTGTTGAGGGCATTGCCAGCTTGGGAGGTCTGGGCGACTTGTAACTGGAGCCCCTTTATACACCCCGAGGAGTCCCTAACCTTCCTCTCGATCCCTGAACGTGCTTCGCCGATAGCGAGAGGTCCTTGAGGGCCTTCTGCGTCTCCCCCAGGCCTTAGTGGCATCCTCCTTGGCCTGGGCCATGTCACCTCGAGCCGTCGAAGCATCCTCCTTGGCTTTCTCCGCCTCCCGTTGAGCCGTTGAGGCATCCTCCTTGGCTTTTTCTACCTCCTCCCAGGCCCAAGCCAGGTCATTCTTCGCTTTCATCGTCTCGGCCCGGGCAGCCTCGAGCTGGTCTTGTAGCTCGAGGACCTGCCCCCATCCACCTTGCATCATGTGGATGAACTGGGACTTGGCCTAGGAGTGCATCCTAAGGTCCTAAAATAAAGAAGCACAAAAGACTAAGAAACCAGGTGGGAAACAACCTAATCCAACATAACAAGGAGCAGGTCACGTACCACAAGGGCTCGAGGCATATCCTCGATGGCGACATTGACGGCCAGCCGCAAGGCATGCTGCAGCCTCGCCCAAAACTCCTCGATGTTCTCCCAGCGCTCAACCTCCACTGGGTCATCCATATCGAAGAGGGGCACGTCAGGATTTGTCAGGTCTCAGAGTCAAAGTGCCTCCTGATGCGGTCCACCATGACGGACCTCCCTCTCGGCTCTCGATGACTCGGCTTCTCCGGCCTTGCACTCCCCCCGGGCGATATAGCCAGAGGCGTGCGGGCCGGGGCCGTATAAGGATCCCCGGGCGGTCGATGCCCCAGCGGGTGGTGGGCGAGGCATCTGTGCCATCACAACCACCCTAGACTCTGACGCATCTGCTGGGACCGCCCACGTGATGGGATGCCCGGCCCTCGTCCACATCAGGATGTCCTCAGCCGCTGGCTCCTTCGGCTGGCTCGAGGTCAGCGGCTCCGGCCACCTATCCTCCTGCCCCATGTTCAGCAGGGCCTCTACCTCCTTCTCCCACTGCTGCTGATGTGACGGGCTCGAGACCACCGTCTCCTCTGGCCGTGGCTACTGCGGTAGGCTGGAAGCCGCTGGCTCCTTCTGCTGCAAAGAGCACAATGGGCTGGAGGACGTCGCGCCCTCTTGTTGAAGCTATAGCGACAAGATCGTGGTCAGTGCCTCCTACTGCTGCTGCAGCAGGACCGAAGATGCCGTCTCCTGCTCTCCTTATTGCTGCTGCTACTTTTGCTGCTGTCGCTGCTCATGCTGTGGCTGTTGCTACTATTGCGGCTGGCCCGATGCCTGCCGCTCATCCTCCTGCTACTTCTGCAGACACTCCCACTTCTGCTATTCCTCCAGCTTGTGTAGCCCTTGTGGCCATGCTGGCCATGGCTGCTGCTGCTGAAGGAGCTCCACCGTCTGCTCCATATCATGGGTAGAGGAATCCGTCCCCCACCCTCGACGGTGATCGGGGCGTCCTCCGTCGACCCAGGCTCCCGGGTGCAGACCGCGCCTCTGAGTCCGGTAGTGCTGGGAGGTACCTCGGTTTGCTCCTAGCTCTGGGCTGTGTCCCTTCCTGCCACGGTCTTCGAGGTGTTCAAGCCTGCAACAGAAGCAGTGCCCATCAGCCTACCTCGAGTCATAGAGGCGCGGGCATTCGCAACCTAGTAGCCACTGCCGCTGCCCGGGGCATCGAAGTAGCACCTGGTGTCGATGCCACCACCCTTGCCACGGCGTCGATCTTAAGCCGCTTGGCAGGGGAGGGAGCCGCTGTCTCTGGCGCGCACTTGACCCTGGAGCACACATGAGCAAGAGACGCTAAGAACCCCCTTACATCAAAAAAGAAAAAGGGGGCCCAAGATGCCAAAAACTTACCCCACGGGGATGAGGGGCGACCTCCTGCCCACCTTCAAACCACTCAGGGGCTTTTGAGCCTCCTTCTTCGATGGGGCCTTGTCGGAAACAGAGTCGCTTAGAGCCACCGCCAATGATGTCCTCGATGTGCCTTGCTTCTCCAAGGCCGACTGGCCCTGGGTCCACGCACTAAGCATGAGGACCTAGTCTGAGGCGGTGGCGTGCTAGACCCGCCCCATGAAGGGGCCGGTGGCGTCCTGCCATGTGTGCGACGATTTGATGATCTCCTCCAAGTCAAGGGGTCACTTGAAGTCTGCCCCCGGGGCTGGTCCGAGGCCCTCATTTCTCGACCTTCGATAGGCGCCGAGGCCACCCTCGAGGCTTGAGACCACCTTGATCGTTTCCTGCATGAAATGGGTGTCAGCTCGGGCCATACAGGGCACCAAGGCATCGAGACATGCCTACACCCCTTCGTCATCACTGCCCTTGTCTTCCTCCTCCTCTTCTGAGGGAGATTCCTATTCAGGAACCCCCTCGTGCCTCTGCTTCGCCCAGCATTTCTCATGCGCCAGGCGCTCGAGGCTCTTCTTCTTCTGCTCCTTCTTTTCCTGATCCTTACTCTTCTTCTGTTGTTGTGCAGTGAAGCATCTCACCTGGCGAAGGCACCGGCGATCGCTCCTCTCACTTGCCTCATGATGTCCTCGAGGGACAGCGCCTCGATCGACATCTGGCACCCCTCGAGCGACGCCCCGGGCACCATTTGCTCCAAGCGCAGTGGGTGCCACATCAGCAAGAGGACCCTCCGGCTATGGAAATCCGAGATGACAATCCTGACGTTCAGCCGCCGCTCGCGCAGAGTCCTCAGTGCGTCGAGGAGGGGTTTCAGCCTCGCCTGTTGATCCTTCACCATGTCGTGCGGCCAGTGCTCCGGGTGCTTCACGATGGCGCACCCGGTGTAGTGCGGCAGCAGGTCGCCATCATTCCGGAGGTAGAACCACCCGGCGTGCCACCCGCCGTGGTTGGAAATCGACCCCGTCAGGATGAACTAGTCTGACCGCTTCAACGACAGGTTGTAGCAGTCGACGCAGACGATGCTCCTTACCCCCTAGACACCGGTTTAGTGAAGTGCTCGCCCTTGAAGAGATGGAGCCACAACTCCCAGTGTGGCTCCATCCCTAGGTATCCCTCATAGACAGCGGCGTAAATCACCGTGTTTGAGATGGCGTTGGGGGAGAAGTGATGGAGCTCAACCTCATAGTGGTTGGTTAGCGCCCGCATGAACCAGCTCGGAGGTGAACCGAGCCCCATCCGGTGGTACTTGACAAAGCTCACCACGTACCCCTCCAGCGGGTTTGGCTCCAGATCCTCCCTCGAAAACACCTTCCACTCCGGCCGATCAGCCGAGACAACAAGGCAAAGGAGCCCATTATCGACTAGCTCCTCGAGCTCCCATTCTGTCATGGCCGACGGTTGCCAATCCTCTAGATGGAGAAGTTCATGGCCGACATGGATTTGCTCACGGGAAGGAAGATACCCAATCTTTCCCCTCTTCTCTCTTGCGCTAACGAACAGGGTGACTCTTCTCTCCAGCGGCGGTGGTGACAAAAGTAGGAAGGCAAGATGGGGGACGGACGGAACCCTACCTCTTGAATTTATAGGCAGGCCAAAGGGCAACAGGTAGATCCGATGAAACGGTAGGTAAAACCCCGCATTTAATGCCCACACCTAACCGCCCCTTGATTTTTGGGTACATGGACATTCTTCAAATACTCGGCCTCTAGCTGTTATCCCAGCCACCCACAACTGTGCGATTACATCTCCTTCCTCAAAAGGCATGCCCAACGGACAGGAGGAGTCTATTCACCGTCGATTCCTTCCACGGTAAGGAATGCAGGCCCTGGCCCCACATAAAAATCCCATGGGAGCGAGGGCTGGCCCTCGATTTGGGTTTGACAGTCGCCCTCGAGTATCCAAGTCAGGGATGACCGGGGGGGAGCCGACATGAGTCCCTTGCTCAATAATGAACTCTCGAAGCCCCTTCGGATATATTCAAGGCAAAACAAAAGGACAACTATGGAATCCCCTCGAAGGGAGGCGTCGAGCCACCGAACCCTATTGAATGGGATCAGAATCCATGTGTCCATTTGTTAGCTTCAATGAGAATGCCTCCATGGCCTCCTGTCAACCCCTATCGAATGGGGCACAAGCTCTCACTTGAATTTCCCGATAACAGCTCACCAGAGGACGCCGGAGCTCGCCCAAATGAGGGTAGCATGGCGGTCCTCACCCCTCCTCCTGTCAAAAAGGAGTGTGAGGGTCAAAAGAAAAAGATGGGCTTGTTCCTAATGGACCTCAATGAAAGAGGCTTGGGGGCTCAGTCGCAACTGGATGGCCTCAACAAAGGAGGAACCAACCACCCGGTGGATCAACAATGTACAGAACCCAAGGCAAAAGAGGGGCAAATGCGCTAGAGGGCTAGAAGACTTGAGCCTCCTCTCGACTGCATGACTAAAAAGCACTCAAAGGATTTTTTCTGCACCTCCGAGGCCTCAGGGGCTACACCCGAGGGGTGCGCTTGTGCGCACCCATCGGAAAGCGTTGATGCTATGACTCCAGTTCATTTATGCCTGGTCCTGGAGGAAAGTACCTATAGCATCCAACCACCATGGAGTGGGCCTCGTTGAAGAATGCTTATACACGCCCGGGGGCTTAACCACTCGAGCATCCCTCGAAAAAAGCGCATAAAGCCCTTAGAGGAGTATCCTACTCCTCCGAGGCCTCGGGGGATACCCCCGAAGGGTATGCTCGTGCACACCCTTCAGAGAAGGACAGACACTATGACTCCAATTGATGAGCCTCTGCGTGAGTGCCAGCACTTGTGTAGAGACTCAGGGGCTACTGTCAGGTACCTAGATAAGGGGTACCCTAAACCTCAATCTAGGAAAATTAGTCCCTGAACAATTAAACCCAAATCACGAAAAAAACCCCACAACCAGCCTGAGAGACAAGGGTCCACCAGCGTACCTCAAGCCATGCTGCGCTGGCCCATGAGCAGTGTCCAAGTCAAGACCATCTCGTATTCGACGGGAGCCTCAAATGACAGATGTTCGCCCGGGCGGACGAACCCCCGTCGGAGTGATGGAGCGCATCACTGGCAGTTGACCCCCCATCGAGTGATGGATCTCCGCATGGGCCGACGACCCCCTGTCGATTGCCACTCCCCCTTCGGCTCACCTACTTCCTTTATGGGATCCAAGGAATTTAATGCCCCCACCAACTCCCGCCTAACCTCATGGCTACAACACAGTTACGGTGATCGGGTACAACGATCAAGTCCTCCTTTTGCCGCCCATACCCGAGAGATCGGTGGTTCGTACTAAGCAGCGATGCCATACTGAGCATTGTACGCTGATAGGCGCCCCCTCAAAGCGCATTTACCAATATCAGTACCACATTTCTCGGGGCTTGGTCTTATCCGTTCGGGCCTCGACCCCCTCAGCCACCCCACGAGTCAAACCTCGACACCTCTAGTCAGTGCTTCAACAACTCCCGATGCGACGTCTATAGGGATTCGCCCCCCGCATGGGCACAGGTCTTTCACCGAACACCTACGGGCGTCATCGTGACACACATGAAGGATAGCCATCGACTCCAAGCACGTCGCTACAGGGCAAGCCATACCTGGTGCACGCCTCTACACGCCTCTACCAAGCACAGGTCTTTCAGCCCCTTAATGTCACTACCTACGATAGCTCTAGGGTTCCTGTATAGCTGAGCCTCCCCTTGGCCTATAAAAGGGCACACCAGGGGCTAGTTTCGGGGATCTAGAGAACAATCGAACAAGCATCGAACAACACTTAGAGGAATCCGAACACTCTAGTAGCAGGGCTTAGGCATAGCACTTCTAGAAATAGGCCTTGCCTGCCACCCGGAGTTTGTATACACTCGCTTGTATCCCCTGTACAAGCACCTCGGGGCAAGATAATACAAGATATCTCTCCTCCCATTGGACGTAGGGCCTTCTTTACCCGAACCAGGTTAAAAATCATGTATTCTTCTTGCATCACCATCCGGATTAAGGAGCACGCAGCACATAGTTACTCGTTGGTTCTAGGCCCCGGGTTCAAGACACCGACAGCAGAGTTCAGATTCAGGTCCTGATCAGGCAGTTGATCCACCTTCAGCCCCTCAGATCGAGGTGCAAGCCGCCACTGAGACACATACAGAGATCAGTGGGACTACTAATGCTTGTATCAGTGTAGTCAAACCTTGTCAGAGTTCACCTACAGCTAATGAGGCGCTTGATTGTAATACAACAGTCCACAAAGAGTCACCCCCTGTGACACCACATATGGAGAGTTTAGCTGTAGGTCCAAATGAGGCAGCTGATCGACCTTCTTCACCCAAGCAGCTGGAGGGGGCTGATATTACTATGTACGATGGCACAGGGGCACATACAAAGGATTCCAGGGCTTCTCTAGCGACCGCATTTGCGGAGACCGAGGATACTGATGCTGGTCTTGACAGTCTTATTGATAAAATTGCCCCTACCTCTGATGCAACTACTTCAGTTCAGCAGACCAGCGAGTCCACCATTCAACCAGGTGACCATGTCATTGAGCATGATGAGAAGACAGCCAATTCGGATGAAGTTTTAGTACATACCACATCTGACTGTGAGATCAACAAATAAGACGACGCGTACGATGAGCATTTTAGGGTTATTTCCTTGTCATCAGCACATCCTTCGAAGTGATGCAGTAGAAGGTCAATGAACGGAGGGCTTGAAGTCAGGATTTAAAATTGTTCTTCTTTATTCATGTTGTAGTAATTGAAGTTTTGAGTATCGAACAATTGTGTGATGAACATTTGTGTCATGATTTGTGTAATAAGTAGTACTTTCTTACTCAATAATTGTGTGATGAACATTTTTGTTATGGTTCATGTAATAAGTGGTACATCCTTTGTGCAAAGCTGTGTGTTGACTATTTATTTTACGTAAACCTGATCCCGCGTCTGACCTGATCCAGTGACACGCATAGACCGACATCGGGGTTGCCGCAGATGCGGCACATGTATGAGCAGGTTGCCCGTAGGCTACGGAGGTCATCCATCGGCCGCTCCGAGGTCGCAGCGAGGTGCCTGGTTATCGCAATGAGTAGCTCATCTGGGAGAGCCGTCAGTGACGTGTGGTGCCACCTTGCCACCATGATTGTCGGCATCATTGTTGCACTTTGCGAAGTGTACATTGATTTAGCAGGAGGCGGGGGAGGTGGCCGAGGGGTTTGGGGGTGGGGCTATGGTAGGAGTTCTTGAAATACCCTGTGCAACTGGCATGGGGAGACACAACGGCAAGATGGTTTAGATTACCAGCGAGGAATGGGGCAGACGAGCCAGCTCAGTTACTAGGAAATGAGGAGTTTTCTTTTGTTTTTTAAATTAAATGTGAATTTTTTTCATTCACTTTCTGATCTACACCATTTTCTCTATTCATATTTTAGTGTGCACATAAGAAAATCTAATGCCGAGTTGATTGAACTCAAGAGAACGTCCGACGCCCTGCCTGATGGACAAAGGAGATCATCCAGCTGCACCAGTTCGGTGGGGCGAAGAGGTTTGCTCTTTTCAACCCAGCTAGGTTAACCTTGCAGATTTTGTTCATCCCTATTTTTACTCATTCTTTTCACATGAACTTGCTATCTATGGGATACGCAGAGAACTATTATCAAGACATGCTAACATGTGTAGTTAGGATTAGTATGATGCCTAATGTTATTGTTGCATGACTTGCTTTGAGAAGTGGGATACCGATTCTCACTACTACAATGAAGTCATGTTAATCATCTATAGTTAGAACTAGTATGTCTTGGTAGTAGTTGGATCACATTGAGTACTAGTTGCCTTGCCTTGTAGTGATTAACATGGCTGGTGCATTGTTGTGATCGCCTTGTTCGCCTGATGAAAGCCAGCCCCTAAAACTTGGGCCCTTGTAGTTCTCTTAGAGTACGTTACATTTGTATGCATTACCACTGATCTCGCATTTGTCAAACCATGTTGGTTGACAAAGAAACATGTAGCTATCTTTTAGTTGTCAAAATTTAGTGCATGCGAATGAAAGTCTGATGACTACATAAAGGATCTTGTTGGACACTGTTCGAAGACACGACAACTCCTTGGCGTAGTTGCTCTATTTTTGCAGGGGCAGTTCTGAACGCCATTCATGACTGGGCATGGGGACTCGCAATGACAAGACGGTCTAGATTATCGCCGGGCACTGTCAGATGAGATGGCTTGGGGCCTGTTTGGAATGGAGGAAAGAAAAATGCAGGAATGGGAAAAATAGAGGAATAGGAAAGAAATGAAGTTGCAAAACAGAGGATTGCTAAACACAGGAATTTTGTTAGAGTAGGTGTTTGGAATGCAGGAATATAACTTGTACATGAATTTAGTGTTAGTTGTAAACTCAATGGTTTTAACTAAAATTAACAATAAACAATTTGCCTTTTTACAAAGCCAGTGCATATACAGTATATATCAAATAAAGCATTAAAGAGGGCCCCACAACTAGCATCTCTGTTCGTTGTTCTTCACTCAATTGCTACTGTATACCACTGCTCTCTCTTTTTCTCTTCCTCACTAACATAGCAGCACTATCATGAGCTTTGGGATAGACCAAAGACTGGTTCAACGCAGATGAAAGCAAATCCCCTAAAATCCGGGCCCTGTTCATCAAACAGCAAATTCAACACCAGGTAGCCTTTAAATCGTTCTCTACCATTAGTTGCCCTAGCTCCAAAGCAGTTCCAGTCATAGCTACAAACTAAGCCACTGGACCCATAGAGTTGCTATTGCCATGAGCTCCACCCAAAATCATGAAGCCTAGTTTTCCACTTTCACACAGTACGTTGGGTTGACAAGGAAATGGATCAATCCCTTAATCAGCAAGGCGCTATCTGGTGGGAGCGGTGGTGAACCAGTTTTCTGCAATGCGAGGTCACCAGGACCTTCAAACCTAGAGGTCTATGCCAGCCAGCGCAGGTCAGTTATGAGTATGTGGAGGTGGTGCCAACAAGACCTTCAGCGCGAATCCAGCCGTGGACATCCCCGGCGACAAGGAAGGTGTTCGTGCTGTCCTTCGCCGCTTGATGAGGATAGTCATGCCCCTGCAGCTACTCAGACTCACCGAATTCCAGTGGGAGGACATCCTACTCGAGTCTCTGGTTTGTCTACTTGTGGCCACGGCGCGCCAGGCCTGCCATGATGGCTGCATCACCCACACGACGATTGGGCTTGTGGTCGAACAACAAATCGAGTTTAGCGCGTCAGCTGCACTCCTGGCGGTCTGCCCATTGGCAGCGCCAGCGGGGTGTAAGGTATGCAGCATCTGCTTGTACCATAAAAGTTCTATTGGGGTGCCCTGCTACAAAGTGGTTCAACCGGGAGTGCACATGTCCTATATGCCGAATAAATTTGTCTAGGTATCTCCACCCGGTAGTGCAGAGTGTTGGCATCTCTTACACCACACAAGTTAAGTTGTCATCCCTAACACGATGTAAGAAATATGGTTGTACTTAATATCTAGGCACTTAACATAAAAAGAAATAAAGAGAGTTATCCGCAAGCACACAGATAAAATACTTCTGTTGTAGCATTTCACCCAGGAAAGTTCTAGGTATCGTTATTTGTAATTTTACCACTAGGAGCATTTATTCAGGGATTGAAAAGAAGAAAATCAATATGGCTATAAGAGTTACAAATACATACTCTCTAGATATGAATCAATTGACCAACTCTACCTCAACAGGGGTAAGGCAGATAATAATAATATTGATAAATAAGAGGTATTGATGGAGAATCCATAATTAGAAAGAACTCATCCAATCAAGTAGAATACAGAATAAAGCGACATAGTTAGAGATTTAATTCCTAAGTTATGATCCATCTATTAATCCTCAGAGTGTTCTAATCCTTTTCCTATCCTCTATAGCACAATCAATCATCTATCTAAACATAAGGAACATTACTTCAGGAAATTCATGAACATAGCAATCCTTCCCCAAGTAACCAGGTTTTACTTGGCCTAGATTCGGGGAGTGGACTACAGAGGACTCAACGAAGCTATAAAAGTCACCTTCATGATCTACCACATGGCCCAAAAATAGGGTGCATTCGTAGGTAAATATAATCTAAACCCCATGTCTACATTATCTCTACCACCTAATCCAATCCGGAGTTGAACTAAGTGCTTTACGAACATATGCATAAACTTATTATCAATCATAACTATATCAAAGATAGAACTAAAACAAACCAAGAACATAATAAACAAGAACATAATGATATTAAAGTAGCAATAAGCCTTAATTATGAGATACAAAGGTAGAATTACCAAATCTCCTGACGATGATCCAGAATCTTGAGCCGCGCTTAACTCTACTTGTATCTAGCTAGATCTAACCCTAAACTTGAAATAGAGTTCTAATCTTCTAATTAAAAACCCTAGCTTTTCTCTCTAGCCTTATGAATGAGAGATCAACTAATGAATAATGATTCAATGATGCCTCAAGGGGTCTGCTCCTGCTTATATAGTGCGGTGGGATGGACCGCATCCTTCAGATCAAACTGACTTGAAATAAGGGTCAAGATGCATCCTAGAGGTCGGTTGGAGGCCGTCACACGAAGCAGAGCTCACTTCCATGTGGGCCGAGGCCGGTCATCCTAGCATGTTTGGCTGGCCAGCCCCACTTGGCAGCCACGTGCTCCCATCTTGCTCCAGCGTCCTCTGGTCTCTTCTAGATCCTTCCCTTCAATTCTTGCAGAAATTCGACTTGATTTGGTTCAGTTCCTTGGCTCCTACTCTTCCTGGATTATTCTGTTTTTATCCCTGGAAATTCACAATTCACCAAAGCTATGGAAATTGTCATGTTAGTCTATAAAACTCTTGCTTGGTGATGATTCCAGGGTCTTCTAGAAAGATCTTGTCATATTGATGGGGGACTCTCTCATCGGGACTCTAATATAGCAATTGGTATGTTCGTTTCGATCGTCTCGATGAGCTCTTCGCAAAGGTGTGCTCTTATTGATCACTTGAGGTACCTTTCTATAGTAAAATATTGATATCCTGCAAAAAAAGTGAGAACAACACAACTCATGGAACTTGTTAGTTTCAAACCCTACAACTACGCACTAATAACTCTTTTGACATTATGTTGTGAATTAATTGGAGGTATAATGTTGATGTTAAGGACTGTCAACAAGCTCCCCCAAGCTTACCCTTTGCTAGTCCCTTAGCAAAGTCAATTTTAAATCCAGAGCTAGAAGATAGTACAATGCTTTCACACCTCAAAATTACATAATTTCTCAATTAAGAATTCCACTAAACAATGGTCAAACCATTCCGATTTCCAAACTTACTCATATTATCCTTAATCATGGAGCTTATTGCCTTCACCTACATCTTGAGTAATTGATAGACAGAACAATTTTAGTCAAACTCTGTCACCCTATCTTTGTTCAACCTGTTTATGGAGTTTTTGGTAAGTTTTCAAAAATAAAACTCAGAGATTCCTTTGCTTGACTCTCACATGTCTCTCATTTGTGGTATTTATGGTTCCTTACCAAGGCAATCAAAGTGATTTTTGCCGTCTCTTTTCTCTCAAGATATGTGGTATTTTTGGATTAAGACAAAAGTAGTAATATGCCTTTCCTCTTTCTCACCCTATACTAGTAAAAATATATGGAGTTCATAGGTGGGATAAGAAACATCACATACCTGTAATACATTTGTTGCTTGCTCTAACATGTGGATCCAGAGGATGAAATCTGAAGATCCTCCCCATACAATCAAATCAAGACGTGCAAGTGTGGTTTCAAAGTGATAGCGTAACAAAGATTTTTGGTGGAAGGTAGAAGGAGTGTAAACCTAATTCTATGATGCTCCTTTACAAATGAGAATTTTTCTCAACACTTGGAGAATTTGGATAATCTAACACTTGATACAGAACTTCTTTCTTCTTTCTTTTTTTAATCAAGAACATAATATTACCATCTAATCTATAATTGGTTACAATAACTCAAAACATTCAGGAGCATTGACTTTTGGGGTAGCAGACAAGGAGAGTCATAACGATAGATATTTTTGGTTGTTCTTTCCCAGTGTAGGAACAAAACATTTTTGGGTGGATCTAAATGGGTGAATATGGTGGTGTGTACTTCCAGGGTAGAAGTAGCAAGGGTGCAAAGTGTGTGTGAATCTTGATTTTAACCATACGAGGAGTTCCTAAGAATCGACACAGCTAGAACAAACTCAATGCATACAAGCAGTACATTAAAATAAAGGAGGTTGTCCTATTCTACTAAGCATGCATATTTGGCTGTGGTAGGAATTTTAAGCTCTCATCATACAGGATCTCATCATGTAGGTTTTTAAGTTTTTTCAAAAGATAAATTCTCTAAAAATTTAGCATCACTAGGGACAGGATAAACAAAAGCTCAAATTTTATCATATCATATATGCCAATCACCTAGACTTAGATTAAAGCAGTCGCTTCCCACAAATTTTAGATTTAGAATAACATTTTCAATCAGAGCAGTTATATCCCAAAACTTAGAAGAAATCTATGCTAAACACTAAGTATTTTCAAAGAATTGAAGCATTGACTTCCACTTCAAGTTTTATTATTCAAATAAAAAATTCTTTTTATTTGGTTTTCATTATTTCATACTAATTTATTTAAAACTAATAGATATATAAAAGATAACTCATCAGTGGTTTTTAGGATACCTAACTCTCGGGTTACCTCCTGGAATGTGATGTAGCAAAACTGGAGATCTCCTATCTCAAGTGGAGAAGAAGAAGGTTCTTGGGGGCTCATCCCTCAAGCTTGTTGTTGCCGTAGATGTTGTTGAAGAAGAGGCCTTGGGAACTCATCCCAATGTGTTACTATGGAGGTTGCCTGTAAGGATAGAACTGTGGGATGGAATAGAAAGCCTCGTAGTTCCGTCCATCTCTGACTTGTGCCTGTTGAACATTTTCTAAAGCTTCACCAAACTAGGCATTCCATTGTTGTTATTCTGCCAACCTCTGACTAATATGAGCTTGTTCTTCATTGATTGTATCCATCCTAAGATTCAGATTCATCATTTGTCCTTCTATACCAGAGACAGAGTGTCTTGGTTGTTCATGATGCCTATGCGAGGGCTCTGGATGATGATCCAAATACCGTCTAGGCTGGGATTTTTGTGATCTTGATCTTCTGTGTGTCCACTCAAAATCTTGAGAAGATCCTCCAGAGTGGTGTGATGGAGATGGTGCCCATGGATGAGGTTGTCTTGATGTGCCTAGTTGATCCGTGTATGCAGTGTATGCCGGTCCTTTAGGTGCTGGATCTTCTCCATAGTAATACATAGGTGACACATTTACAAATCGAGCAGACGCACTCCTCCTGTTTGGGGGCAAAGGCTGCAAACCAACAAGATAGTTTCTGACGGTATAGATTCTGAGACCCGGGTTAGGAAGCGAGATCTCAGTAATCATACCATGATATCTCATATAAATGACATTATTAAGTTTCTTCAAAATTTGACCCTACCCAAAGAAATCTTGGTCAAAAATGGGGCGAGGGTCAGAAATATGAGAAATAATATAGTTGGTTGTCAACCCCAATCTATTGGCTATGAGAAAAACCAAGGATGTACATTCAATGTCTCCTTTGACTGGTCCAAAAACTTCTAACCACTGGTGCATCATAGCTATAACAGGAGAAACCTTTCATCTATTCATAGTTGCAAAAAGTATTTTCAACTCATCTTCCCTAATGCTTTGTGATTCTGGTCTAGGGAATAAAGTCAAAGAAATAAACCTATGAATAAAACAAAGGGTAGGAAGTTGGAGATCATTATTTCTTGGTCTATAACAGATGTCCTTATCAAAAATTTCCTTCCAAAACCACTCTTTCTGAAAATCAAGAAGAGCAACATCGAGATTAAGAACACAATCAGAATCAAACCCTAGCAAATTACTAAGTTATCTCCAAGTGCAAGTAAAATACCTATTAAATAGGTGGAAACTCACCCTAGCACCAGCTTCAAGTATTTGCATAGTGCATAAAAATTCCATTGTGAGCAGCTTAACACCTGGTTCATTAACTAGAACAAGGTTTTTCCAACCTAATGCAGAAAATATTTCATTAAACTCAACATCCATACCTATGTCCTATAGAAGTTGAGGATGGTAGGCTGTCATCAAACTGTACTCTGTGTCCTTGATATTCCTGAACTTGTCCTTCTCCGTTCGGCCACACAAGTGGACATCCCTCTCTGCCATGTGTTCGTTGATGGTGTTATCGGTGGAAGAACGGGCTGGTGAAGCTCTTGATGATGAAGCAGGTGTGTCGGTATCCATGTCAAAACTAGTCCTCCTAGATTGGCTCCTTGTCAATGCCCAAGACCGATGAATGACATCCTGTCACACAAGGAACAGACAAACACAACAAAAAGGACTACAAAAATAGGTTAGAGTTAGGGGTTAACTGTCCAAGGATTAGACGTTCAAGAGTTAGCTACTAGAGAGTTTCTAAATAAGTTTTAAACACTTTTCTCTAGTATTACTTTAGGCCTAGTCTCAAAACTCTAATAGTTTTAGCAGCTCTTCTCTTCTTTCTTAAGACTCTCTTCTCCTCTAAGGATTTTGTCAAGCAGAACAGCTCGGGGCTGTACTCTAATGAAAAAGATATGCAGGAGAGTTGTGGTGTGAGAGGAGACGGCAATGGGAGATGGCAATTTATAGAGGGGGAGAGTCAGGCCAGCTGGCCTAGTGTGTGGGGCCGGCTGGCCCCACTTGTGGGTCCTACAGGTGCATCTTGTTGTATGCTTATTCTGTTGAAATTTTAAGCTTTTTTCTCTTCCTTTCGTACACGAATTTGATACGATGCAGCCGGAATGGTGGCAAGATAAAGAGAACAAAGTAAATTCCATGGAATCTGTGGGCCCAAGGTGAGAAAAACCTACCATGCAGAAAGCATAAAATTACTTGTATGAAACAAACATGCGTAGAAAATTATCAACAATATGTTTAAGCCACCACGGTAAAAATTTCTTTTGGGTTTTCACTCCGTAAAAATTATTTATATGGGGCGTGAATTCTTATTTTTATATTCTTATTTTGTTTTCATATGGATGCACATAAAAGTAAATGCAAGAAGGTAAATATGGATAACTACCAAGTTACCTTTCGGCGAGGGTTCAGGATTTTAAGTCCACTGAACCAGACTTTTTCCATAATTTTAATCTTCGAGGGTGATAGTCGAACCTGAGGAAAATACCCCTGTTGACTCTTCATCTTCTGCTTCAATTATCATATTGGCATTATTAGCTGGAGTAGTCTTAGGCTTGAATGGGAGATGCTCTTCTTGCCCATTAATGTTGAACTTGATTTCTCCATTCCCAATGTCAATGTGAGCATTGGCTGTACTCAAGAAAGGTCTTCCCAGGATGATTGACACCTGAGATTCTGGGTGCATGTCCAATACCATGAAGTCAACTGGTATGCAAAATTCTCTAATCTTGACTAGAATGTCCTCAGCAATTCCTAGTGGTAGCGGATCGATTGATCGGCTGATTGTAGGCACATGTGAGTAGGAATTGTAACAACCCTAAAAATCACAACCAACAATAATTTTTCTAAAGTATCCCATTGTTGATGAGTGTCATGTAGGAAAACACCCAATAGTTGCACAAGTAGCACTGATGTTAGTTGGAGCAATTGCATTTTAATCATAAGGTTTGATTTGCCTCTTATTGATTTTATGTATTGCTAATTAAATCAATAATATTTTTATCACATGTATATATATATGTCTACTAACCATGGGCATGGATCCAACATCACCATGAGACCCTAGGAGGATCACTTGGTGTATGTCTTGATCACTAACATCTTATACTAACATGATCATGGCATATATAGTTTAATACATGGAAAAGAAATAGAAAAGGAATAAGAAAAATAGAGGGAATGGAAAAGAGGCATTCCAGCCCGGGCAGCAAGGCAGCCCAGCTCGGCCTGCCGGCCTCGCCAGCACCATGGCCCAGCAAGGTGCCCGCACGGCCTGCCAGCCGCCCGGCCAGGCCGCCCGCTCGCCGCACAACACCATGGCCCAGCCGGTCGAGATGGCCCAGCAAGGCGTCGGCCTGACCCGCGCCTGCACGCAGCCCAGCAAGGGCCTGCCAGCACTGGCCGACCACCCGCAAGCCACGCGCCCACGTCTCCCTCGCCCCATTCGCTGACAGGTGGGCCCCACCTGTTAGCAGCTACTCTAGGCCGCCCACCGGTCTTGTCCGCCGTTCCAGAAATGGAAACGGCGAACCTCTGCCGCTCGCCCCACACCGCGTGCACCCATGGCCAACCAGATGCCGTCCGCTCATATCGCGCGACCCCGGGAACCCTAACCCTAGCTCATGGGCATGCCACGACCACCCGATGTGCCCTGCTGCATCTCCACTGTCCACCGCGGCATGGATGCCACCGTCGGTGCTTTAAAAAGGGGGAAACTGGTCGTTAGAGTTTACCCCTGCCTGCGCCATTTTCCTGTTGCGACCGCACCACCCTGCTGCCTATTGGATCGAGGAGAGGAGGAGAGGTAGGAGAAGAAGGAGGCGGGGAGGAGAACGCCGCTGCCAGAGTTGGAGCCAGACCCAGGAGCTCCGTCGTTCGCACGGGCAGGAGGAGGAGGACTCGTGACACCGCTTTGCCTTCCCCGCATCAAGCTGGTGCCCTGCTTCCTCGACATCACACCACACCGCAAGCTACCAGAAGCGCCGCACAGAGGTGAGCATCGAGCTCCATGGCCGCCCTAGTACACCACCGATGTTCCCACTCCCCCGTCTCCCTTTCTTTCCATTAGCTTCACCATCACCCCCGTCTTGGCCTAGAACATCGATCGAGCAACCTCTTGGGATGAGGGGTAGACCACAGTTGGGTCTGGCACCTTTGCCAGCTTTGGTCACCTTGGTTCCCAGCCGCCGGTACACCGCTACGACCTCGCCGTTGCGCGCACCCCCGCCGAGCCTCCGGTAGCAGCGGTAGCTGGCCCTTCAAGCTCCGAGCTGCTCGAATCAGAAGGAGGGAAAGTAGATGGCACCAATCGACACTTCGCCGGGGTAGGACTGCCACCAACGTCGTCCGCCGCCGCCGCACCCCCACTACCACGCTAGGCACCCCACGGGCCAAATTGAGGCGAGTTCCTTGTTCGCCCGGGCCTTGCGAGTCTGATACGCACGCTAGCATCGCTTCCCACATGCCATAGCCCCTTGCCACTGGGGCCAAGCCACTGTATGCTGCCGCCACTCGCGCGCCAGTGCACCATCACACCCGCAAGCCAGTCGTGTCCCATGGTCGCACTCGTTTGACCGCCACGCTCACCTAGCCGCCGCACCGCCTTGCCCTAGCCGCTCGCAGCCATCGCCCGCCGGCTCGCTGCTGGTGAAGGCCATCGCGCCTGGCCCTACGCGTGAGGAAGGGGATGGGGAAATTTCCCCAGTGCCCCGTGGACCGAGTCCACCAGGCCCACATGGCCACGCTGGACCAACAGCAGCACGCCACCTAGCCTCTCTCCCTACGGTCCACTTTAGACCGAATCCGTGAAATGCCCAGCCGTGGACCGAGCCTGCTGGACCCAGACCATCGCGTGGCTTGCCCGTTACCTGGCGTAGCCCGACCCGACCCAGATCCGGCCCTGCCTAGGCCCGCCAAGGCCCGGACTAGGCCTGGTCGGCGTTGACCGTTGACCGGTCAACATTGACCGTTGATAGGTCAACATTGACAGTTGACCATGGCCCTCATGTCAGTGATCGTTGACCGCGAGACCCACCTGTCAGTGACTGTTCCACCTCTAGCCAATAGGAAGCTACCACGTGTCATACCCAGATTTATCCGGCCCTTTTTATTTTTCCAAAAATAGATTAAACTTCAGAAATTCATAACTTATTCATATAAACTCCGAAAAATATGAACCAATTGTCAAAATTTTCATAAAAATGAGCTCTACGTCATGAGCTCTATGTTTCATTTTAGAGGTGGAGCCGCTTGAGAAGATAATCCTATCTGATCCCCCTAGGACCTGATATCTTTTGAGAACCGAAACCTTGGGACCTACGTGCTCACCGCTCGCCCCTGTATGGGCGGGGGACGGATGTCTGACTAGCTAGGACGGTGCCACTACTACTAGGTTGTTAGCAGATAGTGTCAAGAGGTAAGGGTATTGGGACCCACACCCTCCTTAGACAACATAGTGACCTCGGGGGCTCGGTACTATGTCTTACAGTCTCAGTGTGCCGGTGGTACCTATCTGGGATGTCCTAGTACCAAGTGGTAGGGTGGCATTGCACCGGTTAGAAAGCAGCCAGAATCAGCTTAGGCGGGGCACCACCAATGATGGTGATCCTATGGTTATGGAAGTACACGCTCTGCAGAATTATGAATCTATATATAGTCCGCGGCCTCGGTTTGGCCTTTCCCTCGACCTACGCTTCTCGGGAGTAGTGAGATGAGTCCTTTTATTCTCCCCCAATGTTACCCTTCCGGCTGTGAGCCACTGAGACAAGCTCTGAGAGGGAGTTGGACCTGTCAACTGAGTGCGAGAGTGTGATATGTGTGTGATGGTGATGGGAGGGGATGGATATGTGGATGAGAAGGGTTATAAATTGATGAGCTATATTTATAATATTGGTCACTACCGGCATAGCAAACCATAGCCATATATAGGTCTCTTTGATTATATCCTTTGCATCCACCCAAATATTACATAGCAAAAGTAAAGCATAGGGTGGGAGCCAGTGGCTAGTATAAACCGTACTGAAACTTATTTGGCAGGTGAGCCCGACTATGACTACGATGACGAGGAGTAGACTTCTAGTTCCTATGCTCGGGCTTCTTTTGGAGATTTTGTTGTACTTTCGCTCACCATGGCTGTCCCTGGAGCTGCTGTTACTCTGATGATTTCGTCAGTGAGGTGATGGACTATTTATGTAACCCCTTCTAATTGTACTCTTTTATTCGATGTATGGATTTCAGTATCGACTGCCGCTAGATAATGTGATTGTTGGAGCTTTGAACTATTATATTATTTGCCATTCTGTGTATTTTTCCTTCAAGGAAAATTGAAGATGTTTCAGTTGGTACCAGAGCCATGCTTGACCCTAGGACGAGACCTATAGGATTGGACGATAGAATTAGGAGAACCTTGATATCTCTTGGTTATACACCAACCATTGCATACGCTTTTATGCATGGATTATCTCTCTCTGCAACTTTTCTAATTCCATTGTTGTGTCAACCTACAAATGGACCCCAACTTGCCGCTTGGTCCATTGCCGCCGATGGACGTCGTTGGGTACAGACTCGACGGAGCAGAATTTGGAGGCTACGATCATGTGCTTCATGAGGTTCTCACCGAGCTTGGTGTTCTCGTGGAGAACATCGAGTACCTTTGCCATGGCAAGCCCACCCTTGGAGGAGGCATCGAGGGCTACAAGGCAGTCCACATCAGCATGCCTGCCAGCATGAACCTGCCTGGAGTTGCTGCCTTCACTGACTTCACCTTCGACAACAACACCAGCATGTGTGTTCAGACTATTTCATGCCAGACACTTCGCACTGTGCTGTGCAACGGGGCTGACTACCTAAAGGAGAGTTACTTTCGTCTGCTTCCTCATGCCCTCAACGTTCAGCAGGGTACTTTTTGGTGCTTCTTAGCATTATCAAAAAAGTCCACAAGCACACGGAAGTACCGTTGCCAGAAGTATTCAGGGTATCGTATTTCCACAGGGAACGGAAGTGTAAGAGATCTCTAAACTAGTTCTCCTAGAATGATAAGATGAAGAGTAGCTTGGGTAGAGAGATTCTTCTAAGATCAAACGCATATAAGCGATGGTAACTTTCCCACTACTAGCTTGCTTCGGGCCCACTGATGCACTTGGTTTGCCAAGCGATATCGGCATCAGCGCTATTTTGTGGACGAACATGGGGGAATGCTGGTACGAGTGGACAGGGCTGTCACCACCTTCCACCTACCCCTCTGCCTGTGGTTGTGCGCAACATACGAAGGTAGACCCCAACCTAGACACCACGTCTACAAAGGTGACTACTACTCTAGCGGCGATCAGGAACATCCATCTCTATCAGGAGTCCTCTTACTAGAGCATCCATCTAAAGTACGAACGACGATCCCACAAACAAGTAGCTTTATGAAAGAGACATGCTTGATGAATCAAACCAAAGTTGAACATGAACTTCTTAATTCAAGTAGCAAGATGATTGTAGAGGTACAAGTTGGAGTGAGAGCCGACAAGCCCGGCACTTCATCCACCCGGAGGTAGAACTGCTTCGACTCCGCTCTTTCTCCAGCTCTTTCCCTCTCTCACTCCCTATACTAATTTAGCTAGAAGCTAATGGAATGGAGCTTGCTCTTCCTCTCTACATTGTGACCTCCTTGTGTTGGTGTCCTTCTCTATTGTGAAGAGAGGAGGCCTCCTTTTAAAGCTTGAGAGGAGGGGGCTCTATGCAAAAGGGCTATCCCCACATGGAAAGACCCAAACCGTCCTCGAAAGGGTGGTTTCCACTTTCCATCTATGTTGATCGTAGGTGGGACCATCGTGGGAAAATGTCCTATGAACCACCGCAAAAGACTAGGCCCGGGAGGGGCCACCAGGGAACTGACCGCCCCCATGGTCGGCCGCCCCCGTGTGGGGCCAAATGGCCACCGCCTTTGGGTGGTCAGTTCACCTCTGGGCCTGGACCTCCCCTGTGGTTACGATCAGGCCCAGTTATGCACCGAAGGTGGGCTCCTTTGCTAACTTTGGTTGCGTATTTCCTGAATTCGCTTTTCGCCTTTACGCTTTCCAATTGGTGTTGTTCACTTGCACTTGTTTCACCATAAATCCTATAAAAACATAAACACTAGGGGTACAAGTGGAACTCTGTTAATAGCATATGTCTATGTGTTAAAGCATGATAGTTTCTCTCCTTTTAGACATAAGTTGGTGGTTAAGAATGATCCATAAGGACTGCCAACAAGACCCCCAAGCTTAACCTTTGCTCGTCCCGAGCAAATAACTAAGTATGGTTGTTGATTAGGAGTTGCTACACTGCTGATCATATTTCAAATGTACAAAGTTTATAACAAAATTTTCTATCACAATTTGAATAAACCAGCATGTTATCCACCCTACTATTATCTTGAAACAAATGGGGCCTTTTAGCCATCTCGAGTCTCGGGTGATTGTAAGACAGAACAGATTCACATACGTTGCTTATCATTCATCCCAAGATCAATTATCTTTCTGGAGGTTTTGAAAGTTTTATAAAAGAAATGTAAGGTCCTCAAATGATTCACTCGATCACTCAATGTGTATGAATACCTGACCAAAGGCATTATAAAGTTGCCTTTCATATCCTACCACTAAGGCTTATGAGTGGAGTTTTGGGTAGGTATAAAGGTGGGCATACTTGCATCACATATATTACTAAGTTAAAAACCGAACCACAAGTAGATACAAGTCATACACTTTGATTGAGATGTGCAAGTGTGTGGAGTATGAGGATGGTGGAAATTCTAATTCTAAATATTTTTGGTACTCCATGCATCATGATTCTCTCCTTTATTGGATGGAATGAAACTTTTTGGAGGGATATGGGCTATAAAATCATATATCCATTTTTTCTTCTCTTTTTTTTGAATGGGTACTTGGAACTTTTCTTTCCTGTTTGTTTATTGCATGCCCCTTGGCATGGTTTTTTTTCCATAGCCCATATCTCTTGTCGACATATGAAGAACATTTTGGATGGAGAGATGTCATGATGGAATGCGAGGAGTAATTATACGGTGGAAAATGAATGCGCGGCTCTCAGGGTAAGAGTCGGTATTTTTTTATTTGGTGGATAACAAATGCGCAGTTCTTAAGGTAAGAACCAGCATTTTTTATTTAGTGGAAGAGTGCGCAACTCTCAGGGTAAGAGTTGACATATCTTTTTGTGGATGGATGGGTGCATGTTGTGCGCAACTCTCGGGGTGAGTGTTGGCTTTATTTGGTGGGTGCATGTGAATCTCAATCATGGGTGCATGACCATAATCTCACTTAGGTCACAACAATTTGACCTAACTCAATGTTCCACAAGCAGCATATGACTAAAAGGTCTGCAGAATTGAAATATGTCATATGGCCTTGGTAGGTATTTCATAATCATTGAGGAACTTTTTGTTTTTGAATGTTTTTGAAAATAAAACTCCAGATGTCAAGTTTCACTCAGAACAAAGTCATAGCATAGCCCATGTCACTATATCATATCAGGCAATAACTTAGACAAGATCAAGCATGTGCAACCCACTAGTTCAAGTTTTTAGGATGAGACATTTTTAGCTGATAAACCCAAATCTTAGAGAAAACTCGGTTATAAAATGGGTACAGGTGAAACATAAGACAAAGCAACTATTTATCATTTCAACAAGGGTAGAAACTAACATATCTTAACACATATGAGAGAGGAAAATATATTTATTAATCATATCTCACCATTTTATAAGTAAGAGAATTTAAAAAGAAGTGTGAGATACAAGTTACCTTTTGTGGGAGCCGTCCCCCAAGCTTGCTCTTGACTTACCAATGTGGTTCACCTAGGGGTGCCGCTAATTGGTGGTGCCTCAGCTTGATGTGTAGTT
Organism: Bothriochloa decipiens; assembly: GCA_023333625.1. Lineage (NCBI taxonomy): Eukaryota > Viridiplantae > Streptophyta > Magnoliopsida > Poales > Poaceae > Bothriochloa > Bothriochloa decipiens. Next base: position 43,308,168 of record CM041640.1, on the reverse strand, counting down.
CATGGCCTCTCTTAAGCATGCTATGAAGCTCCCCCCAAGCTTGTTTTTATGGTGGTATTGAGATAATAAGACAACAAGGCTTGGGGTTGAAAGGTATATTACTTTTTTATCAAGATTTTATTTATCATTATATTTTTATTTTCAAGGTTCACCCAAGAAATGCTTGTCTCTGCTGTCATCTCAAAGACCTACCCTTATGAAGTTGATAAATTCCTACAAGGGTTAGTTCATAAGATCAACCAAAATCTATACTAGCAGCTTTGGTTCCAAGATCAAACTAGACACCATGTCTAATTTGGTCTAGGTAGGCAACTTAATCTAAGCACCATGCTTAAATTAACGAGCCTAAAGAAGCATGATCCACATCTAAACTTCAAACTAAGCACCATTCTTAATTCAAAAGATGCGTAACCAGTACTTTCGAACCAAAACTTACAAGCATAGAAATTGAGTCATCACAAGATAAATAAGATGCATCCAACAAAGACAGATTTTTGAACAAGGGAACCATAAGAACTCAAACAAGGCTAGGATAAGAATGTAAAGAAAGGCATGCCTTGCTTCATCTCGCAAGCCACACCGCAAGCCGGCAGAAGCGTCGCATCGAGGTGAGCACCGAGCTCCATGGCCGCCGCTAGTACACCACCGATGTTCCCGCTCCCCCGTCTCCCTTTCTTTACATTAGCTTCACCGTCGCCTCTGCCTTGGCCTAGAACGTCGATCGGGCAACCTCTTGGGATGAGGGGTAGACCACAGCAGGGTCTGGCACCTTTGTCGACCCTGGTCACCTTGGTTCCCGGCCATCGGTACGCCGCTGCGACCTCGCCATCTCGCGCCCCCGCCGAGCCTCCGGTAGCAGCGGTTGTTGGCCCTTCGAGCTCTGAGCTGCTTGAATCGGAAGGAGGGGTAGTAGATGGCGCCAATCGATGCTTCATAAGGGCAGGACCGCCGTCGATGCCGTTTGTCGCTGCCGCACCTCCACTACCGCACTAGGCACCCCACGGGCCAAATTGAGGCGAGTTCCTTGTTCGCCCGGGCCTCACGAGTCCGATGCACATGCTAGCATCGCTTCCCGCACGCCAAAGCCCCTTGCCGCTAGGGCCAAGCCACTGTACACTGCTACCGCTCATGCGCCAGCACACCAGTGCACCCGCAAGCCAGCCGTGTCCCACGGCCACACTCGTTTGACCGCCACACTCGTTTAGCCGTCGCACCACCTTGCCCTAGCCGCTCGTAGCCGTCGCCCGTCGGCTCACCGCCGGTGAAGGCCACCACGCCCGGCCGTGCACGTGAGGAAGGGGATGGGGAAATTTCCCCAGTGCCCCATGGACCGAGTCCACCAGGCCCACATGGCCACACTGGACCAACAGTAGCATGCCACCTAGCCTATCTCCCTCCGGTCCACCATAGACTGAGTCCATGAAACGCCCTGCCATGGACCAAGCCCACTAGACAAAGACCGCTGCGTGGCTTGCCCGTTACCTGATGCGTGTCCCTGTCGGTCCAGCCCAACCCAGCCCAAATCCGGCCCTACCCAGGCCCGTCGAGGCCTCATCGGGGTTAATCATTGACCGGCTAGGGCCCGCCGATCAACCGGCGCGCCACTAGGCCACCGCGACACCGCAACCGCATTTACCGAAGCCAGGCATCGCCTTAGCGGCCGACCTAGCTAGCAGGGCCGACCAGAACCACCACACCGCCCGCCGCCGGCGAGGCCCGACCGAGCCGGCCGTCGCGTGTGGAAGCAGAGGGGGGAATTCTCCCCACACTGTGCACCCGGTCCACCACGTGCCCACACTGGACCAACAGCAGCACGCCACCTAGCCTCTCTCTCTCCGGTCCACCATGGACCAAGTCCACGCAGAAAGAGATCATAGACCAGGGCCATTACCGGCCTAGTGAGCGACGTGGCCTATCTAGAATGCCGACATGTGTTCGGGCCGGGCCGGCCCAACCCGGCCTAGATCCGGACCTGCCCAGGCCTGCCGTGGCCCGGACTAGGCCCGGTCGGCATTGACCGTTGACCCCGGTCCCACCTGTCAGTGACCAGACGAGTCGGCCCCACCTGTCAGTGACTGAGCTACCGGACCCATGCTGACGTCAGCATGACGTCAGTCCTGTGTCACCACTGCTAGACCCGCAGTGCCACGTGGACCAACTAGATCATGCCACGTGTCACACCCAGAATTATCCAGCCCTTTTTCTTTTTTAGAAAATAGATTAAACTTCAAAAATTCATAATTTATCATACAAACTCTGAAAAATATGAACCAAGTGTCCAAATTTTCATAAAAATGAGCTCTACGTCATAGGCTTATGTATGATTGCATTTGGAGTTACTGGATTTCATTTGTTCTTTGTGTTAACTCTATAGGAGTCGCTAACATGACTATTATGTTTCATTTCAGAGGAGGAGCTGCTTGAGGAGGACGACCCCAACTACGAGGAGGAGCTCGGTGACGACTACGCAGGTGCCACGTCCCACCCAACCTCGTAGATCCTATTACACATGGCATATTTACTAGTTGCAAGTGCTTTATTTTATGAATTATCACCTGATGATAGGTTGCATGGTAGAATTGCTTGAAGAGCCTTACCTTGTCACAACCTTACTCCTACACACCCGCTGATAGGTTAGATGCATGCTTATTTACTTATGATGCTTTACTTCTACTACGCTTATATCTATGATGAGATGCATGGTGGAGAGTATGGTATGGTATATGGTTAAGGCACGTGGTGCCACTTTACTTGGGGAGAGTGCTGCGTGTGTCTTGGGTGTGTGGTGAGGTTTTGAGTCAATCAGACAGGATTCTCTGACAAGCCTTGAGGGTGAGTCTTGCTGGGGGGTGTTCTAGGCATCCCTATGTGAGGATCTGTGGCGGATACATTGTGAGGTATATGGTGATCCCGGGGGTGAGAGCCTTTATGGAGTGAGGCCCCAGGTAGGAGGTGCTGTTGTAGCACAGACTGTTGTAGTCCCTATGAGAAGATAATCCTGTCTGATCCCCTAGGACCTGATATCTTTGGAGAACCAGAACCTTAGGACCTACGTGCTCACCGCTCACCCCTGTATGGTCGGGGGACAGATGTCTGACTAGCTAGGACGATGCCACAACTACTAGGTTGTTAGCAGATAGTGTCGGGCGGTACGGGTATTGGGACCCACACCCTCCTTAGACAACATAGTGACCTCAGGGGCTCGGTACTATGTCTCACAGTCTCTGTGTGCTGGTGGTACCTATCCGGGATGTCCCAGTACTAAGTGGTAGGGTGGCATCGCATCGGTTAGAAAGCAGCCGAAATCATCTTAGGCGGGGCACCGCCGATGATGGTGATCTTATGGTTACGGGAGTACACGCTCTGCAGAGTTATGAATCTATATATAGTCTGTGGCCTCGGTTTGGCCTTTCCTCGACCTACGCTTCTCGGGAGTAGTGAGATGAGTCCTATTCTCCCCCCGGTGTTACCCTTCCGGCTATGAGCCGCTGAGACAGGCTCCGAGAGGGAGTTGGACCTGTCAACTAAGCACGAGAGTGTGAGATGTGTGTGATGATGGTGGGAGGGGATGGATATGTGGATGAGAAGGGTTAAAACTTGATGAGATATATTTATAATATTGGTCAATACCTGCATAAGAAACCATAGCCATATATAGGTCTCTTTGATTATATCCTTTGCATCCACCCAAATACTACAGAGCAAAAGTAAAGCATAGGGTGGGAGCCAGTGGCCAGTACAAACCGTACTAAAACTTATCTGGCAGGTGAGCCCCACTATGACTACGATGACGAGGAGGAGTAGACGTCTCATTCCTACGCTGAGGCTTCTTTTGGAGATTTTGTTGTACTTTCGCTTACCACAGCTGTCCCAGAAGCTGCTGTTACTCTGATGATTCCGCTAGTGAGATGATGGACTATTTATATAACCCCTTCTAATTGTACTCTTTTATTTGATGTATGGATTTCCGTATTGACTGCCACTGGATAATGTGATGGTTCGAGCTTCATATTATTCACCATTCTGTGTATTTTCCCTTTGAGGAAAATTGAGGATGTTTCAGGAATGATCTTTTCATGTTGGAGTTTGTCAAAGACGGTCTTTGGCATCACACTAACACTGGCTCCAAGGTCACATAATGCATTGTCAAAGTGTTGGTTCCCAATAGAGCACTTGATAGTGGGACGTCCTAGATCTTCCTTCTTTTATGGGTGCTAGATTGAGTATGGTTGCACTGCATTCTTCCATCAACTTGATCACTTTAGTGGTGGGCAGAGGTCGTTTGTTGTTGAGGATATTCCTTATGTATCTTGCATAGGTGGGTACCTGTATGGCATCTAACAAGGGAATATTGATATATAACTTTGAATTACTTCAACAAACTTACTAAACTGCTCATCAGCTTTGGCTTTCTGTCTTCTGTGTGGAAATGACAAAATATTGGAATCATGGAAATCTTGTGTCTTTCTAGTAATGGTTCTTCAACTTCATCATCTTCTTTTTCTTCTAGTGTTTCTATTGGGATCACTGGCCTAACCTGCCTTCTTGGTGCTCGTTGTGGATAAGGAGGATCACGTGTGGATTTACCACCTCTTGTGGTTATAGCTTGTACCTGATCATGGTTAGTGGAAAAAGGCAAAGCAATGGCTAGTTGTGCCATCTTGGTTTCTGTTTGTTTATTATAATTAAGTTGATTTTTTTGGCAGAAGAAAAGTCATCTATTTTAGCATTTATATCCTCTAAGATAAGCCTTTTGATAATATTGTCATTAAGTCTAGCTTGTTCTAAGATTAAATTCCTTAAGGGTAAATACTCAAAATTAGAAGAGTTGTAATCGCCTGAATACTTATCTTGATAGGTAGATTTCTTCTGATTCCATCCTTGCTCTATTGATGTAGATTTGATAATGTTTGCATCTTCTCGATCAACTAAAAATTCTATCCACAAATATTTTCCACATCTGTTCTGAGCATCGAATGCATCTTGGATGGCTTGATGATCTCTTTTATAATTATCCCTTTTATCAAGCCACTCTAATAATACATCCATCTTCGGTGCTAGTGCACAAACCTCTTCTGGAATTTCTTCACTCTTCTGGCAGTGTTGAATATGATCTGACTTCCCATTCTGATTCTTGGCTATCTTGGTTAAAAGAGCTTCAGCTTTTCCAAGTGTGAGTGACATAAATGATCCTCCAGCAGCTGCATCTAATTGCTCACAAGATTTCTGAATAAGTCCCTTGTAGAATACTTGCATGAGCAACCAATCTTCCAATCCATGGTGGGGGCATTCCTAGATATATTCCTAGAAACGTTCCCATGATCAGCAATGGTTTCTTCTTGTTGCTGTTAGAAGTTGTAAATTTTCCCTCTCAGGGCGTTGTTTTGCCTACAGGGAAGAACTTTCACAAAAAGGCCTTCGAACACTTGTCCCATGTGTTGATGTCTTATTGATGATTATAAAACCACTTCTTCGCTCTTCCTTCCAAAGAGAACGGCAATAACCAAAGAAGTATGATATCTTGGGCAATGTCCTTCATGATGATGGTGCTTCCAATCTCCAGGAAATTCTGTAGATGAGTGGTAGCATATTCATGTTCCTTTCTACTAAATATAGTAGCTTGGACTAGGCCGATAAGGCTTGGCTTGAATTCAAGCTCTAAGTTATCCGTTAGGAGTTGGGGCCCAACACGGATATTCTCAGTGCTTGGTGCAGAGAACTCTTGCATAGTCTTGGCTGCCATTGTCTTCACCACTTAGTTGATCTTCAAGTTGAGTTGGTTCTTGATTGGATGTTGATTGATCACAACCAAACCTGAAATACCTTGCATAAGATATGAAATAAACAAAACAAGGGTAAGCCTAAAAAAATAGAGGACTTGGTTAAGATTTTTATCTTAAGAGTATATATTTGATTTGTTCTTCTGATAGCCATATATTTTAATTTCCCTAAAAATCTCCCCGACAACGGCGCCAGAAATGCTTGTTGGCATCTCTTACACCGCACAAGTTAAGTTGTCATCCCTAACACGATGTTAGAAATGTGGTTGTACTTAATATCTAGGCACTTAACATAAAAAGAAATAAAAAGAGTTATCCACAAGCGCACAGATAAAATACTTTCGTTGTAGCATTTCACCCAGGAAAGTTCCAGGTATCGTTATTTATAATTTTACCACTAGGAGCATTTATTCAGGGAATGAAAAGAAGAAAATCAATATGGCTATAAGAATTACAAATACATACTCTCTAGATATGAATCAATTAACCAACTTTACCACAACAGGGATAAGGCAGATAATAATAATATTGATAAATAAGAGGTATTGATAGGGAATCCATAATTAGAAAGAACTCATCCAATCAAGTAGAATATAGAATAAAGTGACACGGTTAGAGATTTAATTCCTAAGTTCTAATCCATCTATTAATCCTTAGAGTGTTCTAATCCTTTTCCTATCCTCTATAGCACAATCAATCATCCATCTAAACATAAGAAACATTACTTCAGGAAATTCATGAACATAGCAATCCTTCCCCAAGTAACCGGGTTCTACTTGGCCTAGATTCGGGGAGTGGACTATAGAGGACTCAACGAAGCTATAAAAGTCACCTTTGCAATCTACCACATGGCCTAGAAAATAGGGTGCATTCACAGGTAAATATAATCTAAACACCATGTCTACATTATCTCTACCACCTAATCCAATCTGGAGTTGAACTAAGTGCTTTATGAACATATGCATAAACTTATTATCAATCATAACTATATCAAAGATAGAACTAAAACAAACCAAGAACATAATAAACAAGAACATAATGATATTGAAGTAGCAACAAGCCTTAATTACGAGATACAAAGGTAGAATTACCAAATCTCCTGATGATGATCCGGAATCCTGAGTCGCGCTTAACTCTACTTGTATCTAGCTAGATCTAACCCTAAACTTGAAATAGAGTTCTAGTCTTCTAATTGGAAACCCTAGCTTTTCTCTCTAGCCTTATGAATGAGAGATCAACTAATGAATAATGATTCAATGATGCCTCAGGGGGGTCTGCCCCTGCTTATATAGTGCAGTGGGATGAACCGCAGCCTTCGGATCAAACTGACTTGAAACAAGGGCCAAGATGCGTCCTAGAGGTCGGTTGGAGGCCGTACGTGAAGCGGAGCTCACTTCCATGTGGGCCCAGGCTGGCCGGCCTGGCATGTGGGGCTAGCCGGCCCCACTTGGCAGCCGCCGTGCTCCCGTCTTGCTCCAGCATCCTCTGGTGTCTTCTAGATCCTTGCCATCAATTCTTGCGGAAATCTGATTTGATTTGGTTTGGTTCCTTGGCTCCTACTCTTCTCGGATTATTCTATTTTTATCTCTAGAAATTCACAATTCACCAAAGTTGTGAAAATTGTCATGTTAGTCCGTAAAACTCTTGCTTGGTGATGATTTTGGGGTCTTCTAGAAATATCTTGTTGTATTGATGGGGGACTCTAAATATAGCAATTGGTATGTTCGTTCCGATCATCTCGACGAGCTCTTCGCAAAGGTGTGCTCTAATTCATCACTTAAGGTACCTTTCTGTAGTAAAATATTGATATCCTACAAAACAAGTGAGAACAATACAACTCATGAAACTTGTTAGTTTCAAACCCTACAACTATGCATTAATAGCTCTTTTGACATTATGTTGTGCATTAATTGAAGGTATAATGTTGACGTTAAGGACTATCAGCACAGAGCTACCTCAAACTCTTCACCGACTAGGACGATGATGGCTCCACCTCGGTCGTCGAAGAACGAGGAGGATGGCGGCAATGACGACTGTGGGGGGTGTTTGGGGGGTGGCGAGGCGGCGATTGGTATGAGCAGCAGGATGGCTAATGATCTATAGTTAGAACTCATATGTCTTGGTTGTATTTGGGTGAATTTTGAGCTGGGGGTGGGCACTACTCTCCTGACCAGTTATTATGGTAGATGAAGGCGTGGTTATGTAAGTCTGAACTAGTGTCATTGCAGATCTCAAGATAACTATGAATTGTCATTGGCTGTCATGTTACCTTTGTATCTAGTAGCACTACTATCCTATTTTTTTATGCATGTAATGTGAGCATTTGCGCACACATTTTGGTTCTCAGTGTATCGTTTACCATCATTTCGTTGCACTTGAGATAGTCCGAACTTGAAAATGCAGATCGGGCCAAACACTAGTCCCTCTTGGCAACCACACAGTGTTTCTATGAGAGGAGCACGCGTGCCATAGGTGTTAAAATTGCTTTAGTGGACTGCACATAATGAATGTAACTGGTTCACCCTTCACGCGGAGTAGCAAATAAAGGGTGCCCCAGAAAACTAACCACTTCGACTGGTGAATTCACAAAAGAGTAATAGGAATTGTTCGGCGCGTCCTAATAACAGAGCTCCAGACCTTCTTGTATAATAGAACGTCCGATGCTCTGTCTGATGGACTAATGAGATTTTGCTTGTTTCAACCCAGCTAGGTTAACCTTGTAGATTTTGTTCATCCCTATTTTAATCTTTTTGCATGAATTTGCTGTCTATGGGATGACACAGAGATTATCGGGCGGGCACTGTTGGATGAAAAGAATCAGTGACCTAGAAATGTGTAGTTTCATTTTGTTTTTGAAGCAAAATAAAGAGGTTTATGGTTCTCTTTCTGATCTGCACCTTGTACAATGCTGGGCGCTAATGGGCAGCTATTGGCCGTTCAATTATTTTTCTGCCACTGTGGACTGCAGAGTGGGCGCCTACGACGGGCTTCATCGCTCCATGAGGCAGCGATGCTTGACCAGCGCCTCTTGCGTGATACCTGCTCCATGCACGAAAATTTACCCGCATGCAACACAATGGCCACAACATAAGCGTCATTAACTATTTTTAGTGTTGTGGATTATGATTGTAGAGGGCTTCTTACTTACATATTTTTTTCTCTCTCCATCTAATAAGCGCCTCCTTGCGCTGTACATGGTCTTAGCGGACATGTAAGAATGTCTGATTGCATGTTGGTTGAACTGAAGAGATCGTCCGGCGTCGAGTGGCAGACTGGCTGAAAACTGACGAGGGACAGATGAAAGCCACAAGAAGCTCCTCATCAATAGCCACGAACCAGCATCTTCATTTTATAAATACGAACGGTTCCTGCTAGAGAATAACCACGAACCATGATCTCCATTTTATAAATATGAACGACCTTCTACAGAATAACCCTCTATTCTAAAGGCGATACGATTGTATCGGCTGTTTACTCCAATTATAGATGGTAACCATGCTTTTAATCCTTGATCATGGGGCTTACCCCCGAGGCAGAATTGCATGCCTTATACTAGATAAATCAACTAAACGAAACCGGCTCATTTGTTTAATCCCATTTAGCCGATCTATTCTCATCTGGATAGCGTAACTCTTTCAACAAAACTAGTGGCTTAGTTTCACAATGTTCTTTTGAAGAAACTATGGCTAGCGAGACTTTTGTCGCTCACAACTCTCCTCATTGATATAATTTGGGAAGTGATGTGATGTTCTACATATAACATGGCCATTCACTTATCTTCTCATTGATTTAAGCTGGGAACTGCCGCATTGCCTCCTAATGACGCGATGCGACGGTTTTGATGGCCTCGTGCAATGTAATATGTGTGATCTATTGATAGGCTCGTACAAACTTAACTGGAAGCGTCGACTACGGCCGGGCAGACAGATGGCCGAATGGGAATGGTGGGCAGTGTATTGCAACAAGAACTGTCGGCTTAGTGTTAAATTGAATTTTTGGAATTGGAAATTGTAATTAGACACTGACTAGGAGGTCCGGTGCTCTTTTCTGAAAACGTACGCCAGGAGGTCCGGCGCTCCGTTATTGTAACTCGATGGACATGGGGTAATGCTACGGTACACAAATTACCTACTATATAGAAGGTAATTAGTTCAAAACAATCTGAGCCATTGATTTATTAAATTTTATAAATTAATTAGATAAACGAATACCAAATGAAAACAAAGACAAATATGAGAACTCCAAATGTTCTGATCTTGAAAAGTCATAAATACCAAGTTTGTTGAGCACTTCAAGATCTACATTTGTTGTTTTGGTCAACCATTCATTTGACAAGGTTTGATCCACTCAAATTACCTATTTAACAATCTTGGTTTTCAAAAGTTTTCATTTGACGTAATTTAGTGTCTATTTAACCAAGTTTGACCCAGTCAAATTTGAATTTTAAAAAATATCAAAAAGAAAACTAAAACTATAAATAGTTGGGAAGTATAAAAATAAAAAACTAAAGTGAAAAAATTTGTATTGGACTTTTAAATAAAAGATGTAAAAAAATAAACTAAATTTTAAATAGTTTGGAAATAAAAAGAAAATGAAAAACTTAAACGAAAAATTTTGTCAGGAACATCACTGTAAGTTGGTACCAAGCGCCGGCTACGATAACCTCGCTGCTTCGACTCCCGGGCCGACGTGGGATATCGATGAGGCCATGGGGAAGCGGCGGTTGCATTGATTCCCCCGGGCGGTTGCTAAGGAGGAGGCCGCCGTGCTGCGTGAGGCGCTACAGGCCGAGCAGACGGTCTGCGCATCTACCGAGGCGAAGGAGGCGGCTGTTCGAAGCTAGCTCATGGCGGCGGGCGCCTATCAGGAGGCGGCGAACATGATGTGGTGGAGCGCGGCGTCAAATTCACCTGCTGCAGGCATTGTAAATGTTATTCAATAGCACACTTTCTATTATTCTTTACAGAATGCATAGAAGAAGGTCCGACAGTGTTTTGTTGTAACATGCCGGACAATGCCGATTACTCTTTTGTGAAGTCACCAAAATGTGTGCACAAATATTGGGTGGAGACACCTAGACAAATTTCTTCAGCACAGCGGACACATGGACTTCCCGTCGAACCACTGCACTGGGTGATGCCCTCCCACTGGCTTACCGTGAAATTAAATTTTTCCAATTAGAAGTTGTAATAAGACATTGGCTAGGAGGTCCGGTGCTCTTTTCTAAATGCATACACTAGGAGGTCTGGCGCTCTATTATTGTGACGTGACGGACATGAGTAATGCTATGGTACACAAATTACCTACTAGAAGGTAGTTAAAAAAATCCGAGCCATTGATTTATTTAGTTTGATAAATTACCAAATGGAGATGAAGACAAATACGAGAAAATCCCATAAACAATGGGATGGGGACCATTGCAACCGTGAATTGACATAGGAGCAGATCATAGTGAAGGCCTTTCCTTTTTTTGATTGTGTGTTGTTCCACCTTATTACTAGAATATAAAGCACCCAATCTTGAAAACGAGCACCTCGTAAAATTGAAGAGCACCGAATCGAGTATGGAGCCCTTGAACAGAAGAGAACCAGATGATTGCAGATCTTCTATTAACACAAGATCTGCAAGAAGATATGCAGCCATCTAGGTCAAGCTCCTGTTCCGCGGCAGCAACTCGCAATCGATGGAGGGAGAAGGAGCAAATTACACGACTGTGGATTGAAGCCCACATGTGCATAATAAATAGGCCAACCTTTGAAGATGGGAGAAGAGGAACTGTGTAGGTAGTTGGGAGTAAAGTAGCCAGGACATAAATACTGACCTTTTCTATTTACGGAGTAGTGTGGAGTAGATTTTTTGCAATAAGTAGTACAATGGCGACTGGACTCCTCATAGTCCGACTAGGGTAAATTTGACCATGACCGGACTTACTGAGCCCACACCTCGAGTTAGATGAGTCGCCCACTGACTGTTGTGACTGCTCAAATTGTATTGAAAAGACCTATCACAACTGTGTCATGACCGGTCAAATGCTAGGAGTCCAGCCCATCTATCATTTGAATTCCGACCGGTCGGATCAATAGTGTTGTCACGAGTACTCCCTCCGTTCCACAAATAAAAGAATATTTTTGACTTCTACATTTCTTGTTTGACCATTTATTTCGTTTAAATTTTTTATACAAAAAATAAAATAAATAAATTACTATGAAAATATCTCAAATGATAAAATTATTCATAATAAAAAATATAAAATATTAAAACTTTTTGAATAAGACGAATGGTCAAACATGAAATGCAAAAGTCAAAAACGTTCTTTTATTTGTGGAACAGAGGGAGTACTAGTAGTCACGACAGCCTTTGAACACGACAAAAAGTCCACTGGCCGCACATCTGACCCCATCGGACGCTCACGCCATCACATTGGCGTGGCTCTGCTTTTGCAGAGTCGGCATGGCTCTGTTTTTGTAGAGGGCGCCTCTGAGCACCATTGATGCCTTCTTCAAGAAATACAGTTGTGGCTCCTGAGGGATCATGACGGCACCTAAGGGAGCGCGACGGTTGGGGAAAAAATACTAGTACATCGGCTTGGCATATTTTGGAAGCCAACCAAGTGGGCCAATAAAGCCTGCTCTCGCTCCCATTGTTTCACTCCACCTTGCATTGAGCTCAAGCCCTCTTGCCTCGTGTTGGTATAAATTAAGTGCAACTGAAATATGAAGGATTCCGCAAGCGCACAAAAAATACCATTGTAGCATTTTACCAGGAGTATTGCAGGTGTTGTTATTTATATTTTACCATAGGGAAGCATGGGTTAAAGAATCTGATAATTCACCATCATAGTAAACCAACTAGACTATAGCAGGGGTAAATGATAAATAATATATATATATATGATAGGATTTATTCAATATAACACACAGGGGATAGGTCACCAAAGATATGCAACTAGTAAACTTGAGAGGTCACGGGTGAGGTAGATTCCTATGATATTCTTATCACATGGTAAAGATATACCCAACTATGCTAAGACTTACCATACTCTTGTGCACTTCGGGACGCCACTAGACAGGAGAGAGTACCACAAAAGATAATTCCACTGACGTGACTACAGTCCTACAATTTAAGAACCTACTCGATGCGATATGGACGGGGCTGTCACCTCCCGTAACTACCATACAACAGGGAATAGGGTGTACTCACAAGTAGAACATCATATAAGCACCATGCTTACACGAGGCTTGGCTACCTAGCCTAGTCCATAAAGAAGGCTAAGCGCTCTATGAACTAGTACACAAAAGCAATGATAAACTCAACTAGCAAGATATATTCGAAGTAAGCATAGCCATGTAAATAAGAGAATAAGTATGAGTCTTACAGAATTTTGAAGTGAAGATGCAAGGCTTTACCAAGCCTCCAAGACTAGATCCAGAACTTCGAGCAAGAGCTCATCTCGACCCTCTCTCCCTAGCAACTAGTTGACTACATTGGAGAGTCTAGACCTAATCCTCTAGGGTAGAAAGAGATATTATCCTTTCAAGAGACACCTCTTAATTAAATGAATAATAATGAATTAGGGTTTTAACCCAGGGCTAGGGGCCTTGCTTATATAGCCCCCTAGGATGCACAATAGCCCTCGGATCAAACCGGCCTAAATGGACGATTATTATTCATCCTCAAAGGCGGTGGAGGCAGGATTCGCGACCCTGGACCTGATTGGTCCAGGTCAGCAGGCACCCGCCCAAGGGTGTGGGCGGCCGCCCGGCCATCGAGCCGGTTCGGGGCCCCGTTTGGTCCAGTGCCTTCTCAAATCTTCCTGGTCATGGAAAAGTACATGTTCGCCCTTTATCTCTATGTGAACCTGCCATGTGGGCCTTTCTTGGTTCTTTTCAGCTGACACCCTATAGGTATTCACAAAAACTCATGGAATTATGTTAGTATAACCCCTATATCTAGATGGTATTTATGTTTAGTTGACAGTTAAAATTGACACTTATCTACCGTCAACACCTTGCCGCACTCCCATCATTTCACTCCTTGCATTGCACGGAAGGCCTCTCACCTCTCAAAGTCCCCGCCTCCTTCTTGCAGTCGGTTGCCATGAAAGCCACCCCTGGGTTGAGGTACAAGTCCTCCTCGAATAAGAGCGGGCTGGCCCCGATCCCCGCTTCCTCCACTGCGCTGGTGCAACCCCCGACATCCGAGACGGGGCCGCTGGCGTAGGCTAGCTCGCTGTCAGCGCCGGCAGCACAGGTGTCCTATCACGAGACATCGGCTTTCGCATCGTGCCCATGGCCGCCACCAATTAGGGTGTCGTTGACGATGGCATGGGCAACACCGGCACGTGTGTTGCCCATGTCACCACTGGCACTGATGCGGCCCCCTCGCCGTCTCCGGATCTGCTCCCGGCGGGAGGGGGTCTCCTGGACCGTCTCGGCCCAGCTTGTAGTTCGCTAAACTGGAGGCTGGGTCCAAGAGCGACGATGACGGCTATCCATATGTTGTAGAGACGGACTCAGAGGATGATCACCTCCATGGGTAGGCGACTCCTGTGCCCAAGGGCCAGTATCTGTTTATGCGTCGCACCCTATGGGCAGCCTGGTGTGCCCCGTCTACCCCAACCGTAAGCCCCGTTGTTGGATCTGGACCATGGCTAAGCATGTCTTGGATATGGCCGCAAATAGAGGTGTGATGGCTCATACACCGTCAACAAGAACTTTGAATGTCATCACTTCCTTACGATGAACGAGGGCTGGATGCCATGCCCGGTTGGCTATGGCATAGAGGTGGATTTTGCGCGTTGCAGGCTCCAGTTTTTGTGCCTGCCTAGTTGTTGCATGACTTGCTTGGAGCCGTGGGATGACACTACTCATGGGTAGTATCAAGTCATGTTAACATAACAAGTAGTTACGACTAGTGTGCTGCTGTTCGCATGACTCATTGATCAGTGGGATGGCGCTGCTCGCTACTACTATGAAGTCATGTTATCTAATGATCTGTAGTTAAGAACTAGTAAGTCTAGGTAGTTGTTGGATGATTTTGAGCAGTGGGATGACACTGCTCTCCTCACATCTTATTATGGTAGATGAATGCGAGGTTATGTAAGTCTGATCTAGTGTCATTGCTGAACTCCAAACATATATGAAATGTGATTTGCTGTAATGTTATCTCTGTGTCTAGTAGCACAACTCATCTGTTTTTACCAATGTATTTGAAGTCATGCATTGTGCGCATTTGTAAAGTCTGATTGTGAGAACAATGCGGGGTGATGAAGCGATGAGCAATGCGCCGATAACGTGTTTCGTATCAAATTGTGAGAACAATGCAAGAATGTAAAGTCTAACAAGAGTGAATAGTGTTGAACCAATTTTTTCATTGATCCTTTTTCATGTACATACACAATGATAAATCTATGTCATGGAGGTTATGTAAGTCATAAAACCAGACATAAGATGAAATTAACCCCTATTCAAATAGAGGTTGCAAGAAAAAATACAAAAGGATGATATTAGTATGTCTTTGTAGCATCGACATATAACACTTGTACCTAGGGACAAAGCCATGTTGGTTCTCTATGGAGGATGTTGTCAGACATGTTCAAATGTTCAGCGGCCGGACTTTCTTATCTACGCAATAGCATTTCACCAACAACTACTACTCGATTCTGCTTTAGGATGCAGCTAAACTGGATCAAATCCTTCACACTTCGTCCTATGGGATCAAATCAGCAGTGGTCGGACTTTCTTGCGTTTGCAGTAAAACTCAACAGCTACGTCTCATAGAGTAAGATTTCCCTTGATGCACATGGGATGGTCCGACTCTTGTATCTTTGACCGGGCCAGACACAGCACATGTCGTATAGGGAATTCGCTTCAGTGGACTGCACATGGTATGTAGGCCATGGCTCCATAGGAAAGTCCAACACCTTGCAGGTTGAACTCATGAGAATGCCTGACGCCCTGCCTGATGGACAAATGAGATCGTCCTTCAACACCAGTTTGGTGGGGCAGAGACGTTTGCTTGTTTCAACCCAGCTAGGTTAACCTTGTAGATTTTGTTGGTCCCTATTTTTACTCTTTTTGTATGAACTTGCTGTCTGTGGGATGACATAGCGAACTATTATCAAGACATGTTAACATGTGTAGTTAGGATTATTTTTATGCCTAATGTTATTGTTTCACAACTTGCTTTGAGCAGTGGGATACCGATGCTCACTACTAAAATGAAGTCGTGTTAATTAGCTGTGGTTATAACTAGTATCTCTTGGTAGTAGTTGGATCACATTGATTACTAGTAGCCTTGCCTTGTAGTGATTAACATGACTGGTGCATACCTTTCCATGTATATATACATAATTCCACATCAATGTGATGGAGGTCATGTATGTCATAGAACTAGCCATAAGAGGACATTAACCCCTATTGAAATAGAGGTTTCAAGAAGTATTATTAAGACATGTTAACATGTGTAGTTAGGATTATTTTGATGCCTAATGTTATTGTTGCAGGATTAGTTTTGAGCAGGCTTGGCCACTGCTTGTACTCAGCTATGTGGACAACTTTGTCCTTGTTGAGGCTAAAGTAGCGCTCCTTGTTCCTCTTCGGCGGATCCTTCCTTTCCTTCATTATCTTGATGCACACGAGATGGTCCGAGCATTGCAATTCTAACCCAGCCGGCCACATCCCATGTACTGTGCACATTTGTGCAAACATATTGGTTCACAGTGTAACGTTTACCATTATCTTGCTGCACATGAGATAGTCCGAGCATGGCAATTATGACCAGGTCAGAAAAATATCCCTCTTGGTAACCATGCATAGTTTCTTGGAGTGGAGCAAACCTGGCATAATGCGGAATTCACTTTAGAGGACCGCACATTGAATGCAACTCATTCACCTTCACTTTCCAGTCTGCCCCTTGACACATGTGAAGGCCTCTAACCTGTCACAATGGCATCTGACTATCCTGACTGTTTATTGTAGATCTATCACTCTGGTCATATTTTAGTGGCTACATAAAAAAGTCCGATGCCTTGCTGTTTGAACTCAAGAGAACGTCTGACGGCCTGCCTGATGGACTAATGAGATCATTCGGCCGCACCAGTTTGGTGGGGCAAAGAGGTTTGCTTGTTTCAACCCAGCTAGGTTAACTTTGCAAATTTTGTTCGTCCCTATTTTTACTCTTTCTGATGAGGACATGAAACCCTCAGATACGACCATTGATAAGGTGACCCCGGTTCTACATTCGCATAGTGACTTTTGGTGCAACTCACTTGGTTCCACATGTACATGTCACTATTTGTTTGCAGGTATAAATGTATTTCAATGTGCTAGCTCATCAAAGTCCTGCATTTGGTTCGTCGGTAGCCTGACAATGCTTCATTGGGAAGGCTATAACTCATCCGTTCGAAATGCAATTGAGGTGAATCAGCACTTGTTGGAAAGGTTATTTGATAAGATTTCCAATAGATCTGGTCCCACCTCAATATCATGTCAGGAAGGCATCCGAATCATCAAGATAAACTGCTGCTGTATCTACTGGGTGCTACTTCGTCGTCATGGGCTCGGAATACATCCGTGGGATCCTGGCCCAAGTGGGAGCACGCCCAATGAAGACGGAGTATACGTCAAGGAAGCCCTAGGATGTCCTCCACCCTGGCCACAACCTTTGGAGGCCAGCAAGGGCGTCCAAGCCAAGTTGGAGGCCCAATACATGTCAAGTTCGAGTTCATCTCGGGCTCCAGGACCAGTCAGCACTAAAACGGTCGCCCAGGCCACATACAGACTCGGAATTGGACGTTCTTATACTCTAAAGAAAGCTGATGGGAAGACCTTTCCAATGAGTCCTATTGGGGGCCCAAATTCATCCAGAGTCATCAGGAATCGTCTGTGTAAGTTGACATTTAGAATCTATTCCGACGCTGTGACGTCGTATTTTGGTCTTTGGGCCGTGTATCGAGTTGGAACCCAATAGGGGTGCATCCAGGGGGTCTTGCATGACCCTTGAGTCTTTAAGTCAGTAGCCTCCACCCAAGTTATGGTTTGGGTTTTGCTTTAGATTAATCTGTCTTTGAACAATCGCCGTTATCGGTTTGTGAAACCCCACTTTATGATCTTAATCATATATCTGCAGTTTGTCCCAATATTTGAGCTGCGTACTTTCGAGTTCTTGCTTGTGTTCTTTAATTTGCAGGCAGGGATTAGCCTTCTTGGTGAGGTCAACTGGTTGGTGACACGGTTGATAACCAGAGGAGACGTGGTGCTAAGGTTGCAGGTTCGGGTCTTTGTGATCTGAAGCCAGATCGGTGTGTCGTGCTCCACCAAATCGTTGTTTATCTTGAACTGACGAAAGATCGGGAACCTAGTTCACATCACTTTCCGCATGAACTTGCTGTCTGTGGGATGAGACAACGAACTATATCAAGACATGTTAACATGTGTAGTAAGGATTAGTTTGATGCCTAATGTTATTGTTGCATGACTTGCTTTGAGCAGTGGGATACCCATGCTCACTACTACAATGAAGTCATGTTAATCATCTGCAGTTACTTGCTTTTTAGTTGGTGTTTTTTTGGAAACTTTTTTGTACTCGATATGGCTCAAAACTTCATTTTTGAGTATCATTAGATTGGTGTACTCTTATCTATAATAAGGAACAACCATATGCATTGATCAATCCAGAAGCTGGGATATTAATATATTCCTCTTTCTAAAAGAATATCTGTAGTTAGAACTAGTATGTCATGGTAGTAGTTGGATCACATTGATTACTAGTAGCCTTGCCTTGTAGTGATTAACATGACTGGTGCATTATACTGATCGCCTTGTGCGCCTGAACTTTTTTTTGTGACTTGTTTGCCTGAACTTTATGAGCCCAACTTATAAGCATTGTACAATGTTCTTCTCTTAGAACAACATTAACTTGCTTATTAGCCACAGAAGCGTCATTTTTTGTGTATTTTTAAGACATGGCTCATTGGTATCATGTTACATTTGCACGTATTACCACTGATCTCGCATTTGGCAAACCATGTTGGTTAACAAAAAAATGTGTAGCTATTTTTTAGTGCATATGAATGAAAGTCTGACGGCTACATAAAGGATCGCGTCGGACACTATTCCGAGACATGACAGCTCCTTTGCGTAGACGTGCTCTGTTTTTGCCTTATGAACTATGGAGGATGTTGTCAGCCACGTTCAACCAGATGCAGTTGAACATGGTACATACAAGACCACATAATAAAGAGTAATAGAAAGCATGTGAACGATACACGAATAAGATGAAAATCTGCTTTCTGAGTATTGAGTTCAACTTTTTCCTGCTCGTCACGCAAGAAGGCTATTGACATAGTGCTATTGCAGTAGGCGAGTGAAGCAGTGCTCTCTGTTTGCCAGCAGATTGATTGGTACGACATTCAAAATAGACAATCCTTCATGCTTTATCTTACGAGATCAAATCGATAGTGGTCGAACTTTCTTGCGTTCACAGTAAAACTCAACATCTACGTCTCCCAAAGTAATAATTTCATTGATTCACATGGGATGGATCGACTCTTGTATATTTGATCAGGCAGGACACATCCCATGTCATACAGGGAATTCGCTTCAGTGGGCTGCACATGGTAGGTGAGCCACGACTCCATAGGAAAGTCTAACGCCGTGCTGGTTGAATTCAAAAGAACGTCCGATGCCCTGCTTGATGGACTAATTAGATCATCTGGCCGCACTTGTTTGGTGGGGCAGAGGGGTTTGCTTGTTTCAACCCAGCGCATGTGATAGTCCGACCATTGTAATTATGACCAGGCCAGACACATCCCATGTTGTGGATGGAGCTTGCTTTAGTGGACAGTTTAATCTATAGGAGATGGATGACTGTTGTCGCTAATTAATGTAAACAGAAGTTATTAATGTGTTGCTTTATGTTGAAGTATGCTGTTTGTAGGGAATGCTTATGTCTATGGTTAGTGTAGTGTATGAACCTATAATAACAAATAGTTGCAGTTGAACTGAATAGTCGTGTACACACCAGCTGATAAAGGAATATGTCCGCTGAGGCACAAGTTTAAGACAACTCTGCACACTAAACATGTTCAGAATACAAAGCCATAAATCGAAAGCCAAGTGCAGTTTACTAGTACATGTTCTCCCACAGATTATACATTAGTTCTCCTAATTTTCATAATCATCCTCTTCAAACATGTCATCTACCCCATGGTCATTGTCGTCACTACAATACTGATCAACAGTATCGTCATCCTCATATTATAGTCGCTGGCTTCAAGAATGTCATCTATTGGGAATATGCCCTAGAGGTAATCATAGAGATGATGATATTCCGATTATATCTATGACATGCATTAAGTGTTTATTAAATATCCATTGTAGACAACTTGTGTTGATTGGCAATTATGAGAATTGTTTGTGGAACTTAATTACTTGAATGGTTATTCTAAAGTAGTCCCTGGTCGGCGTTCTTGTGAGAACACACTTGAACATTAGACTAGCACATGTATTAGTTGATGGCTATGTTTCACAAGTCATGGACATGGAGATGTCGAACTAATAATGTGGGCACATGTGAGACATGTAGGCTGGACTGACCCAACATGAGATTGTCTCTATTCACGTCATGTAAGTTATGTCCTTAGACCTAGGATTGTGATATGTACTCAAGATGTGAAACGGCCTACTTAGAGATCATCAAACACTGCTCCATAATTGGGTAGTTATAAATATGGTCTTTGGGTGGTCGGGAAGCATGCTATGAGACATAGACAGTCAAGATAGAATTTTCCCCTCTCTGTGTGAGAGAGATATCACTGGATCACTCAAGTGATTGGATCAACAAATGCATGGCCATGCTTGGGTTAAGTGTTAACCCACGAGTTGAACCATATATCGAGTGGCAAAGGGAATAACATGTATGTGGTCATAGTAGTTCATCTGATATGATCTCTGCGTATGCATAGGAGTTGTCACACCTTGCTAGAGGCCGTTGTCAACTATTGGGTGAGTAGCAGTACTCAGCCCATGTCTATGTATGCGTGAACCCATAGGGTCGCACGCTTAAGGGTTGGAAGCCTAATTCGGGTTGGACTCGAATTATACAAGGCTTAGGGTTTCCTAATGGGCCTCCAGGTCGGGGTCGCATAGGGACACCAATATAAGCAAGGGGTAGAGGAGAGGCAAAATGTTATCCGCTTGATCTATTGAGCCGCCGTCGCCCATCCCACACTCACGCCTTAGTTCCTCGTGGACCTAGTAGTCTGGTTGCACATTGCTTCTTCCCGCACGTGTGTGATACCTCGGAGGTGCTGCATCTGCAGCACAAGAATGGACCTGGTCGATCACAGTGGTCAGCAACTGGTCGGCGAAAAGTTGGACTGGTCGGTGACTAGTTGGACTGGTGGGGAACGTGCTCGGATGATCCGCAAGCGAAAGGTGTACTTGACGGACGATCATGCAACTGCATGGCACTGCTGCGACGCGTTCAACTACATCAAGTCTTCCGTTGCACCTGCGTGTCTAGTGGTAATCCCATAATCTCGTGACCTATATCTAGCAGTAGATCCTGGTTTATGAGGTAGAAAAAATTTTATTTTCTGGCTAACGTAGCATCCTCATAACACTTCAGTGGTATCAGAGCCATAGCTGCTTTGTTATAGGTTCGGCTGTGGGCATATGGTGATATGCGCCATTGTAGATGAGTCTCTGATCTTAGTTCATTGTCTTGCCACATTGATCTTGTAACGATCTACTCATACCTGTCAGAATTCCGCAATCCGCGTTAAGTGATACATGTAAAACTAGTCAGAATTGAGCCTTAGGTCAAGTGTCGAGCACATGCGATGTGTGGCGGTAGTAGATGGGATCTATTACCAAGCACTGGGTTGCCGAGAAAAGTGTTGTTCGGTAAAACAGCTCTAAATGAAAATCATAGAGAACAAAATTAGTTTTGCGAAAAACTCCTTGGAAAATAGATTTTTAGGCCTTGCAATGTTAGACATCTATGTCGGCTAACTCTGTTTTGTAGAAATTCGTGACTGTTATAGCCCTTATGTGTATGAGATGCATGTATGTAATTAATTCATGGCTTGCATGTCATGAGGACAATATGGGTAGGAGCCTTATAGATATTGTCACCTTGATGTAATGGCCTGCGTGCCAATCTATGATAATTCGTGACTATGTAATTTTAATTCACGACAGTGATAGCTAGTCTTGGCAGATGCACAATAGATGAATGACATACACGGATCATGGAGATGGAGATCACCATGATTAAGAGATTGACATTGAGATGGAGATCTCAAAGGAATAATGGGTTATACCAAGTCATATCTAAGTTTATGTCATTCTTACTATGTTCTACTTTTACATGCTATAATGGTTTGTCTATGTTCGTGCGGTAGTGAAGTAGAATTATCCCTCAGTAATGTTTAAGTTGCATGCCTCCCCATACCTTGCACTATCACAAGTCTTGTAGGATTGGTGGTGGGTCTATGAAATTAGGGTGCCACTGGCTTTGCTTGACTAGACAGGTTCGTATCGAATACTTATTGCAAGAAGGTTTGGTTACTTGAACAAGGTCATCCTAATGGTTAGGGATCTTGAAGCATGGGAAGGTTGAGTGCTCAGCATATAGATGCTAGCCCAACAACAAGAGTCATATGAGATATGATTAACAAGGTGTTGCTTATCGATCTACCATACCGACCAACGGTGATGCTAAAGCTCACTAGTCGGCATGTTAGTTGTGGGTCTTGAATCACTAAGTATTAATTGAGGGATATTGAATTTAGTGGTAGTAGACATATTTGATATGATTTACTCTTCATAGATACATTGTCTTAGTACTTTTCATTACATTTGTTGTAGATAAATGGCCGCCCGCAATCAACCATTTTCTTTGCGTACAATTCTTGAGAAAGATAAGTTGAATGGAACAAATTACGCGGATTGGATCCGCAACCTGAGAATTGTTCTTAGGGCTGAGAAAAATTAAGAAATTTTAGACACCCCATTACCAGATGAGCCTGATGAAAATGCAACTGCTGCTGAAAGAACCGCTTACAGGAGAGCATTAGATGTTGACCTTGAAGTGAGTTGCCTTATGCTTGCTTGCATGAAACCTGATCTATAGATGCAGTTCGATAATAGTCATTCAACGAATGATTTGATCATGGCGCTTGAAGAGATATTCCATACGCAAGCCAAGACTTAAAGGTTCAATGTCTCTAAGGCGCTTGCTGAAACCAAGCTTGCAAAGGGCACAGCAGTCGGACCACACGTAATCAAGATGGTTAGTTACACTCAGAGGTTAGAGAAGCTAGGCTTCCCAATTGGCCAAGAGTTGGCTACTGATTTTATCCTCTCGTCTCTTCCACCCAGTTTTGAAACTTCATCTCAAAGGGCCGTTGTTGCAGAACCTCCTACAAACCGCCAGAAAAAGCTAGGCCTGAGAGGCCCCACTTGGGGGACGGTCGACCCCGGGGGCGGTCGGTCCCCTCGTGGGCCCGTCTCGCCACCGCCTTCGCGTGGTCGGTTCACCTATGGGACTGGACCTCCCCTGTGGTTATGATCGAGCCCAGGTATGCACCGAAGGTGGGCTCCTTTGTCAATCTTGGTTGCGCATTTTCTGAATTCATCTTTTGCTTTTGCACTTTCCAATTGTTGTTGTGCACTTCCACTTGTTTCACCATAAAACCTGCAAAATCGTGAACACTAGGGTACAAGTGGAATTTCGATAATAGCATATGTCTATGTGTTAAAGCATGATTGTTTCTCCCCTTTTAGGCATAAGTTGGCGGTTAAAAATGATCCATAAGGACCGCCAACAAGACCCCCAAGCTTAAGCTTTGCTCGGCCCGAGCAAATAGCTAAGTATGGTTGTTGATCAGGAGTTGCTACAATGCTAATCATATTTCAAATGTACCAAGTTTAAAGTTTTCTACCATAATTTGAATAAATCAGCATGTTATCCACCCTGCTATTATCTTGAAACAAATGGGCCTTTTTAGCCATCTCAAGTCTTGGGTGATTGCAAGACAGAATAGATTCATAGACATTGCTTATCATTCATCCCAAAATCAACCATCTTTCCAGAGGTTTTCTGAAAGTTTTTGCAAAGAAATTTAAGTTCCTCAAATGATTCACTAGATCAGTCAATGTGTATAATACCTCACCAAAGGCATTGTAATGTTGCATTTCATATCCTATAACTAAGGCTTATGAGTGGAGTTTTGGGCATGTATAAAGGTGGGCATACTTGCATCACATATATTGCTAAATCAAAAACCGAACCACAAGGAGATACAAGTCATACACTTTGATTGAGATGTGCACGTGTGTGGAGTATGAGGATGGTGAAATTCTAATTCTAAATATTTTTAGTACTCCGTGCATCATGACTCTCTCCTTTATTGGATGGAATGAAACTTTTTGGAGGGATACGTGCTATAAGATTACATATATATTTTGAATAGGTACTTGGAACTTTTCTAAATTCGACTTTCGCTTTTGCGCTTTTCAATTGGCGTTGTGCACTTCCACTTGTTTCACTACAAAACCTGCAAAATCGTGAACAGTAGGGTACAAGTGGAATTCTGTTAATAGCATATGTCTATGTGTTAAAGCATGATTATTTCTCCCCTTTTAAGCATAAGTTGGTGGTTAAAAATGATCCATAAGGACCACCAACAAGACCCTCAAGCTTAAGCTTTGCTCAGCCCGAGCAAATAGCTAAGTATGGTTGTTGACCCAGAGTTGCTACAATGCTGATCATATTTCAAATGTACCAAGTTTAAAGTTTTTTACCGCAATTTGAATAAATCAGCATGTTATCCACCCTGCTATTATCTTGAAACAAATGGGGCTTTTTAGCCATCTCAAGTCTTGGGTGATTGCAAGACAGAACAGATTTATAGACATTGCTTATCATTCATCCCAAGATCAACCATCTTTCCGGAGGTTTTCTGAAAGTTTTTGGAATGAAATTTAAGTTCCTCAAATGATTCACTAGATCAATCAATGTGTATAAATACCTCACCAAAGGCATTGTAATGTTGCATTTTGTATCCTATAACTAAGGCTTATGAGTGGAATTTTGGGCATGTATAAAGGTGGGCATACTTGCATCACATATATTTCTAAGTCAAAAACCGAACCACAAGGAGATACAAGTCATACACTTTGATTGAGATATGCATGTGTGTGGAGTATGAGGTTGGTGAAATCCTAATTCTAAATATTTTTAGTACTCCGTGCATCATGACTCTCTCCTTTATTGGATGGAATGAAACTTTTTGGAGGGATATGGGCTATAAGATTATATATATATATATTTTGAATAGGTACTTGGAACTTTTCTGAATTCATCTTTTGCTTTTGCGCTTTCCAACTAGTGTTGTGCACTTCCACTTGTTTCACCATAAAACCTGCAAAATCGTGAACACTGGGGTACAAGTGGAATTCCATTAATAGCATATGTCTATGTGTTAAAGCATGATTATTTCTCCCCTTTTAGGCATAAGTTGGCGGTTAAAAATGATCCATAAGGACCACCAACAAGACCCCCAAGCTTAAGCTTTGCTCGGCCCGAGCAAATAGCTAAGTATGGTTGTTGATTAGGAGTTGCTACAATGCGGATCATATTTCAAATGTACCAAGTTTAAAGTTTTCTACCGCAATTTGAATAAATCAGCATGTTATTCACCCAGCTATTATCTTGAAACAAATGGGGCCTTTTAGCCATCTCAAGTCTTGGGTGATTGCAAGACAGAACAGATTCGTAGACATTGCTTATCATTCATCCCAAGATCAACCACCTTTCCGGAGGTTTTTTGAAAGTTTTTGCAAAGAAATTTAAGTTCCTCAAATGATTCACTAGATCACTCAATGTGTATAAATACCTCACCAAAGGCATTGTAATGTTGCATTTCATATCCTATAACTAAGGCTTATGAGTGGAGTTTTGGGCATGTATAAAGGTGGGCATACTTGCATCACATATATTGCTAAGTCCAAAACCGAACCACAAGGAGATACAAGTCATACACTTTGATTGAGATATGCATGTGTGTGGAGTATGAGGATGGTGAAATCCTAATTCTAAATATTTTTAGTACTTCGTGCATCATGACTCTCTCCTTTATTGGATGGAATGAAACTTTTTGGAGGGATATGGGCTATAAGATTATATATATATTTTGAACAGGTACTTGGAACTTTTCTGAATTCGTCTTTTGCTTTTGTGCTTTCCAATCGGTGTTGTGCACTTCTACTTGCTTCACCATAAAACCTGCAAAATGGTGAACACTAGGGTACAAGTGGAATTCTGTTATTAGCATATGTCTATGTGTTAAAACATGATTATTTCTCCCCTTTTAGGCATAAGTTGGCGGTTAAAAATGATCCATAAGGACCACCAACACGACCCCCAAGCATAAGCTTTGCTCGCCCCGAGCAAATAGCTAAGTATGGTTGCTGATCAGGAGTTGCTACAATGTTGATCATATTTCAAATGTACCAAGTTTAAAGTTTTCAACCGCAATTTGAATAAATCAGCATGTTATCCACCCTGCTATTATCTTGAAACACCCTGCTATTATCTTGAAACAAATGGGGCTTTTTAGCCATCTCAAGTCTTGGGTGATTGCAAGATAGAAGAGATTCATAGACACTGCTTTTCATTCATCCCAAGATCAACCATCTTTTCAGAGTTTTTTGAAAGTTCTTGCAATGAAATTTAAGTTCCTCAAAAGATTCACTAGATCACTCAATGTGTATGAATACCTCACCAAAGGCATTGTTATTTTGCATTTCATATCCTACAACTAAGGCTTATGAGTGGAGTTTTGGGCAGGTATAAAGGTGGGCATACTTGCATCATATATATTGCTAAGTCAAAAACTAAACCACAAGGAGATACAAGTCATACACTTTGATTGAGATGTGCACATGTGTGGAGTATGAGGATGGTGAAATCCTAATACTAAATATTTTTAGTACTCCGTGCATCATGACTCCCTCCTTTATTGGATGGAATGAAACTTTTTGGAGGGATATGGGGTACAAGATTATATATATATTTTGAACAGGTACTTGGAACTTTTCTAAATTCGTCTTTTGCTTTTGTGCTTTCCAATCGGTGTTGTGCACTTCCACTTGTTTCACCATAAAACCTGCAAAATCGTGAACACTAGGGTACAAGTGGAATTTCGTTAATAGCATATGTCTATGTGTTAAAGCATGATTATTTCTCCCCTTTTAGGCATAAGTTGGCAGTTAAAAATGATCCATAAGGACCACCAACAAGACCCCCAAGCTTAAGCTTTGCTCACCCCGAGCAAATAGCTAAGTATGGTTGTTGATCAGGAGTTGCTGCAATGCTGATCATATTTCAAATGTACCAAGTTTAAAGTTTTCTGCCGCAATTTGAATAAATTAGCATGTTATCCACCCTGCTATTATCTTGAAACAAATGGGGCTTTTTAGCCATCTCAAGTCTTGGGTGATTGCAAGACAGAACAGATTCATAGACATTGCTTGTCATTCATCCCAAGATCAACTATCTTTTTGGAGGTTTTTTGAATGTTTTTTCAAAGAAATTTAAGTTCCTCAAATGACTCACTAGATCACTCAATGTGTATAAATACCTCACCAAAGGCATTGTAATGTTGCATTTCATATCCTATAACTAAGGCTTATGAGTGGAGTTTTGGGCATGTATAAAGGTGGGCATACTTGCATCACATATATTGCTAAGTCAAAAACCGAACCACAAGGAGATACAAGTAATACACTTTGATTGAGATATGCATGTGTGTGGAGTATGAGGATGGTGAAATCCTAATTCTAAATATTTTTAGTACTTCGTGCATCATGACTCTCTCCTTTATTGGATGGAATAAAAATTTTTGGAGGGATATGGGCTATAAGATTATATATATATTTTGAACAGGTACTTGGATCTTTTCTAAATTCATCTTTTGCTTTTGTGCTTTCCAATCAGTGTTGTGCACTTTCACTTGTTTCACCATAAAACCTGCAAAATTATGAACACTAAGGGTACAAGTGGAATTCCGTTAATAGCATATGTCTATGTGTTAAAGGATGATTGTTTCTCTCCTTTTAGGCATAAGTTGGCAGTTAAAATGATCCATAAGGACCACCAACACAGGTCCCACAGAAGGTCCTTTGGAGAAGGGTTCCCCTAGTTGCGGGTCCCATCTGACTGATGCCCTAGTCCCACACGGCGAGTGGAGAAGGGTGCCAGACAGGTCCCACAGGTTGGTTGACGAATGGTGGCCCCACATGAACACAGATGGGTCTCCAGTTGTGGGTCCCACCTAACTGATGCTCTGACCCCACTCGTGTTGGGAATATGCCCTAGAGGTAATCATGGAGATGATGATATTCCAATTGTATCTTTGACATGTATTAAGTGTTCATTGAATATTCATTATAGACAACTTGTATTGATTGACAATTATGTGAATTATTTGTGGAACTCATTACTTGAATGTTTATTCTAAAGTTATCCCTGGTCGGCGTTCTTGTGTGAACACACTTGAAATATTAGACCAGCACATGTATTAGTTGATGACTATGTTTCACAAGTCATAGACATGGAGATCTCAAACCAATAATGTGGGCACATGTGAGACATGTAGGCTAGACTGACCCAACTTGAGAAAGTCTCTATTCATGTCATGTACGTTATGTCCTTAGACCTGAGATTGTGGTATGTACTCAACATGTGAAATGGCCTACTTAGGTACTGTCAAACGCTACTCCGTAACTGGGTAGTTATAAAGGTGGTCTTTGGGTGGTCGGGAAGCATGCTATGAGACATGGACAGTCAAGATGGAATTTGCCCTTCTCCGCATAAGAGAGATATCATTGGATCACTCAGGTGATTGGATCAACAAATGCATGGCCATGTTTGGGCTAAGTGTTTACCCATGAGTTGAACCATATATCGTATGGGAAAGGGAATTACTTGTACATGGTCATAGTGGTTTGTTAGATATGATCTTTGTGTATACATAGGAGTTGTCATGCCTTGCTAGAGGCTGCTATCAATATGATCTTTGCGTATACGTAGGAGTACTCGGCCCATGTCTATATGTGCATGAATCCATAGGGTCACACGCTTAAGGGCTGGAAGCCTAATTCAGGTTAGAACCGAATTAGAAAAGGCTTAGGGTTTTCTGATGGGCCTCCAGGTCAGGGTCGCATAGGGACGCCTATATAAGCAAGGGGTAGGGGCAAGGCAAAATATGATCTGCTTGATCTATTCAGCCGCTGTCGCCTATCCCGCGCTCACGCCTTTGCTCCTCATGGACCTATGGTCTGGTTGCGCATTGCTTCTTCCCGCACGTGTGTGATACCTCAGAGGTGCTATATCTGTGGCACAAGGATGGACCTCGCTGATCACGGTGGTCGGCAACTGGTTAGCGACTAGTTGGACTAGTTGGGAACGTGCTCGGACAATCCGCGAGCAAAGGGTGTACTTGATGGATGACCACGCAACTGTACGGCACTGCTGTGACGCGTTTGACTACATCAAGTCTTTCGCTGCACCTGCGTGTCTAGTGGTAATCCCATAACCTATCTCAGGCAGTAGATCCTGGTTTGTGAGGTAGAAAAGTTTTGTTTTCTGGCTAGCGTAGCACCCTCATAACCTAACAGTGGTATCGGAGTTGTGTTGCTTCATTATAGGTACGGATGTATGCATATGGTGATATGTGCCCTTTGTAGATGAGTCTTTGATCTTGGTTCATCGTCTTGCCATGTTGGTCTTGTAACGATCTACTCGTTCCGATCAGAATTCCTCCATTCGAGTTAAGGGATACATGTAAAACCAGCCAAGGCAAGTTAGTGATCAATAAGATTGATCAAATTGAATCCTAGGTCAAGTGCCTGGCGCATGGGATGCACGGCAGTAGTAGATGGGATCTACTACCGAGCACTAGGTTACCGAGAATAGGGTTGTTCGGTAAAACAGTCATAACTTTTGAACCGTAACTCGGATTGAGACAAACTCTAAATGAAAATCATAGAGAACGAAATTGTACATCCATCCCAAATGACAACGTCGATTTGGCCAAGCCGGTTTTGATAAAAACTGCTTAGAAGATAGAGTTCTAGGCCTGGGAACATTAGACGTCGGGATTGGCTAGCTCTGTTTCGCAGGATGTGATGACTGGTATATCCCTTATATGTATGAGATGCATGTGTGTAATTAATCATGGCTTGCACATCGTGATGACACTATGGCTGGAGCCACTTAGATATTGTCACTTTCAAGTAATGGCCTGCGTGCCAATCTGTGATGATCCGCGACTATGTAAGTTTAATTCACGGTAGTGATAGCTAGTCTTGGCGGATGCACCACAGATGGATGACATTCATGGACCATGGAGATGGAGATCACCATGACGAACAGATTGACAATTGAGATGGAGATCTCAAAGGATCAATGGGTTTTACCAAGTGATATCTATGTTTATGTCATTCTTACTATGTTCTATTTCACGTGCTATATGTTTTATCTACATTCGTGCGGTAGTGAAGTAGAACGATCCCTCAACAATGTTTAAGTTACATGATTCCCCAAACCTTGCACTATCACAAGTCTTGTACGAACAGTGGTAGGTCTATGAAATTAGAGTGCCATTGGTTGTCGGCGTTAGGAACCCGGGGGCATCCTAAGCCAACGAGTAATCGTATGTGTGTAACCCGTCCGGATGGTGATGCAAGAAGAACATAGCGATTTATCCTAGTTCGGGCAAAGAAGGCCCTATGTCCAGCGGGGGGAGAAGATTTGTATTATCTTGTACCTAAGTGCTTGTACAGGGGCGAATACAAGCGAAGGAGAGGATTCGAGGGGTCGAGTACAGAGCGAGAGAGTTATTCCGAGTCTAGGAGTCTGCCTAGGCGTGTGTTCGGTTGTCATGAGATCGTTGTCCGGAGTTGTTCTCCTCTCCCTATTGGGTCTCCTGGCGTCCCCTTTATAGGCCAAGGGGAGGCGCAGGGGTACATATGTTCTGGTTCGATGACGCGGTGGTGACATCGTGGGTCGTGGTGGTCAACTCAAGGCCTCTGTAGAGACGTGCGCTGAGCATGGCTTGTTCTGTAGCAGCGTGGCTCGAAGTTGACAGGCATCCTTCGGAGACGTGGTTGCTGACCAGTGAAAGACGCGATCCCCTGTAAAGGACGTGCGAGTTCCTGTTGGGGTCGTATTGGGAGTTGTTGGCGCAGCTTTCGAAGTCGATGCAGGTTGACCGGAGGGCGTCGATGCGTACTCGAGGCCTAGTCAAGGGGTAGCCTCGAGTGTAGTGGTTGAGCGGATAAGATCGAATCTAGGGAATCCGATGTCGGTTGTTTGTCGCGTAGCGCGTCGAGGGGGGTCTCGAGCTGCCTAACAGCACTGAGTACGGCGTAATGGTGCCGTGCAGACCGATGCACGTCCTCAGTATGGGCAGTAAAGTGGGATTCGATCGCTGTACGGACCACTGTGCGGACACTATAGCCATGATTTGATGAGGTTAAGTAGTTTTTGTATTAAATGCGCTATCGAACGCACCTGGAGTTGGTGGATCGAGGGGGGCTCGACCCTTATCGTATCGAGGCGTCCGTCCCGCCGGGGCCTCGACACTCGACACGGGGTCCCTCCTCGAGCGATCATCGGCTGGTGACGTCAGTGATTTGTCGAGGGTTGCGGCAGAAGCTAGGTACTCTGTTGTGGGCCGACCCAGTGTGTATTTGCCGGTGGGCCCCAGTGGGTCGAGGATGTACGGTCTGGTCTTGCACGTGTTTTTTCGAGGATCCCACGAGATTATTTTGAGGGTAAACTCGGGGTTCAACCGAAAACAAGGAAGGTTTAGGTTATCCCTTTTCTCGGTAACCGACAGTAGCCCCCGAGGCTTCGTGTAAGTGTTGATACTTACACGGAGGCTTAGTCAAATAGACTCGGAGTGTTGGTCGTATTCCGAAGGGTGCGCGCGAGCGCACCCTTCGGGTGTAGCCCCCGAGGCCTCGGGTAAGTAGAATACTCACCCGAGGTCTTTTATTTTTTGTTTGGTCGATGCATGCTCGAGTGACCGAGCCCCCGGGTGGTTGGATCCTCTTTCGTCGAGGCCACCTGGTTGCGAGTCCGCTCCTTAGCTTCTTTTGTTGAAGCCGATCAGGTGCGAGCTCGACTTTTTCGTTCGACCCTCATGAACCCTTTCGATCGGGTAGAGGGGGGAGAAGCGTTGTGCTACCCATGCTCGGGCGAGCATCAACATCTCAGGTGAGCTACTATCGGGAAATTCAAGTAAGAGCTCGTGCCCCGTTCGATAGGGGTCGACTAGTGGCCCTGAGGCGCTCTTATTCAAGCAAAACAGTGGGTCCCGCGGATGCCAAATCCTTTCGATCGGGTCTGGTGGCTCGATGCCTCCCCTCGAGGGGATTCCATCGTGGTCCCTTAGTTTTGCCTTGAATGTGTCCAAGGGGGCCTCGAGAATTCATTCTTGAGCAAGGGACTCATGTCGGCCCCCCTCGGTCACCCCTAACTCCGGTACTCGAGGGCGGCTGTCGAACCCTTTTTGAGGGCCAGCCTTCGCTCCCTGGAGATTTTGAGGGCCTGGGCTCGTATCCCGTGTCGTGGGAAGATCCATCTGTGGATAACTCCTCCTGTCCATCACGCGTGCCTTTTTACGCAGAAGCCGGAGCGGCGCGGTAGTGGGCGATTCCTGTACTTGAAGCGTATTTCTCGGAGGATAACTGTCAGTTCTCGTTTTTCAAGAAAAGATTCAAAACGGCGCGGTTGTGGTGGGGCCAGCATAACGCCTGGTTCGCGGATGCTTGACGTGTGTCCGTGGTCGATGGCAGTCGAGGGGGTGAATGCGAAACGGCCCTGTCCATGATGCACTGGAATCGAGAGGAAAGTGCTTTGGGTGCATTTAATGCGGGGACTTACTGGTCGGGCAAGCGTCGGCCATCCGTTGGTCTTCTGTCCCAATAAAAGGGGGCACTCCGCGCACCGTTGCTCTTCACTTGCTTTCCTGCCGTTTTCGCATTCGCCTTCCTTGCGCTCGTTTGCCTTCCTTGCGCTCGCCTCTCTGCGCTTTCCTTTCTCGCGCTCGCCTCCCTGCGGAGATAGGAAATCTTCCAGGTCGTCCGTCCACCGAAGAGCTCCGTGCTCTTGCCATGGCGCCGCCGGAGATTCTTTAGCCTGCGGCATGGCTCCCCTCGGAGGTGACAAGGAAGGAGCTAGAGGGGTTGGTGGCAGAGGGGCTTCTTCGCCCCATCACCAATAGGGACGAGCCCGAATGGCTCGTTTCGCCGATGGGGGACCACGAGCCGAACCCACCGGAGGGCTACGTGGTCAGCTTCGTTAAGTTCCACCGGCTGGGCTTCGGTGCCCCGCCGAGCCGGTTCATGCGCACCCTCACTCATTACTACGGGATCGAGCTTCAGCATCTCTCCCCCAATGCGATCTCCTACACCGCCATCTTCACCACAGTCTACGAGGGTTACCTCGGGTGGAGGCGCACTGGGAGCTCTGGCTCCATCTTTTTCGGGCGGAGTACTTCTCCAAGAGCGCGTCACTGGGGGTGAGGAGGCTGGTGCGGGCTGGGTGCTGCAACTTCGCCGTGAGGAAGGCCGACGACTTCATCCCTATTGGCCTAACTTCGAGCCACGGTGCCTGGTCTTCGAAGTGGTTCTACATCAGGAATGACGAGGGGCTGCTGCCTCAGTACACGGGGCGCATCATCGAGTCGCGTCCCCACAACTGGGGCGCCCCAGCGCGGGACCATCAAGGGAGGCTCGAAGACCTCCTCGACGCCCTAGCGACCCTTCGAGGGCAGGGGTTAACTGTCGGGGTCCTTGCCTTGGCTTTCCACCATCGACGGGTGCTCCCCCTGATGCGGCGCTCGCTTCGCATGAGCCAGATGGTCACTGGAGTGGAGCTCAGGGGGAGCCGGATGGTTGTCGAGGCTATTACGCCGGAGAGCATCGCCAAGAGGGTTCGAGGCACGGTGTCGGGCCCCTTCACGGCGCAGGATGTCAACCGTCTTCCGATGCGGCCAGATCCCGGTTGCCCTGAACTGGTAAGTGTATTACTTTGTCGAGCCCTTCTTTTTGTTTCTTTTCACCTTACATTTTTTGGGCTTTTGCGCATAGGGGGAGCTCGACTATGAGCTGTCGCTGCCCCCCGTTAGGGAAGATTTCGGGGCTCATCCGACGGGGCTTCTCGGTGCCCCGTCGGCAAAGAAGACGAAGGAGGAGGAGGGCAAGAAGAGGTGGATGCATAGCCTCGATCTCTCTGCGGGCGAGCAGCGCTCGACTAAGCAGAGACGAGAGGTGGGGCCCGTCGCAAGGTCCTCGCTTGAGGAATCGGGGGAGGATTCGAGCGGAGAAGAGGAGCACCTCTCGTCTCGGAGGGTTGTGGCCGATGCCCCTTCGACGCAGGACGCCGCTGGTCCTGAGGGGCCCACGGAGGGGCCCCGTGAAAGTCACCTGGCCCTCGGGGCCGGGCCAGTGGCGCTTAGCCACATCGGCGGCGGCCTCAAGCCTTTCGCGGCCGTCGACGGGGGCCTCATGAACCCCGAGAAGGTTCCCGGTGGGGTAAGTTCTTAACCTTGGAGCAGCTTTCACGTCTCAATTCCACGCGTCTAATTTTTCCTTTCTCACAGGCTCAAGCATGAGTGGGCACTGGCGGGGCTCGCCCTGGCCAAGCGCCTTCGGACGGAGGCTGTGACGGAGGTGATGGCGGTCGCGGTGGCTCCGGTTACGGGCCCGGTCCCTTCGAGCGCTGCGTCGACTCCTCCGTTGATATCGAACACGGGGGTTGTTGCTTGGGTCAAGGCCGCACGCGTGGCGTTGGTCCGGGGAGCTGAAGTGGCCACCGAGCCTGCGGTGGCTGTGGCATCGAGCCCCCGAGCCGGGAGGGCCGTCGAGGCGCCGAGAAGCAGTGTGCCGGAGGGCCCCTCGGATGACTCGCGGCTCGGGTTTTCGGTGGCGGCACCCATCGTCCTCGAGGGTGAGGAGGGCGAGGCCTCCATCGACGGAGGGAAGGAGAGAGACGCCATGCCCCCCTGTCGCCACCGAGGTCGGGGTTCGTTGAGTCCAGGGGTGCCGAAGCGGACCCGTCAGGCGGGGCCCCTGTGGGTGCTTCGGTCGAGGAGGCGAGCGTCGTCGTGTCTGCCCTGGCGGACCTTTTTGTCGAGCAGGAGGAGCCGCAGGCCGGCTTGCTGGCCATCGTGCCGTGGGAGGGTCAGTCTCCCCCTGTGGTTCCCGAGCAACGATCTGCGGCAGTCGCAGCCATCGAGGCGGAGGGTGCCGGAGCCGAGGCGGTGCGGCGACGCATCGAGGCGGAGACTTCGGGATGGGGCTCGGAGCCTATCCGCGTCCACGACACCACTAGCCATGACGCTCCCTCGTGGGAGGTGGATGACCTCGCGGAGCTCGAGTGCTGGAGGGCCATCGAGGAGGAGCGTTCTTGCCTTCAGAGCTCGCTGAAGACAATGTTCGATCTCGTCAGCAACAACCTTCACCAGTGCCTCGGGGTAAGCGTCCTTCTTCGAAGTTATGGAACTCAGGGTGTATTTCCTTTGTCGATGATGTCTCTTCTTCTTCTTGCTCTTAGGATCTGAGAAAGTGCTCGAACATCAAGTCCTATCTTATCCACGGCGCCAAGGATAAGTGGAACCAGATCCCCGAGCTAGAAGCAGCGCTCGAGGCTGCCCGGGTCGAGGCCGCGAAGGCGAAGGAGGAGGCTGCTGCCGCTCGGAGTGAGCTTGAGAAAGCAGAGTCCGAGACCGCCTCGGCCCGAGAAGTGGCCGCCCAGGCCAAGGAGGCCGAGGCCAAGGCGAAGGAGGAAGCGGGGAGGGCCCTTGAGCAGGCAAGGTCCGAGGCCAGCGATGAGCTGGCAAGGGTTGGCACAGCCCTCAAGGCGGTGCAGAAGGAGCTCGAGGTCTCGATGTCCGAAAACGCTAGGCTTTTCAAAGCCTGGCAAGAGCAAAGGTGGAATGCCATTTCGGCAGGCGAGGCCCTCGAAAAGCTCAAGGAGGAGAAGGCGTCGATGTTCCGTGATGGTGAGGCGTTTGCGAACGAGTATCTCGTTCTACAAGACACCCACACGAAGCTCAAGACCCACGTTGTCAGTGAGTCTTCCTTCTTCTTTCGAAGAGTTTTCTACCTTGGTCTTCTTTCTTAAGTGTTACTGACTCGGTTTGTTTATTTTTAGCCTTGGAGGAGGAGCTGGATCGGGCTCATCTTAACCTCGGCCTGCTTCAAAAGTCGTACACGGCCGAGGTGAAACTGACCGACGAGCTCGGCGGTATGCTTGACATGGTCTGCGATAGCCTCGGCGTCCCTCGTCCTGAATCAGCCGTGGATGACGTCCATGGGGCCCCTCTCCTTGACCGGCTGTTCAAGCTCGGCCGCGTGGTTAAGGAGAAGGTGCGGGGCGCCCTTCATGTCGGCGTGAAGCGGCGATGGCGGTCATCGGCTCCGGCTACATCTACGACATGGAGGTGGTGTCCCACGGCTTCGTCAGCGACCCTTCGAAGACTGACGAGGAGAATGAAGCTGTCTTCATGGGGTTGGTCGAGGCTGCCAAGGAACCTGGCAGTCGTCTTGCAAGCCTTTTCGAGCGTGAGGTCCTTCTGCCTCCTGAGGATGATGGCCTGTGAGCCAAGCCTGGGCAAGGAGGCCTTTGTGAGAAATTTTGTAATCTTTTGTTCTCGAGGTCACGAAGCCTCGAGCCAATGTACATTTATATTCGTACGTATATGTCTAAGTGTGCTCTAAGTCTTTTCTATCTCTACTTCCTGATCGAGTCTCTACTTTTATCGATTTCTTCACACAACCGTGCCCTTCGAAGGGGGAGTGAGTGGAGGTGCCATAGCCCTGGGGCGTTGGCGGTCTCCCGACCCAACATCCCTCGACCTTTTGGACCTTCTCGTGTCGTCTTTGACTTAGTATTAACCCATGTCGAGGCATATCGAGGCAGAGTGGACCTCGAGACTTAGAGAGTGTATGATTTTTAAGTCTTTTTCTTTCTCACATTCCTGATAGCGTTTCTTACTTAGTGAATTCGACGCATGTTCGTGCCCCCGTCGGGGAGCGAGTGGAGGTACCGTAGCCCTGGGGCGTAGGTGGTCTCCTGGCTCGATAGCCCTCGACGCTTGGGACATTCGCATGGCGTTTTCGACTAAGTATTAGAACGTATCGAGGTGCGTGGGTGAAAATAGACTTTTTGAGTTTTGAAAAATCAAGTTTTTTGGGGACTCCGGGGGGTTCCCCCCTTTATAGCCCCCGAGGGAGGTTCAACTCTGAGGGAGCAGAGTCGAGGCTACCTCTTACATGTATAAGGAGATTAAGCTTGTGATCGAAAGCATTCTGTTATGCAAAAATGTAAGAAGAAGGCATCGACTAGGGATAGAAGTGACGTAGCTGGTCGATGTTCCACGCGTTGTTGAAGATTTCGCCTTTGTCGTTAGCGAGCTTGTAGGTTCCGGGCTTCAACACCTCTGCTATGATGAAGGGGCCTTCCCACGGTGGAGTTAACTTATGCTGTCCCTTATTGCTCTGTCATCATCGTAGGACGAGGTCGCCCACTCGAAGGTCCATTTTGCGCACATGCTTGTCGTGGTAGCGTTGAAGCTTCTGCATGTATCTTGCGGAGTTGAAGAGGGCCATGTTTCGAGCTTCTTCGAGTTGGTCAACGGCGTTTGTGAGGGCTTCCTCATTGCTTTGCTCGTTGTACGCTTTAGTCCAGGGGAACCATACTCGAGGTCAGTGGGGAGGACGGCCTCGGAACCATAGACCAAGAAGAATGGGGTGAACCCCGTGGCTCAACTAGGTGTTGTCCTTAGGCTCCATAGGACCGAGGGCAGCTCGATGGCCCACTTCTTGCCGTGCTTGTTGAGGCGGTTGAAGATTCTCGGCTTGAGTCCCTGCAAAATCATGCCATTGGCGCGCTCGACCTGGCCATTAGTTCGAGGGTGGGCAACCACGGACCAGTTCACGCGAATGTCATGGCGATCGCAGAAATCCAAAAACTTCTTGCCAGTGAACTGTGTGCCGTTGTCAGTGATGATGATGTTCAGGACCCCGAAGCGATAAATGATGTCGGTGAAGAAATCGATCGCCTGCTCAGAGCGGATATTGCCGATAGGCCGGGCCTCGATCCACTTGGTAAACTTGTCGATGGCAACGAGTAGGTGGGTGAAGCCTCCAGTTGTCCTTTTGAGGGGACCAACGAGGTTGAGCCCCCATACGACGAACGGCCATGTGAGGGGGATCATTTGCAAAGCATGCGCAGGGAGGTGCATCTGCTTGGCATAGAACTGGCAACCCTCACATGAGCGGACGAGGCTGATGGCGTCAGAGACAGCGGTCGGCCAGTAAAAGCCTTGTCGGAAAGCGTTCCCGATGAGGGTCCTGGGCGCAGCATGATGACCGCAAGCCCCCGAGTGTAGGTCATTGAGTAACCACTTGCCTTCCTCGATGGTGATGCAACGCTGCAAAACTCCGGTCGGGTTCCGTCGATAGAGCTCCTTGACTGGACCGAAGAGGACATAGGTTTTGGCCCTTCGTGCAATGCGTCGAGCCTCGTTCCAGTCATATGGCAGCTCCCCTTGAGTAAGGTATTCGAGGAAGGGCTTACACCAATCGGCTTTGTCGCTTGCTCGAGGGGATGATACCTCGAGGTCCATGACCTCGGCCTCGGTCGAGAGGGCCGGGGTTGGTTGAGGCTCGACCCCCTTGGACGGATATTCATGTTCACCCGCGAAGTCAACTGATGGCTTGTAGAGATCTTTTACGAAGACGTCGGGTGGCACGGTGCCTCGGGTTGACGTGATCTTTGCGAGCTCGTCGGCGGCCTCATTGTAGCGTCGAGCCATGTGTGTTAATTCGAGGCCGTGGAATTTGTCTTCCAATTTGCAGACCTCTTGATAGTATGCTTCCATCTTTGCGAGCTCGTCGGCGGCCTCATTGTAGCGTCGAGCCATGTGTGTTAATTCGAGGCCGTGGAATTTGTCTTCCAATTTGCAGACCTCTTGATAGTATGCTTCCATTTTTGGTTCACGGCAGCTCGATGCCTTCATGACTTGATCGATGACTAACTGCGAGTCGCCCCGAGCTTGGAGGCGTTGAACCCCGAGCTCGATAGCGATGCATAGTACGGTCATGAGGGCCTCGTACTCTGCGACGTTGTTCGAGGCTGCAAAGTGGAGTCGAATTACGTAACGCATGTGAACCCTGAGGGGCGAGATGAAGAGCAGGCCCGCGCCCGCTCCCATTTTCATCATCGACCCATCAAAGTACATGGTCCATAGTTCGGCCTGGATCTGTACGGGCGGTAGTTGAGCATCGGTCCATTCGGCCATGAATTCCGCCAGCACCTGTGACTTGATGGCCTTTCGTGGTGCGAAAGTGAGGGCCTCTCCCATGAGCTCGACTGCCCACTTGGCAATTCTCCCTGAAACCTCCCGATTATGGATTATCTCCCCGAGGGGGAAGGACGACACCACGGTTATCGGGTGGCTTTGGAAGTAATGTAGGAGTTTGCGCCACGTAAGGACTAGAGCGTACAACAGCTTCTGAATCTGAGGGTAGCGGGCCTTAGTCTCCGAGAGCACTTCACTGACAAAGTAGACCAGCCTTTGAACGGGCAGGGTGTGCCCTTCTTCTGCCCTCTCGACCACTATGGCCGCGCTGACCACCTGGGTGGTCGCGGCGACATAGAGGAGGAGGGGCTCAGCCGGATGAGGAGGTACTAGGATCGGGGGCGAGGCTAGCATAGACTTGAGCTTTGAGAGGGCTTCCTCGGCTTCGGGGGTCCATTCAAAGTGCTCTGATTTCTTCAAAAGGCGGTAGAGGGGCAACACCTTTTCCCTGAGACGAGAGATGAAGCGGCTCAGGGCTGCCAGGCATCCTGTGACCCTCTGAACGCCTTTGAGGTCTCGAATGGGCCCCATCTTGATGATCGCCGAGATTTTCTCCAGGTTGGCCTCGATGCCGTGCTGAGAGACTATGTACCCTAAGAGCATGCCTCGGGGGACGCCGAAGACACACTTCTCGGGGTTCAGCTTGATGCTCTTCGCCCAGAGGCATTTAAACGCGGCGTCGAGGTCAGAGACGAGAGCCTCAACTTTTTTGATCTTGACCACGATGTCGTCGACATAGGCCTCCACCGTCGAGCCGATGTGTTCACCGAAAACGTGGAGCATGCACCGCTGGTACGTTGCCCTGGCATTTCGAAGGCTGAAGGGCATAGTAATATAGCAGTACATGCCGAAGGGGGTGATGAAGGAAGTCGCGAGCTGGTCGGACTCCTTCATCCGGATCTGATGGTAGCCGGAATAGGCATCGAGAAAGGAGAGGGTCTCACATCCCGCCGTTGAGTCAACGATTTGATCGATGCGTGGCAAGGGAAATGGAACTTTAGGACATGCTTTATTCAAGCCGGTGTAATCTACACACATCCTATATTTCCCATTTTTCTTTTTCACTATTACAGGGTTAGCTAACCACTCGGGATGGTGAACCTCCTTAATAAATCCGGCCACCAAGAGCTTGTTGACTTCTTCCCCGATGATCCTACGCTTCTCCTCATTGAAGCGGCGCAGGCGTTGCTTCACCGGCTTAGACCCAGGGCGGATCTCCAAGGCGTGCTCGGTGACTTCCCTCGGTATGCCCGGCATATCCGAGGGACTCCACACAAACATGTCGGCGTTCACGCAGAGAAAGTCGATGAGCATTGCTTCCTATTTGGCGTTGAGAGAGGTGCTGATAAGCAGCGCCTTCCCCTCGGAGCAGCTCGGGTCAAGGAAGATCTTCTTCGTGTCCTCGGCAGGCTCGAAGCTGCCGGCATGTCGCTCGGGCTCGGGGATCTCATCGGCGAGGGCCTCGAGCGTGGCTGCAAGCATCACCGTCTCCTCGAGGGCCTCAGCGTGTTCGACAAACTCGACGTCGCAGTCGTATGCGTGCTCGAAGGAGGGGCCGACGGTGATGATGCCGTTGGGGCCCGGCATCTTGAGCTTGAGATAAGTGTAGTTGGGAACTGCCATGAACTTGGCATAGCCCGGTCACCCAATGATCGCATGGTATGTGCCTTGGAACGAGACTACCTCGAACGTGAGGGTCTCCTTTCGGAAGTTTGAGGGAGTACCGAAATACACCGGTAAGTCGATGCACCCGATGGGAATAGCCTTCTTGCCTGGCACGACACCGTGGAAGCCCCCAGCGCTAAGCTTCGGCTTTTCCCTTGGGATTCTGAGGAGGTCGAGGGTCTCGGAGTAGATGATGTTGAGGCTGCTGCCTTCGTCCATCAAGACTTTGGAGAAGCGGGTGTTGACGATGACAGGGTCAACAACAAGCAGGTAGAGCCCCGGGTTCAGGACGTGGTT
The DNA here is from genome assembly GCA_023333625.1 of Bothriochloa decipiens. Taxonomy (NCBI): domain Eukaryota; kingdom Viridiplantae; phylum Streptophyta; class Magnoliopsida; order Poales; family Poaceae; genus Bothriochloa; species Bothriochloa decipiens. The sequence continues at coordinate 43,266,978 of CM041640.1, read as the reverse complement.
CGGATGGTCAACACGGTCAAACGTGATAGCCGTCTCGGACCTGTCCAAGAATCGAGGGGTGGCGACTTGAGTGGAGAATATCTCCCGACGCTCCCTCTTACGCTGTCGAGGTGTGAGCCGGGCGGTAGGTCCCCCGTAGATCATGTAGCAGTCCTGCACCTCGGGGAACCCATCATTCTTGTCGTCATTCTTGTCGTCGGGCTCTTCCTTTTCCTCTTCCTTCCCTCGAACCGTACCCCCGAAATGCCTTTTGAGCATTCGGCAGTTTTCGTGGGTGTGATTGGCCTAGCCCTTGTGATATGGGCATGGTTTCTTGAGCATCTCGTCGAAGAGGCCCTTTTCGGGAGGGCCTCGAGGCTTCTTGCGCTCGACAGCCGCCACGAGGTCGTTGGGGGCGTCTTCACGCTTGCCTCGCAGGTTCTTCTTCTTCTACTTGCCCCCTTTCTTGCCGCCCTGGTTCGAACCCTCGGGGTTGGCTGCCTTGGCCTGCGTCTGGTCTTTGCTACCATCGAAGAAGGCACCGACGGCCTCTTCTCCAGCGGCAAAGTTGGCCACGATGTCCATCAATTCGTCGGCGGTCTTTGGGGGAGTACGCCTGAGTTCCCGGACCAGTTCCTTGCAGGTAGTCCCGGCGATGAAAGCCAGGATTACATCTTCATCGGTGACGTGGGGAAGCTCGGTGCGCTACTTGGAGAAACGTCGAGTGAAGTCGCGGAGAGATTCCCTGGGCTTCTGTCTGCAGCCTCGGAGTTCCCACCTGTTGCCCGAACGCACATAGGTGCCCTTGAAGTTCCCCTCAAAAACCCTGACCAGGTCGGACTAGTCACAGATTTGGTTAGGGGGAAGCTCCTCAAGCCACCGTCTTGCGGTGTCGGAGAGAAAGAGTGGGAGCTGTCGAATGATGGCACTGTCGTCGCTGGCCCCACCAAGCTAGCACGCCAGTTTGAAGTTGGCGAGCCAGAGCTCAGGCTTTGTCTCACTGTCATATTTGACGAGACTTGTCGGGGGTCTGAAGGGGCTAGGCAGCGGCATGCTGCAAATCGCACGGCTGAAGACTCGAGTTCCCGACAGATCCGGGGATCGACGTCGGTCCTCGTCACTGTCGTAGCGTCCGCCCCGATGAGCGCTGTAGCCTCGCGCCTCGGCGTCACCGCACTTGCGCCTGCGGTGTTCGTTGATGTCGTGACACGCATCGCGGGGCTCGCGGTTGTCACGAACGCGATTGTGGTCCGGGACCGCCCCCTTCGAGTGGGGGGAGTCTACCGGCTGGGTCGAAGCCTGCCTCTCATGCCGCGAGGGTTTGTGGTGTTGCCCTGAGGCCACACCTCGACACCTCAAGGCAGAACTTTTGGCCTGCTGAATGGCAGCCACCTCGAGAAGGCCCTTGATGTCCTGTTAGACTCGCTGGGCTTCGGGATTCGAGGGGGCCGGCATGTTGCGAAGAAGCATGGTTGCTACGACGACATTCTGGCTGGCTCGATTGAAGGAGGGATGTGCAACCATATCCATGCCCACAATCTGCCGCTGCACTTGCCACGCTCGAGCTCAAGCTCCTCCGTGTGGGGGGTTGCGATTGTCTTGCTTGAGGGTACGCTCGAGCTGGCGCAGTCGCTCGTTGTCTTCGTCGAGCTTGGCCCGAAGCTCCCGGACCTACGCGAGCTGGGCGACGCGAGCGCCCTGCGAATCGTGCGGGTCATTGGTCGCGGCAGGGGGCCCTTCCTCCTGTCCCACCAGGAGGGGCCCACCTGTTGCAGCCGGTGGTGTGGACGTCTCTGCGGGATTAGCGTCATCGTCGCCCGACGTGGCGACTATGTCGACATGAAAACACTCTCGCGTGGGATCATAGTAGCTGGAGTCATAGTCGGAGTTGGAGTAGAGCGGGCAGGGTACGACGGTCCGCCCAAATTGTTCTACTTCCAGCCACCTTCGAAGCGCGCGAGGGCAAGCGCCGCGTGGGCGAGGGTTAATCGGGCGTTCGAGGGCCAGTACCAATACCTCCCGGCGCGCTGCTGTGCTTGGGGGGTCCGGTCCACTCCCTGTCCGCTCCGAAACCCGAGCGCGCGATAGTGGAGTATGCCAAAGCGGCATTGTCGAGCCCAAATGGCAGTGCCGGTCGGGCGGCAAACTGCTCATGGGGCAAGAGAGCTGTAGACGTGAAGGGAGCATTCGCCTAGGGAGAAGCGTTCAACCCTAGCGAGCGCTGTCCCACGTCAGGCCTAACGCGTAGTCGCGGGAGCCTCCGGGCCAGAGAGCTCAAGTCATCCATCGAAGACGAAGAGGATGTGATGACCGTGGTCACACGGCAGCGCCGCCCACCCTGCGATCCACGTCTCCTTCTTGATTGGGAAGCGTGGTGGTGAGGACGACGCGGGGTTCCTCGCGGAGTCCCTGAAGCGCCCCCACTCGGGTGCCTGATTGAGAGCAGGACCATGTCATGGCTCGTGCCGAGCGACATGAACTCCAGACTCCCAAACCAGATCACCGAGCCGAAAGGGAGCGATGATACGAGGTTCGCCATCCGGACAAGGCGGTTTGACACAAAGTCCCCTACCTGGCGCGCCAACTGTCGGCGTTAGGAACCCGGGGGCTCCTAAACCAACGAGTAATCGTATGTGTGTAACCCGTCCAGATGGTGATGCAAGAAGAACATAGCGATTTATCCTGGTTCGGGCAAAGAAGGCCCTACGTCCAGGGGGAGAAGATTTGTATTATCTTGCACCTAAGTGCTTGTACAGGGGCGAATACAAGCGAAGGAGAGGATTCGAGGGAGGGGTCGAGTACAGAGCGAGAGAGTTATTCTGAGTCTAGGAGTCTGCCTAGGCGTGTGTTCGGTTGTCGTGAGATCGTTGTCCGAAGTTGTTCTCCTCTCCCTATTGGGTCTCCTGGCGTCCCCTTTTATAGGCCAAGGGGAGGCGCAGGGGTACATATGTTCTGGTTCGATGACATGGTGGTGACGTCGTGGGTCGTGGTGGTCAACTCGAGGCCTCTGTAGAGATGTGCGCTGAGCATGGCTTGTTCTGTAGTAGCGTGGCTCGGAGTTGACAGGCGTCCTTCGGAGACGTGGTTGCTGACCGGTGAAAGACGCGATCCCCTGTAGAGGACGTGCGAGTTCCTGTTGGGGTCGTATCGGGAGTTGTTGGCGTAGGTTTTGAAGTCGATGCAGGTTGACCAGAGGGCGTCGATGCGTACTCGAGGCCTAGTTGAGGGGTAGCCTCAAGTGTAGTGGTTGAGCGGATAAGATCAAATCTAGGGAATCCGATGTCGGTTGTTTGTCGCGTAGCGCGTCGAGGGGGGTCTGGAGCTGCCTAACAGCACTGAGTACGGCGTAATGGTGCCGTGCAGACCGATGCACGTCCTCAGTATGGGCAGTAAAGCGGGATTCGACCGCTGTACGAACCACTGTGCGGACACTATAGCCATACGATTTGACGAGGTTAAGTAGTTTTTGTATTAAATGCGCTATCGAACGCACCAGGAGTTGGTGGATCGAGGGGGCTCGACCCTTGTCGTATCGAGGCGTTCGTCCCACCGAGGCCTCGACACTCGACACGGGGTCCCTCCTCGAGCGATCATCAGCTGGTGACGTCAGTGATTTGTCGAGGGTTGCGGCAGAAGCTAGGTACTCTGTTGTGGGCCGGCCCAGTGTGTATTTGCCGGTGGGCCCCGGTGGGTCGAGGATGTACGGTCTGGTCTTGCACGTGTTTTTTCGAGGATCCTGCGAGATTATTCTGAGGGTAAACTCAGGGTTCAACCAAAAACAAGGAAGGTTTAGGTTATCCCTTTTCTCGGTAACCGACATTGGTTTTCCTTGACTAGACAGGTTTGTATCGGATAGTTACTGCAAGAAGGTTTGGTTACTTGAACAAGGTCATCCTAACGGTTAGGGATCTTGAAGCATGAGAAGGTTGAGAGCTTGGCATAGAGATGCTAGCCCAACAACAAGATTCATAAGAGATATGTTTAGCAAGGTGTTGCTTACCGATCTACCATACCGACCAGCGGTGATGCTAAAGCTCACTGGTCGGCATGTCTGTTCTGGGTCTTGAATCACTTAAGTATCAATTGAGGGATATTGATTTTAGTGGGAGAAGATTCTATTTGATATGATTTACTCTTCATGGATACATTGTCTTAGTATTTTGCATCACTTTTGTTGTAGATAAATGGTCGCTCGCAATCAACCATTTACTTTGTGTTTAATTCTTGAGAAAATAAGTTGAATGGAACAAACTATGCGGATTGGATCCACAACCTGAGAATTGTTCTCAGGGCTGAGAAAAAGGAAGAAATTCTAGACACCCATTACCAGATGAGCCTGATGAAAATGCAACTGTTGCTGAAAGAACCGCTTGCAGGAGAGCATGTGATGCTGATCTTGAAGTGAGTTCCCTTATGCTTGCTTGTATGGAACCTGATCTACAAATGTAGCTCTATAACAATCATTCAGCAAACGATATGATCGTGGTGCTTGAAGAAATGTTCTAGATGCAAGCCAGGACTGAAAGGTTCAATGTCTCTAAGGTGCTTGCTGAAACCAAGCTACCAAAGGGCGCAACAGTCAGACCACACATAATCAAGATGGTTGGTTACACTCAGAGGTTGGAGAGGCTAGGCTTCCCAATCGGCCAAGAGTTGGCTACTGATTTTATTCTTTCGTCTCTTCTGCCCAGTTATGGAAACTTCATCTCGAACTACCATATGCATGAGGCGGAGATAGGCTTGAATGAATTGTGTGGCATGCTGAAAATAGCAGAGGCCAACATCAAGATAGGTGCCAACAGTAGCCAAGTGTTGGCGGTCTAGAACAGGCCTCGGTTCAAGAGAAAGGGCAATCTTGGAAGAAGAAGAAGGCAAGGCTAAAGATGAGATCTCTAAGCCAAACCCATCTACTGCCAAGGCTGGACCATCTGTATGGAAGTGTCGATGATATCTCCTCGGCAGTTCTACCACGGGATACCCCGAGGTAGTAGATTTGCGATGAGGGCACGCTAAGACCTACAAATGGAATGTGAGATGCAAGACAAACAACCAAGACAAACAAGGGTTTATCCAGGTTCAGGCCACTATGAAGCATAAAACCCTATGTCCTACATCTCTGCTACTGTATTGATGAGTACCGGAGTACAATAAGATGAAAGATTAGATTCTTTCTAGGGGGTCCTTTCCCATCTTATATAGCCGGGAGGCAAGGTTACATATCTAGGGTTTTCCGATGGATGGTCACATTGCTCCATATCTTGGAGATCATGAACAGATCTAATTAACTAAGACTCCTTACATGCCATGTAGCCTTCATGACCCACGCAGCCCACCATCTAGGGCGGTAGCCAACCACGGGCATCGTCTCATTGTCCGGCCCACCAACTAGGGTGGTGATGGACTGTCCTTTGTCTTGTGGTCTGGGCCATCTGGTCTGTGTAGCCCCAGGCCTAACCATGAGGGCATAGGGGTTTATACTCCCCACAGCTAGTCCCCGAGCACCATGTATCTAGAGGAAGACGCCGTCTTGACCTATGCTGAGCGGTGTAGATGCAGACCACGTAGCGCCAACCAGTGACGATGCAGACCATGTAGTGCTGACCAGTGAGGCCTTATCCCAAGTAGTTCATAAGTCTGCTCCTGACCACCACTCTATCAAGGAAGGTGCTCTGTCAAAAGATGCATGGTGTTCCAAGAAAAAGAAAAATTCTTTTCACATCTTGAGATGTGGGCCCACGTCAATACCTGACACGAAGTATCACTGGAATGTCAATATGAACCAACCGTATGAGTAAGGTAACGAAATGAGAACAGAAAATAGGCCCAAGTCATCGCGAGGTGACATGGGCCCATGTAGTCCCCAAGCTTGATAGAAGATAGGATATGTTGTATTGAGCTTTTTAAGAAAAAAATCAAACACAGCCCCAACTATACATAGTCAGTGCCAAAGGACTAGGTGTTTTCAAACTGTCATACAGTCCCCAAGTACGCCCTGGACAGGCTCGATCAGGATTAGGAAACATTAAGAGCCTATGGTCCGTGGGTGCCACTAGGTGGCAAACTGTAGCACAGCCCCCAGGTGTCCTCTGGACGGATCACAGGCTCGATCGGGTCGAAGAACACTGAGAACCTATGGTCCATGAGCCCCACTGGGTGGCAAAGTATTGCGCAGTCCCCAGGTGCACTCTGGACATAGCAAAGACTCGATCGGGTCAAATGACATTGAGAACCCATAGTTCATGAGCCCCACTGGGTGGCAAGGTACTGCATAGTCCCCAAATGTGGGAAATAACTTATGTGACCCAAGAAATCAGTCCCCAGATTTAAAGAAAAATCTGGAACAAATTTAGAAAGAAGTATATATTTAAAGAAGAAATCCAGGGATAGATCCCAAGATTGCTGGGCACGTGCCAACTGAGGGTATGAACATGCGAGAAAGGTGCACGGGGGAATAAAAAAATCCCACGGCTCACGTCCGCACTCAGGGAGCAGTACGACCCACTAGGGTTAAAAAAGCCGCGCCACATGAGTCAATGGGTCGAACCCTAGAAGTCCAAGCGACGTCATCTGATTCCTATAAATAAGAGGCCACCACCGGGGGGAACGGTTCTGCGTTTCATTCATTTCCAACTCCTCAGTCTCCCATTTTCTTGAGCGCGCCACCTCATCTGCTCCCTCGCAACCGTCATCGCCGCTCCATCCGCCACCGCTGCACCGTCCGTCACTGCGCAAAGCAGCTGAGCTGATCTAGCACATCACAGCACCATCGTACTCTACTCACCCATCCACCCACCACCCCCAGAGGAGATGGTGAGGAGAGGAGCCAAGAAGGCAGCGAAGGCAACTGGATATGGCAAATCTAGGCCACAGTGGCTAGAATCGACGTCCACCCAGGAATCGCTGTAGGCACTCACCGAGGATGGGCTGCTTCCAGCGCGGGAGATGGAAGTTTGGCACGCGCCGCAAGGTGAGGACTCCGCTTGACCCCAAGATGGGGAAATCATAGTCTTCGAGGATTATGTGACACGGAGATTGGGGCAGCCCATGAATGGGTTCTTGTGGGATCTCTGCATTTTCTAGGGGATCTTGATTTGTAATCTCAATCCCAACTCCATCCTCTCCATCTCCATCTTCATCGCATTTTGTGAGTGCTTCCTAGGCATCCCCCCACTTCAATTTGTTCCACCATTTCTACCTGCTAAGGAAGAAAGGGCCAGAGATCAGGGGGTCATAGATTACAGGGGCTGCTACCTGTGCCTGTAGGATGGGATGAAGACCCAGTGGCTAGACATCGCCCATCAGTCAGCATAGAAGTGCTGGTTCACACGTTTGTTCTACATGAGCCAAGATGTGGAGGGTCGGAGAGTTCCCTATGATGTGAATTAGGTGCCTGTGTTCAATCCCAAGTGGTCAGATAAGCCGTCTGCAAATGTGATGCATCAGTTAAGAGAGTTGTTGTAGTTGATTGACAAGAAGCTTGTCAATGGTCCTCTGGTGGCCAGGACATGGCTGGTGCGTTGGATCTAGCCCTAATGGGTGAACCACCTATTTGGCTACACCGGACGCGTCGACCCTTCCCGGGAGACTTGGGAGAAGCTGCTATCGGAGGCACTGAACCGATGGATGGCTTCTCTGTTTGAGAAGTTCAACCCAGATACCAGTTATCTGGAGGTGCGTGCACGGCCCTATGACATCTCTCGACTACCACCAGCGGTAAGTCAATCAATGATGAAATTGGATTTATTCATTCAGCATGCTTGATGATGATGTATATAACTTTTGTGGTCTGACTAATAGACACTACTTGGATAGGATCGAGCATCATTCTTCTCTACTGTGCTAGTGGAGCATTGGCCTCAGGGGAGGCACTCTACAACCAGCAAAGGACCGAAGAGGCCCACTACCAGAGCAGGGCAGGGGACAGTGGATGTCTCCAGGCCTGATGAAGATGAGAGTCCCGCTGCTCAGGCAAGGTGCCAAGCAGCGGGCAAGCGGCCAATGTCGACGGCCGCTAGGAAGAAGAAGCCCTCCACTCTGCTGTCAGGGGGCAAATTAAACTAGACGGCAGAGCAGGGGGAGCAAGAAGAGGGGTTCCCCGACCACTCTGGAGTCGTTGGAGGAAGCATCAGGCACCGACGCCTCAAATGGGGAGGATGCCAAGGCCCCCGACATCGTCGATGAGGAGGTCACTGCGGAACATACTGCCACGCCTCCTCCCCCTAATCAGGGGGAATCTACCTCAACAACCCGGCTAAAACAAGCCGGGGGATCTACACCACCACAACCATCACCGCCGCCTGCATCACACAGGGTGGCGACGCCATCAGTCGAGATGGCCTCGTCTTCGGGGCACCAAGAGGTGGCAAGGGAGCTGACTCCACCGATGTTGCCCACCAGGACGGGCAAAGCCAGCGAGGCGTCGGGCCAAGTCCACGGGCACGGCAGCAGGGCGACAGGTGGGACCCCAGGTGCTCCTGGCGGGGGAGCAGCCCCATAGTTTAGGGGAGGATTTTGACAGTCCTCAACGTAAGTACTGTGTCATAATTAATTTTGTTTTCTTTCTGTATGCTCGATTTACCTATGCACCTATTCTGTTGAAGCCAACTATCTTGATGATTCGACCAATGTGGTGAAATACAGCCATGCCACATTGGAGACGGCACATCGCACTTCGGCTGGGCAGACCACACCCCCACCAGCCACCGCGCAGGTTCTGGCTTGCGACACAGCCTAATCTGTGGGGGAGGCGGCAGCTGCTAGTAGCATAGCGACACCGACCAGGCCCGCTGCTATGCCAGCGAGCTCTCCTAAGAGGTGGATAGTGCCCAGGAGGAAGGTTGCGGTGGGTCGTCCGCCCTGTCACGCTCCGGACCAGGCGGGGTCGTCAAGTGCACTAGCTCCGACTACATTGGAGGAGGTGCACAGGGTGCCACCTTAGGTCCCTCGCACTGACATCCCACGGCAGCGCGTGTACACTACGCGCAAGATGGGAAAAGACTTCATGTCATACGAGGAGATCCTGGATGATGATGTGGAGTCAGGCATCCAGGACTCCATGGAGGTGCTGCTCAGCCGGGTCAAGTTAAGTCTTGGCAAAGAGGTTATTGAAAGTTTTCTCAATGTGTGCTCGAAGTAGCCATTTCGTATCAGCATTTGGTATGTTCAGTCCCCGCAGGACACATGCGCTCAACGTGGCAAGACTATCGATCGGTTTGTGCCCATCTGGGAGGAGTGCCAGAACCTCCGGAGGGCCAGGGGCCAACTTGAGGACTAGGTCAAAATTTACCAAAATAGGGAGATTGACCTGGAGGCAGATATCACCCTGCTATGCCAGAAGGTGGAGGCACTAGAGGAGGACAACGAAAGTAAGTTGTTGAATTTTGCCAACATGTGTATATGCCTACTGGAAGCTAACTTGTTTATTGCACAGAGCTGAATAGCTAGAATGCTTCATTGGCCATGGAGATCTCCAGCCTGCTAAACCAGAAGGAGGCAGTGGTGAAGAAGGCAAAGGAAGACGTGGTGCAGATTGCGCAGCTGACCGATAAGGCAGGCAATATCAATTTTGTCTGCTGCATACTGGATGGACCAATGTATGCTAACCACCATTCTTTTGTTGATACAGACTTGAGGGAGCGCCACATGGCTCAGTTCAAGGTGTTGGAGGATGCCAACGCCTCTCTCTGGGGGAGGATTAGGACCATGACCGACCACATCAGGCCGATGCTGAGGGCCGTCTCTCGTGGAGAGGAGCACCCCACCGACCTTGTAGGCGAGTTGATTGCGGTTGTCGACCAATCCAGGAGGCTATGGCCAGTGTTGCAAGAGTTCATCACAGGAGCTAGGCGCTATGTGGCTGCCACCGTGCTCGCCGTTGTCCATGCCAACTACCCAAATGTGGAGTTGACAGACATCGAGTACGGGATCCCTCCGGAGGTTCTTGATTAAGAAGCCGAAGAGCTCCAGGCCTCGTCTGGCCCAACCGCAGCTACCATCGTTGAAGATAGGACCCCGATCGAAGATCCTATAGCAGGTGATTGAAAGGACCTAAATGGCCTAGAGGGGGATGAATAGGCCTATTTAAAAATCCTGAAACTCACAAACTCAAAATGCGAAAGTTCAATACCAACCGGAACTTCTGGTGGGTTTGGATCGAAAGTTCCGGTCTAGACTAGAACTTCCGGTGCAAACCGACCAGAACTTCCAGTGCCCTACTGAGCTATGAAATCAGAGTGAAATGAGTTGCAATTTTGATTTTGATTGTAACCACACCCTCCTAGATGTTGTTGGTGATGATGTTGAACTCCATGGAGCCTGGCACCTCACCAAATCATAGATCGTCCCCTCCAACCTATGAGTTTCGGGGGTAGAGAGGAAGAACACAAAGAACACAAAAACAAGGGTAGTCGATGCTACCTCCATAGTAAGACACATGATTTATACCGAGGTTCAGCAATCTCCACTCAGTAGTTCCTACGTCCACGTTGTTGAGGTGACCACGAAGGTCCGATCACGAAGGTCTCCTCCCTCAAGCAAAAGCTTGAGATATCCAATAAGAATCAGGGGTAATACAAACACTTTAGGTGCCCTCACAAATGAATCAACATGGGCAACCATGAAGAACGCCTAGCTGGCTAGGGTTCCAAGAACCCAAGAGTAACAAATGCAAACCAAACTGGCAAGACGAGGAAGACAAGTGCTCAAGTTGACAATTGATGCTTCCACTCTCAAATCTCACGTCCCTAGCTCAAAACAATTGAGGATTGAAGCTTGGAAGCAAAGAGGGAGAGAGAGTGGGTGAGTTTAGCTCACAGGAGAATTTGGCAAAGCTTGGGCACAGTGGAATGAATGGGCAACAACAAGAAATGGGGGTGAGAAAGATTATATACTCGATGTTCAGATGAACTATCGGAACTTCTGGTGGAACCCACCGGAACTTCTGGTCTATTCGAGATCCGGCCGTTGGGCTTGACAAAGTCAACACTCAGATTGGGCCGACTGAAACTTCCAGTGTAACACACCAGAACTTTCGGTATCGACCGAAACTATCGGCCGGAGGCCAGAACCAAATACTCGAATGCGCACGCTCGCGCGCTAAAGGCTGACATGGCTGACCGAAACTTCTGGTCAAGGTAACTAAAACTTTCGGTGGTCACTAGAACTTCTGGTTGGAGGTTGAAACTGATTTTTGGCACGTGGTTGCATGAAGGTCGCTACTATCAGAACTTCCGGTCACAAGACCAGAACTTCCGGTGCACCAGCTGAGAAAGCATTCTAAGTGTGTGTGTGTGCACGGTGTATCTCAATTGCATAAAATAGACCAACATGAGCACTTGTACCCTCATCTAGCTAGTCTAATTTGCATCCCTCTTGATAGTGCGGCATTTCCTATAACTCAATTTTAAATACAAAAGGATAATCCAATTGAGTCAAAGCGCCTTTCATCCATAGAAAATTTAGGGGTGCTTGTATCACCAAATATCATCATTCAAATCTTTCGATGGACTAACACCTGTGAATTCACTTAAATAAACTTGTTTTTCCCTAATTTGATTGTCATTAATTATCCAAAACCCACTTCAGAGGCGAATGCTATTACAAACTCCCCCTTTTTAGTAATTGATGACAATCAACTTAGGCTTACAATAAATTGAAAGAATTGAAGTTTTGAATTCTAAATTTTATGGAGAGCTCCCACTAAATGTATGCACAGGATTTTGAATTTCAAATCTTGACTAAAATCAAGATTACATACATTTAGAGCAAGCTCCCCCTAAATTTCGCAATCCATGGGGTGCCTAAACGTGTGTGTGACAATAATAATCCATGATGCTTATGACAAGATATATCACATAGAGAAAATAAAAAGAATATGAGGGGTTATGCAAGAAAGAAATGGACTTAAAAATTTACATAACCATTCTAAAAACAACAATCATCATCACAATATCGAATATAGGCCATCACATCATGATATATTAAATAAGCATAAGTGTTTATCCTACAATCATCCAACACACCCATAGTTCATACTTCACCACATAGTTCACCACGGAGATAGAGTTATTACAAACCAATAAATAGCTATCCTATTACATCATAATAAAGCCTAACACTCCCCCTTTGGCATCAAATGCCAAAAAGGGTAGGGACGGTGAAGCTCCAAGGATAGTAGCAAGGACACTAAAAAGCTTCATAGTCGTACTCAGGGTCAACGGGGTAGGAGTAATGGCTCCTGCCATATGGCACAAAAGAAGTGCCAGCCTGATCAGGAGGAATAAAGGTAGAAGTCCAATTGATCTCATCAGCCTCATCAAAGAAACCACCATAGGAGCCACCCAGATCATTGTTCTGAAAGGAGTAACCTATAGGAAGAGAAAGGGCATAGGAAGCATGACCAAGAGGAGAAACGCCCTCATGAATAGAAAAGTTTTGTTCCTGTCCTGCAAAGCCCTCCTGTCCATCACCACCCCCTGGTGTAGAAAACTGGTGCTCTTGGCCAACATTGCCAGATTGAGAAGCATCACCAGTAGAGACACCATGCATAGCATCCCACTCCATATAGGGATTCCAAAATGTACGGAGAGGAGAGGTAGGTGGAAGATTTTTCTTGGCCTCCAATCAGCATAGATGGCGATCATTCTTTCTCTCGCAGTAGCAAAAGAAGGACATGAACCTCTCAAGAACATAGCAAGTAGAATCATCAAAGCCACGACCATGTCCATGTCCACAACCATGACCACGGCCAGCGGGAGAAGCATGGACAAAAGGAGCAACATCATCATCATGTTCAGTGTCGTCACCACCACCAAGAGCAGTAGCATCATCATAATCACCATGAGCAGTCCCACTGCCACAAGCCTCAGTTGCTTTGCCCTTGCCCTTTCCCATATGAGGGCTCAAATGTTTCACATTGTAATCTGATGAATGATATCATGCCCAAAAGAAAAGCCTATGACTTGCTCAATGACATGCATGAGGTAGGGAGAATAGGGAAAATTCTTGTGGGAATCCATAGAAACATCTCTGATGTTGTGCCAAAGAAGATTAGTCACACTGAATCTCTTATTAAGTCTAAAACATACAAGAATGGTTGGAGAATGATTGTGAAGATTGGTAGAATCACCAACCTTAGGATTAATTGTAGCATGAATCAAATTGTTTAGAACATAGAATTAGGGCAGCAATTTGTGACTCTTCCCATCTGCTACCATTAGATCCTTGTACAGTCCAGCTTGAATGAACTCATTTCTGCCAACACATGGTCCACCAGAACTTTCGGTTGGGAGTGACCAGAACTTTCGGGTGAGCCGTGTAGTGGCACATTCCGTGGGATTCCATGAAATCGACCATGGAAGTTGCACAAAAAGCATTCACAGAGCATGTAGACACTATATCCAAGTAGCATGAGGGAGGAAACGGCCTAGAACAATGCACATTAAGAGATCAGGCAAGAACTCCATGATACCTTGCTACTCTGAGGGAAAAGGCCAATTCAACACCGTCCAAGCACTCCCAACGGGCACCAAGACATCCCACGCGATCTCCATGGCGAGGGCAAGCTCCCCCTTAAAGGATTTCATGAAAGGATGGAGGAGAAGGGAGATCGGGACGGAGGGGCGGCAGGCGGCGGTGTTGTTACCCAACAAGTCAGGCAGGGCAGGTCGGGTGGGAGAGGGAGGGGCAGGGGAAAGAAGTGAAGGGATAAGATATGTTTTTCTTTACCACATGGCCCCTGTTTAGTGCAGCAAAGAGGCTGACCGGAACTTCCGGTGAGTACAACCGGAGGTTCCAGTCTGGTCAGGTCAACATGGAGTTAGGCTGAGACTTGAAATAAAGGATGATCCGGGCACCAGTTGGAACTTCTGGTCCGGTCGACCGAAACTTCCGTTGGAAGTTTCACCCAACGACCAGAACAAAATGCTGACACGCGGACATGCACAACGAACAGCGACTGGAACTTCCGGCCATTACCATTGGAACTTCCGATAGGTCAATTTTCAGCCATAGCAGTTCTAAAAATGGTGAATCATATGATAAACTTGAACCAACTCAAAATGTGTCCAGATTTTAGACAATCATGACAAAGCAATGGACACATAATTGAGGTGAAAAAATAGATTCTGAAATTTTGCACATAATATTTTGGTAATTAATTTTATGCAAAATATTAAATCAATCAAGATGTGCAAGATGTCATTCCACGTTACGAGAATCAACGATATTGAGCTCAGACCTCAAAGCACAAAATCTTAACTCATCTAGAGGCTTTGTGAAGATATCGGCTAATTGTTTGTCGGTTCTCACATGTTGAACAGAGATATCTCCTTTGGCTTGGTGATCTCTAAGGAAATGATGAGGGATGTCTATGTGCTTTGTACGGGAATGGTTGACGGGGTTATCGGCTAGCTTGATTGCACCCTCATTGTCACATAAGAGTGGAATCTTGGATAGGTTGTAACCAAAGTCTCTCAAAGTTTGCTTCATCCAAAGTAGTTGGGCACAACAAGCGCCGACCGCCATATACTTGGCTTCAGCGGTGGATAGGGCAATGGAGTTTTGTTTCTTGGAACTCCAAGACACAAAGACCTACCAAGAAATTGGCAAGTCCTGGATGTACTCTTTCTCTCTACTTTGCAATCGACATAATCCGAATCAGAATAACCAAGTAGAGTGAAAGATGATCCCTTAGGATACCATAAGCCGAGATTAGGTGTGAGCACCAAATACCGAAAAATTCTCTTAACGGCCATGAGATGACATTCTTTCGGATTAGATTGAAATCTTGCACACGTGCACACACTAAGCATAATATCGGGCCTAGATGCACAAAGATAAAGCAAAGAGCCAAACATGGAGCAACATACCTTTTGATCAATGGCTTTACCATCTTGGTCAAGATCAAGATGTCCCGTAGTTGGCATTGGTGTATTGATGGGTTTGGCATTGTCCATGTCAAACTTCTTCAACATATCATTGGTATACTTAGTTTGGCAAATGAACGTTCCTTCCTTAAGTTGCTTGATTTAAAAACCAAGGAAGAAGGTCAACTCCCCCATCATGGACATATCAAACCTCATGGTCATAGTCCTACTAAATTGCTCACAAAGCTCATTATTAGTACTACCAAATATTATGTCATCGATATATATTTGGCAAATAAAAAATATCACCATTAACTTTTTGAGTAAATAAAGTAGGGTCGGCCTTTCCTATCTCAAACCCTTGTTTGAGTAGGAAGTCCTTGAGACAATCATACTAAGCTCTAGGGGCTTGCTTGAGCCCATAGAGTGCCTTGTTAAGCTTGTAGACGTGGTCGGGATGATGTGGATCTTCAAAACCCGATGGTTGTTCAACATACACCACTTCAGAGAGAGGGCCATTGAGGAATGCACTTTTCACATCCATTTGAAATAACTTGAAATCATGGTGAGCAGCAATGGAAAGTAATATACGAATAGATTCAAGCCTAGCTACCGGTGCATAAGTTTTCCCAAAATCTAAACCTTCAATTTGGGTGTAACCTTGTGCAACCACTGAGCCTTGTTCCTTTTGACCGTGCCATACTCATCTTCTTTTTTGCAAAAGACCCACTTGGTACCTATCACATTTTTCTTGGGCTTTTCCACTAAGGACCATACTTCATTCTGGGTGAAGTTTTCCAATTCCTCTTGCATAGCCATCACCCAATCCTCATCTTTCAAGGCTTCCTCCACCCTAAGAGGTAACATAGAAGAAACAAAAGAGTAATGCTCACAAAAAGATGCTAAATGAAAATGACTCATCACTCCTCTTCATATGCTTCCTATCACATTATCTACGGGATGGTCCCGTTCAATGGATTGGCGAACTCTTGGGTGAGGTACTGTCGTTCTTCTTTGAATTGGGCCATCATCTTCACTGTCAAAGTCTTGGTTGATTGGGGAGGTTCCATCAAGGCCTCCCCCTTGATCATCATCTTGGTTGCTTTCTTCAACTTGTGGTGGATCTTGATTTGCTTGTTCTCCTGAGTCATGACCATCTCTTGATGCGGATGCATCACCATGGGCATTGGTTGACCCATGATGCATATGTGTGTCATAATGGACTTGTACTTGTGCATCATCATCATCATCTTGTTCAACGGGTTTTACTTCACCGGTTGCATGCTTCTTTATCACTTTATGAAAAGGCTCCTCTTTACCTACAATGTCCATATTGACTTGCTCCTTTTGAGAGCCATCGGATTCATCAAAAGTTACATCTACTGTTATTTCAGTAAGACCAGTGGTCTTATTGAAAACACGATATCCATGTTCGTTAGTACCATAACCAAGAAGGAAACCTTCATCAACCTTTGGTTCAAACTTAGAGCTTTTGGATTTCTTTCTAAGTATGAAACACTTGCATCCAAAAACTCTAAGATAATCAACCTTAGGCTTTTTACGGGTGAGTAGCTCGTAGGTAGTTTTGTTCCTAATCTTGTGGAGATATAGGCGGTTGATTGCATGACATGCTGTGTTGACCGCCTCCGCCCAATAATCCTTCTCTAGAGTCTTGTACTCATCCAACATTTCTCTTGCGGCCTCTATGAGTGTTCGGTTCTTCCTTTCCACAACCCCATTCTGTTGGGGAGTGTAGGGGACCAACAACTCATGCTTGATCCCTTCTTCATCAAGGAACTTGTCAATGTTGGTGTTCCTAAACTCCATCCCGTTGTCACTTCTCACTCTCTTTATCTTCATATCAAACTCATTTTGAGAACTTCTTGCAAACTTCTTGAAAATTTCTTGGGTTTCACTCTTATCTTTCAACAAGAACACCTAAGTAAAGTGAGAATAATCATCAACAATTACAAAACCATATTTGTTACCTACAATGCTTATGTAAGCATTGGGTCCGAATATATCCATAAGTAGTAACTCAAGTGGTCTTGAGGTTGACATGACGTTCTTTGTGGGATGTTTGGCTCCAACTTGTTTCCCCGCTTGATATGCACTACAAATCCTATCTTTCTCAAAATAAACATTTGTTAGTCCAAGAATGTGTTCACCTCTTTGAAGGTTGGCCAAGTTCCTCATCCCAACATGAGCTAGTCGGCGATGCCACAACCAACCCATGCTAGATTTTGCCACTAAACAAGTCTTGGACCCCACTCTACTAGCTGTGAAGTCAACTAGATAGAGCTTGCCCTTTAGTTGACCCGTAAAGACAATAGAGGAATCCACCCTTCTAGAGACTTCCACACCCTTATCCGTAAAGAGACAATTGTAACCCATCACACAAAGTTGTGAAACGGATAACAAGTTGTATCCCAATGAATCCACAAGTAATACATTTGAAATTGAATTATCATTTGATATAGCAATTTTACCCAAACCAAGAATCTCTCCTTTACTATTGTCACCAAAAGTGATTCTTTCACCCATGCCTTCATTTGATTGAAAGGAGTCAAACAATTTTTTGCTCCAGTCGTATGATTGGTGCATCCACTATCTAGCACCCAACAAGGTCCACTAGAGGAATAAACCTACAAAATAAAATTAAGCCTTTGTTTTAGGTACCCAATTTGACTTGGGTCCTAGGGGGTTAGACACATAAGATTTGGGCACCCAAACACTCCTCAAGATTTGCCTCTTCTTGAGAGAGCCCACATATTTTACAATAATTTTACCATCCTTATCCCAACAACACAAATAATCACAAAAGTTATTCCTTGAGATAGACACTTGTTGCTTGGGAACCTTCACTTCCTTCTTCTTGATGTTCTTGTTGTCGGAGTAAGAGTTAGGAGAAACCTCAACATTACTCACCTTGTTGATGAGATCAACAAGAGGCACGCTCTTGTTGAACTTTACGCAAGGCACACCATTTACCATGCTTCTCCCATTGGCCTTACCATCATACCTACTGTATCCTAGACCATCCTTGATGAGTGGATGTCTTGATGCCTTGTAAATTGTGGTTGGTTGCTTATCTGTCACACCCCAAAATTTCTATTTTGGGTTGTGAACCAAACACACAAAATAAAATAAAGGATTTATTGATTTCTTTAAAATTGGACAAGATTTAATTCTTTTGTTATCATTATAAAATGATAAAAAGAGTGGATTGATAAAACTTTTACGAAGTCAATATAAGTGTGTTTGTGCTTGGTGCCTTGCTTTATTTTGCTTGATTGTGAAAAAGAATTTCCAATCCTCGAGCAAGTCACGGCTAGGTTCTTTATGATGTATGAAAATAAAAGGTTCAAAAGCTATATTTCGAAAAGGTTTGCATATTACTTTTATCTCCAAAAGGTTTGGAAAAACTAGGTCCCAAAAAGGTCTTTCCAGTTTTGGTTTCAAAATGGTGTTGGACAATGTTTTAGAAACTCCTTTTCTTCTATATAAAAGAGCTAGAGCTTTTCTTTTCTCTCTATCGTTTTGGCCATCGTTCTAGCTTGCCACCATCCTCTAGCTAGCTCTAGCGACCTTGGTCCAATCGTTAGCCATCCTGTCCTATCCTATCTTGCTTTGGCCACTCTTAGCTTTTCCTGGCTAACCCTAGCCCCCTCTGGCCAACCATAGCCAGCCCTGGCTAGCCACTGCTAGCTATAGCCGGCCATGGCCAGTCTTGGCTAGAGGAACAGTAGCAACAGCCGGCCAGTAGTGGCCCAGCCCGGGCACCAGCGGCCATAGGTTGCCAGCAGCTGCAGCAAGCAACCAACAGCGTGTAGCTCGGCCCACATGCTCCCTCCGCACACGCCAGCAGGCCAAGCCCAGCTACCAGCCCGCTCCCCGGCCTGCCCCCCATCTGCAGCCGCGTGATGGGCCTCGGCCCAACAGGCCAGCAGCCAGCAGCGCCAGTAGCCAGGCCGCTCTGCCAGGACCCTCGCGTCAGCGGGAAGCGCCGTCATCCTCCTCGTCCCACATCGTACGGACGCCTGCACCACCGTCGATCCGCCCCAGGCACACGCCCTGATGTTCCCCTGTGTCAATAAAGAGGATAGCCCCATGCGCCACACCCTCTTCACAACCCTAACACCAAGAACTGCCGCCGCCTCCAGTACCCTAAGCCCTAGCCCACGTGCCGCCATAGCCGCCGCCTTCCCGGAGCTCGCGGTCACCGTCGATTTCCAACATCGGTGAAGCACCGCCAACATGACTGCCCCGACGAGCTTCGCATCGAGCTGAGGACTGCGTCGGTACCCCTCTCACCCGTTCTGCTGCCGCATCCTCCATCGCACATCGCCGCTAGCAGACATTGTCACGGTGTGCTTAGCCCTTGCCTTCGCGTGCGCTACGCGCCCATGCGCTTGTGTGGCCCTGCCCAGTCTCCCAGTGCCTCCCCGCCGAGCTCTGGCCAGCGTCAATGGCACCGCTGTCACCTAGGCCCATCTTCGGCCTTTCCCCACCGCCATGGACCTCGCGGTCAAGTTCGCGAGGTCACACCGCGCCTCCCCGTTCCCTCTGCGCGGCCAAACGGGCCCCGGAGCACCGTTTTCGGTGAACTTCGGTGGTCACCACCAGTGAGGTCCGCCGCTCCGGTGACCATCCTGGGCCGGCCTATCCCTGGCCGTCAGATCTGGCTTCGGTGGCCCAGATCCACCGTTGACGCCACGTCAACCGCGGGCAACAGAACCAGTCGATCGCCGACATGGCAGCCACGCAGGTGCCACGTGTACGCCACATTAGTGCCACACAAGCGACACGCATGCGCTGACCAATCAACAAAGTCAACAAGCCGGTCAGCCCTGGCAATTTTGCTAAAAAACCCCTACGCTTATGTTTATTTATGTTTTCGTCCACCGCAGTTCAAATCAGTCGCTATTTTTTATAGTTTGTACCCCAAAGCCATCGGTATTTATGCTTTAGGTCCAAACCAAGTTTCATTTTAGTTTTAAATTGTTTTTAAATATGAAAATAGCTCTATTTATTTACGGTTTGCCCCTAACCTTATCTTAGCCATAACTTGCCCGTTTTAACTTTGTTTTAGCCTGTTCTTGTCGTGTTAGACTCGTATTGACGTAAGCTACATGATCACAGTGACATTACCATGTTCTAGGTGTCGTTACCCAGGAAGTGGGTACCCCAAACCCCTGGTTTACCGAATGAAACCCCGCAAAATTAGCAACACGAACCCTCCAGTGACCTCCCGTGCTAACGTACGAAGGCCCGCAGGCAAAGACATATCGGGCTGACCCACGAACAGACAACGATAGCCCAAAGCCAAAGCCTACTCGAGAGGCCACCGAATGGACTGGTACTATACACTTGAGAGGCTACCGAACGGACTGGTACTGTACACTCGGGAGGCTATCAAACGGACTGGTACTGTACACGGGAGGGTACAATTCAGGCGACCCCTCGAAGACGGAACTTCGCCCTATGAACAAGCCTGCCCTCGAGGATGTAACTTCGCCCGTCGAACGAGCCTGCCCTCGAGGACGGAACTTCGTTCGGTCAAATGGGCGGTCCTTGAGGACAGTGCACCCCTCGGCTACCGACTCTCCCGTACGGGCCCGAGCGCATTTAATGCAATCTACCTACCCTCGCCTAACCGTATGGCCAGAGTTACGGTAACAGCTGCAGGTGTGGCGGTCAAATCTGGCTTTTACCGCCCATGCCCCGGAATCCTGTGGATCGTCCTTCGCTGTTGCACCATGCCGAGCACTGTGCCATGTCCAGCACCCTCTCGAGACGTATGAGTCAGTACGTTTCCCGCATTCCCCGGGGTTTGGCCTTATCCGGTGAGGCCCGACCCCTTCAACTCGACCACCTCGACCGCCGCCCCTCGACGTCAACAAACGAACCCTCGAGCGGGACTCAACAACTCCCGATGCGACGGCAGCAGAACCTCCCATACCGAAGTACATCACTACAGCAGCATCAACGTGATTGGCCTCAACGTCATGCAAACTCAAAATACATGTACCCCTGTGCCCCTCCTTCATCTATAAAAGGAGGCACCAAGGCGTTAGAAAGAGGGACCGGACGGAAACAAGAGGATCCAGAGCATAGAAACGCTAAGGCTTTAGACCATAGAACAACACTGTGAGCTTGTGTAAGGTCGAGAGCTAGGCGTCCGAACGCCAAAGCCCCACCTCACGCTCCTCACATCTGCTTGTATTTTCCCTTTACTAGCACTTCAGTGCAAGATAACATGAATCATCCTCCCCCCGCTGGACGTAGGGCTTTCTTTGCCCGAACCAGGATAAATCACCGTGTGCTTCTTGCATCACCCACCGGATTAAGGGAGCACGCAATTACAAATATTACTCGTTGGTGTTAACCCCTCGAGGGTCAGAACACCGACAGTTGCAGCGCCAGGTAGGGGAGCCGTGTGTCAATAACGATTTCCCACCATTTTTTTGAATGGGAGACTTTGTTTCACCACTTCCGTGCGCTACGGTGATCTGGTTTGGGAGCCTGGAGTTCATGTCCCTCGGCCAGGGCTATGACATGACCCTGCTCTCGATCAGTGACCTGAACGGAGGTCGTGGTACGAACCCACGCTCGTGGGGGGCCGCTCGCCAGTCTCACCACCATGCTTCCATATCCAGAAGGAGGCACAGTCGACACCGTCATCGCCATCAACCTGGGTCGAGGATGGTTCCCGTCGCTTTCTCCTCGCCCCTGACCGGAGATGAGGAACCTCTTGTCGAGGGATTTTCTGACCCTAGTTCAGGGGTAGAGGGCGAACCGACAGGACCCCACCACAACCCCGACTCCACCTTCACAGTACGCTCATCGAGGAAGCGTGACAAAGTCCCCGCTCGATCGAGCCCACTCTCGCACGAGCTGTTCGAGCGTCATCAGCGGCCTTCGTTCGACTCCAACGATGCCACAATGAGGATCTCGACAGTGACCTGCTCCAACATGAGCACGTTAGAGGGCTGCTCAGGCACCTTTCTTCATGCAATGACGGACGTGGGGACTGTCACACCAGCCTCCGAGGGTTTGGCCTTCACAAGAGCGCCCGGCCCCCGGAGGTACACCGTCGGCACACTCCAACGGCAGCTGCAGGAGGAGGCGCGGGGGCAATTCCCCGTCTTCTTGTGCGGCGACCCCAACTCTGACTCTGATCATTGGGATCCTTCCTACGAGTGCCTCCACATCGATGGTGATGTCAACTCCGATCAGGAAACCATCGATCCAGCGGCCGCGGCAGCTACCGCTGTGGCGGGGGGTGCTCCCCCAGAACAGAGGACCAACAACCAGACGCACCCCAAGAGACATGCCCCCGTCCTATCGAGCAGGACGCACAGTTGGCACAAATTTGGGAGTTGCAGGCGAAGCTCGCCGACGAGCAGGAACGATTGCGCCTGCTCGAGCTAACCCTCGAGCAAGAGCGGCGACCACCCGGTGGTAGAGCCTGAGCCAGGGCCCGTGAGGTCAACCGGCAGATCAACGAGGCAGGGGGACCTGAGCAACCCGCAAACTGTTATCCCCGAGCAAGCTAGAACATTGTCACGGCGGCTATGCTCCTACGCAATATGCCTGCGCCATCCAACCCGCAAGCTCGGTGGATACAACGCGAGGACGAGGACCTCCTCCAAGCTCAGCCTCGAGGTGTCGAGGGGCAGCCTCCGAACCTCAGGTCGAGCCCTCCCGGCCCGAAAGGGAGAGCTCGGTTGATCAGGGGGCGGCCCCCCGATAGAAGAAGAAGCCGGCCCGAGAACGTATTAACGACGACCGTGCTCCCCGCGACGCGCGCCTCGACATTGTCGAGAACCGTAGACGCAAGCATGGGGATGTCGAGGATCGAGGGTACAGCGCCCATTGTGGAGGGCGTTACGACAGCGACGAAGACCGACAGGCCCCGGAGCCACCGGGTCCCCGAGTCTTCAGCAGGGCGATTTGCTGCGCCCAGCTGCCCGTCAAGTTTCGACCCCCCACGAGCATCGTCAAATACAACGGCGAAACCAATCCCGAGCTCTGGCTAGCCGACTTTTGGCTGGCTTGTTAGGCGGGTGGGGCGCGTGACGATCACGCCATCATACATCACCTTCCCCTGTTCCTGTCTGACACCGCGCGTAGGTGGCTCGAGGAGCTTCCCCCTGACCAGATTCGCGGCTGGATCGACCTTGTCCGGATCTTCGAGGGGAACTTCAAAGGTACCTACGTACGTCCCGGGAACTCCTAGGAACTACGCAACTACAAGCAAAAACCAGGGGAGTCTCTTCGCGACTTTGCTCGATGATTCTCCAAGCTCCGCACCGAACTACCCCACATCTCCGATCTTGACGTCATTCTAGTGTTCGTTGCGGGTACAACCTGCAAGGACCTAGTTCATGAGTTGGGGCGTAACCGCCCTGACACCATCGACGAGCTGATGGATGTGGTCGCCAACTACGCGGCCGGCGAAGAGGCGGTCGGTGCCTTCTTCAGTGACGAGAAGGACAAGGAAAAGGCGCCGGCAACCGACGACACCGGAGGCTCGAGCAAAGGTCCGAAGAGAAACAACATGTGGCAGAACCTCCTAAATTATATAGCCCACACGCACCTATCATTGTCTCAAAGACTTCTGATAGCCATGCA
>CM041640.1:43130815-43243488 GCA_023333625.1 Bothriochloa decipiens | reverse complement strand
TGAAAATCTTCCAATCTATGAAATGTTCAGCTTATCAAACCAAACACTTTTCATAGAGAAAGTTTTCCCAAATTTTGAATATTTTTTGAAATATGAATTTAAATTGAAAAGGGAATAAGTGTTGGAAAACTGTATTTTCACTTTTATTCAAAATTATTTTTAGAAACTTGAAAAACTTTGAATACCAATATTGTAGCTCCTGTCAAGATCTACAAACTATATTTTGAGAGTATCTCAAAATTTCTTATAGATTTTAAAATATAGAAAAAGGGATAAAACAAGGTTTTGAAAATAGTTTTTAAATAGCAATCAACTCATCATTTCATGTATAAAACAAAGCACCACATAAAAGACATTATTAAAACATGAATGCATTCATGTCATGATGCTCAATGATTATTCTTAATAATGAACTTGATTATAATTTTAATTGCTTACTAACATCTGGGATGTTACACAACAAGAAGAAGAAACATCAGCAGGGCAAGCGTGAGGCTGCAGAAGACGATCTCATCACAGCAACCGAATGCAAAAGACCTCGAGGCCCCCCTGAGGGCGGCATCTTCGACAAAATGCTCGAGGAGCCCTGCCCTTATCACAAGGACGGGGCAAGGCACAAGCTTAAGGACTGCCGCATGCTTCGAAAGCACTTCGAGCAAGTGGGCGTGAAGAAAGGTGACGACAAGAAAGACCAAGGCGGCGGTGAGGGAGACAACGGGGAAGACGGAAAATTCCCCGAAGTCTATGACTGCTACATGATCTACGAGGGCCCCTCGACCCAGCTCACGCCTCGACAGCGTAAGCGGGAGCGTCGAGAAGTCTTCTCCATCCGAGTCGCGACACCTCACTACCTCGACTGGTCTGACGCGCCCATCACGCTCGACCGCGATGACCATCCGGATCGAGTCCCCAACCCCGGGGCCTATCCGCTCGTCGTCGACCCGATCATCATAAACACCCGACTCTCGAAGGTCCTCATGGACGGCGGCAGCAGCCTGAATGTCATTTACCTCGAGACCCTCGACCTCCTGGGAGTCAAGAGGTGCCAACTCTGACCCAGCGCCGGGGGTTCCATGGCGTCGTGCTAGGGAAGAAGGCCCTCCCCATCGGCCGTATCGACCTTCCTGTCTACTTTGGCACCCCCGCCAACTTCAGGAAAGAGACCCTCACCTTCGAGGTGGTCAGGTTTCACGGAACATATCACGCTATCATCGGCCGATCGGGATACGCGCAGTTCATGGCGATCCCGAACTACACCTACCTCAAGATCAAGATGCCAGGACCCAAGGGCATCATCACTGTCGCCTCCTCCTATGAGCACGCTTATGACTGTGACGTCGAATGCGTCGAGTATGGGGAGGCCATCGAGCAAGACGCCATGATAGCCGCGACCCTCGAGCACCTCGCCGACGAGGTGCCAGATCCTAAGCGACACGCCGGCAACTTTGAGCCAGCACAAGACACCAAGAAAGTCCCCCTCGACTCGAGCTGCCCCGGCGAGAAGGTGCTAACGATCAGCGCTGACCTCAAGGGCAAATAGGAAGCCGTGCTCATCGACTTTCTCCACGCGAACGCCGATATGTTTGCGTGGAGTCCTTCGAATATGCCGGGCATACCGAGGGAAGTCGCCGAGCACGCCTTGGAGATCCGGGCCGGGTCCAGACCGGTGAAGCAACGCCTGCGCCGCTTCGACGAGGAGAAGTGCAGGATCATCGGCAAGGAGGTTCACAAGCTTTTGGCGGCTGGATTCATCAAGGAGGTCCATCATCCTGAGTGGTTAGCTAATCCCGTGTTAGTTAAGAAAAAGAATGGAAAAATGCGGATGTGTATTGACTATACTAGTTTAAACAAAGCATGTCCCAAAGTTTCATTTCCTTTACCACGCAATGATCAAATTGTTGACTCTACCGCGGGATGTGAAACCCTCTCGTTCCTCGATGCTTATTCCGGCTACCACCAAATCAAGATGAAAGAGTCCGACTAGCTCACGACTTCCTTCATCACACCTTTCGGCATGTACTGCTACGTCACCATGCCCTTCGGCTTTCGGAACGCCGGGGCGATGTATCAGCGGTGCATGCTCCACGTCTTCGGTGAACACATAGGCAACACGGTCGAGGCCTATGTCGATGACATCATGGTCAAGTCCAGAAAAGTGGGCAACCTCATCCATGACCTCAAAATCGCGTTCGGGTGCCTTCGAGCCAAAAACATAAAACTCAACCCCAAGAAATGTGTCTTCAGAGTGCCTCGGGGCATGCTCCTCGGATACATCATCTCCCAGCGCGGGATCGAGGCCAACCCCGAGAAGGTGGCGGCCATCACGCGAATGGGGCCGATTCGGGATCTCAAGGGTGTGCAGAGGGTCATGGGCTACCTCGCGGCCCTCAGCCGCTTCATCTCACGTTTAGGGGAGAAGGCCATGCCTCTGTACCGCCTCTTGAAAAAATCCGAGCGATTCACATGGACCGCGAAGGCCGAGGTGGCCCTCGACGAACTCAAAACATGCTGACATCCACTCCGATTCTCGACCAGCAACGTCGACTGAACCGCCCGAGCCCCTCCTCCTCTATGTCACCGCAACCACTCAGGTGGTCAGCGCGGCCATAGTGGTGGAGAGGCAAGAGGAAGGGCGCGCTTTGCCTGTCCAGTGGCCGGTTTACTTCATTAGCGAAGTGCTTTCGGAAACAAAAATATGCTACCCGCAGGTGCAGAAGCTGCTCTACGCCATCGTCCTTACACGTCGCAAGCTCCAGCACTATTTCCTCAGCCACCCGGTTACCGTGGTATCCTCGTTCCCCTTGGGGGAGATCATCCATAACCGGGAGGCCGTTGGAAGGATTGCCAAGTGGTCAGTTGAGCTCATGGGCGAGACCATCACCTATGCACCGTGGAAGGCCATCAAGTCTCAAGTGCTGGCAGATTTCATCGCTGAGTGGACCGACACGCAGTTGCCGCCAGTCCAAATCCAAGCCGAGCTGTGGATGATGTACTTCAACGGGTCGCTCATGAAGACAGGAGCAAGCACAGGCTTGCTCTTCATCTCACCCCTCGGAGTCCACATGCGTTACGTCATTCGCATCCACTTCGCCGCTTCTAATAACGTCGCGGAGTACGAAGCACTTATCACTGGATTACGAATCACCCTCGAACTCAGGGTCCGACGCCTTGACGTTCGAGGCGACTCGCAACTGATTGTCAACCAAGTGATGAAAGCCTCGAGCTGCCACGACGCCAAGATGGAAGCCTACTGCAATGAAGTGCGCAAGTTGGAAGACAAGTTCCACGGCCTCGAGCTCATTCATGTCGCTCGACGGTACAACGAAGCCGTGGATGAGCTTGCAAAAATTGCATCGACTCGAGGTACAGTCCCTCCGGACGTATTCTCGAGGGACCTCTTCGAGCCCTCCATCGATTTGGGCTCGGGGGCTTGCACTACACCCTCAAAGCTCCACCCCCCGACCTCAACTGGGGCCCCCTCGACCGGGGCACAGGTTATGGAGATCCAGGGGACTCCTCCTCCGTCGAGCCCACCACCGGATTGGCGAGCACCTTTCCTCGACTGCCTCATTCGGGGAGAGCTCCCAGAGGACCGAACCGAAGCTCGCTAGATTACACGACGGGCCAAGTTCTACATCATCTACGGTGACGGCAAGGAACTCCACAGGTGAAGCCCCTCAGGCGTTCTTCAGCGCTGCATTACCATCGAGGAAGGCAGGAGGCTGCTCGAGGACATACAGTCGAGGGCTTGCGGCCATCACGCAGCGCCAAGGACCCTCGTAGGCAATGCCTTCCGACTGGGTTTCTACTGGCCGATCGCCGTCTCCGACACCACGAGCATTGTCTGCTCGTGCAAAGGGTGTCAATTCTACGCTAAGCAGACGCATCTCCCAGCTCACGCCCTACAAATGATCCCCATCACCTGGCCGTTCGTGGCCTGGGGGCTCGATCTTGTGGGGCCTCTCAAGAGGATGACCAAAGGGTACACACACCTGCTCATTGCCATCGACAAGTTTACCAAGTGGATCGAGGCCTGGCCCATCAGCAATATCCGCTCCAAACGGGCGGTCGAGTTCTTCACCAACATCATCCATCGCTTCGGGGTCCCGAACGTCATCATCACTGACAATGGCACACAGTTCACCGGCAAGAAGTTCCTGGATTTCTGCGATCGCCATCACATCCGTGTGAATTGGTCCGCGGTTGCACATCCTCGAACTAACAGCCAGGTCAAGCACACCAACGGCATGATTTTACAGGGCCTCAAGCCAAGGATCCTCAACCGCCTCAGCAAGCACGGAAAAAAATGGGCCACGGAGCTGCCTTCGGTCCTATGGAGCTTAAGGACAACACCTAGTCAAGCCACGGGCTTCACCCCATTCTTCTTGGTCTATGGGTTTGAGGCCGTCCTCCCCACTGACCTCGAGTATGGTTCCCCTCGACTAAAGGCGTACAACGAGCAAAGAAACAAAGAAGCCCTCGCAAACGCCATCGACCAGCTCAAGGAAGCTCGAGACATGGCACTAATTCACTCCGCGAGGTATCAGCAAAAACTTTGACGCTACCACGACAAGCACGTGCACCCGAGGGACTTCCAAGTTGGAGACCTCGTCCTACATTGACGACAGAGCAACAAGGGACGTCACAAGCTGACCCCGCCATGGGAAGGCCCATACGCTGTAGCTGAGGTGCTAAAGCTTGGGACATACAAGCTCGCTAATGACAAAGGCGAAATCCTCACCAACGCATGGAACATCGAGCAGCTACGTTGTTTCTACCCTTAGGGCACCGATGACATCGTACATTCTCGTATATTTTGTACATTTCCACATGACAAATATAAGGAGTACTTTCGATTATAAGTTCAAACTTGTTATTGCACATGCAAGAGGTAGCCTCGACCCTGTCTCACCGGAGTCGAGCCTCCCTCGGGGGCTAACGGGGGGGAACCCCCTAAGTTCCTAAAAATACGAACGACTTTTTTTTGAGCGCCTCCCTTTCGCTTCGCAACTAAGTTGAAATCGCCTCGAACTCCCTAGGGGTCGGGGGCTATCGAGCTGGAGCTCTCCTACGCCTCCAGGCTACGGTACCTCCACTCACTCCCCCCTCGAGGGATACGAGCTTGCGTCGAACACTTAGTCAGAAAGCAAAAGTCAGGCGATCAGAACTCGAGCGCCTCTTCTTTCTCACGCCTTGATACGCTTCGCGATTAAGTAGAAAATGCCTCGAACTCCCTAGGGGGTCGAGGGCTGTCGAGCCAGGAGCTCTCCTACGCCTCCGGGCTACGGTACCTCCACTGGCTCCCCCCTCAAAGGATACGAGCATGCGTCAAAAACTTAGTCAAAAAAGCAAAGTCTAGGTGAAAGAAAGCAGAGAAGGCTCGAAAGTAAAACAACAAATTGCATTACGATAGATGCATTTATGTTCAAAAAGGCTTTCGAAGCCATGTTGAATACAAGTTACAAAAAACTAACTTATTACATGGGCAACTTCACCCAGCCTTGCCCTACAAGCCCGCTCCATCGCCGCCCTCCTTGACGCTGTACCCTTCATCCGCGGGGGAGAGGACTTCGTCCTTGAATAACTTCGCCAGCGCTCCCCCTGGCCTCTCGGCGTCATTGATGAGCCCTTGGCATCGCTCCTCGTTCTCGGCGTCAGTCCTCAAGATATCAGGAACAAAGCCTTGGGCGACCACGTTCATATCAAAGACAAAGCCGGAGGAGACCACTGCTAGCGCCCGCTTCAAGCCGGTGTGAAGCGCCTCCCGCACGTGATCGCGAAGGGTAGCGTCGAGGTAGTAGATCCGGTCGACGAGTGCGGCACCTGGGATGTCTTCTTCAGTACCCTTGATGGGCCTGACCTCCCAGGAGGCGCAGAGAACGTCGAGGGCAACCCGGAGCCGGCCGAGAAGCGCCCCCTCCGCCGCGAGGCTCTCCTGCAGCGCCTTGGCGGTGGTTTGGGTAGCAAGCAGCTCGGACTCGAGGCCTGAAACACAAAGAAAGAATTAGACAAACCATATGGGAAGAAAAAAGATCAAAAGCCCTTTAAGGAACTCACCAACATAACAAGTCTCGAGGGCGCGGCGATCCCCCAGCACGGCGTCGCGCTCCCCTCGGGCCTCGTCCCGCTCCCGCTGGGCCTCCTTGAAGGCCCGGGTCACCTCCTCTTCTCGCAGCGGAGGGTCTCGAGGGTGCCACCAGCTAGGATGATGGCCTGCTCCTTCTCTTGGAGGGTAGCCTTCATCACCCCGAGCTGGGTTTCTAGGCTAGCGGCCCAGTTCTTCTCCTCCTGGGCCAGGGCGGAGAGGGTGTTGCGCGCCGTGGAGACTTCAGCGAAGCTGGCCTCGAGCGAGCGGACACGCTCCATGGAGCTTTGAGCCTCCCCTACGAGTAGCTCGACGCGCTCCTGGGCTCGGATGCTCTCGCACTTGGCCCTCCCCACTTCGGCCTTGGCCGCGTCAGCCTCCTCCCTGGCACGCTTGAGCTCCTCCTTGAGGTGGGCAGCTTCCCCTTGAGCGGCCTCAGAGTCTTCCTTCGCCCGGGCGGCCTCCTCTTTGGCTTTGGCGGCCTCCTCCCTGGTCCGCTTCAGCTCCTCCTCGATCTCGGCCAACCTGCCCTGCGCAGAGCAGCCGACTTCGAGTTGGCGAAGCACTTCCTCCCGGCAAGTGTGCATTTTATGGAGGAAGTACGACTTGGAGTAGGAACGCCTCCACACCTCCTGGGGACAAGAAGTCAAGGGTTGAGGCATTTCATATGAAAGAACTCAAAAAACCGCATACGTTCTACACAGGGACTCACGGCGAGGTTCCGGTCGAGGCCTTCGGCGAGCTCGACACCCAGCTTCAGCAAGTGCTGCAGCCACGCCCGGGACAGCTCGGCGTCCTCCCAGCACTTGACTTTCGCCGGGTCGTCCATCGCGATCCCTGGAGCACTGGAGTCGCCGAGTTCCCGGAGTACGATGCGCTCCTTGCCCCAATGTGAAAGGACCATCTCGACCTTGGTTCACGCCAAGGACTCGATCTCGTCCACCACATCGCGCGGGACGCCGTAACTCACGGCCAACTCTGCCGAGGTGCGAAACTCCGACGCGGCGCGGGCATCCCTCAGCCCGGGGTCGGAATTCGACCTCCTAAGCACGCCAGAAGCCGCCGTCTCCTCCGGCTGCTCCGTTGACGGTTGCGGCGGCTGACCCGACGCTGCTTCTGGCGCCTTCGGAGGCAGCGGAGGTGTTGAGGCCATCGCTTCCCCCAACACCACGACTTGTGGCGCCGGCAGGACCACCATCGACACGTCTTCCGCCGGGTTCGGTACCGAGGCCTCCTCTAGTTGCGTCCCCGGTAGCCGCGGGACCACCGACGCCTTCGACGTCGTTTCTTCTTTGGCCAGCAGCTCGTCTAGGGTAATCACGGACACCCATTGCTTGGGCAGTCCGGAAGTCGCCTCTGTCTCCGGCGCTTCAGGCGGCTGCTTCCCCAGCGGGTCCAGCGATGCCGTGTCCCCCGGCAGCGTCTGCTGCGCCTGTTGGTGCTGGGGCCAGCCCCTAGTTTCCTCCTCCTCTTCCCGCCGCTCCAGCGGCTCCTTCTCCCCCTCTTGCTGCGGCCGTGGCAGCTCTGCTTGTTGCAGGGCCCCCAGCTCCTGCTCCCTCCGGGCCTCGAGCTCGCATAGCCCCGTCGGCCAAGGCCTCCGCTCTCCTGTCAAGGGGGGAAGGGCCGTGGTCTCCTCACCCTCGAGGTCCATGACGACTACCTCCTCTCCCAGCTCGTGGCCCTCGGGGGCTCCCGCCTTGGGTACGGGGATCGAGGCCTCCGGCCCGCCAGGAGCGGACGCTCCCGACGTCGGGGCACCGCCCCCTGGTGCCAGGCCGAGCTCGAGGGCCGCAGGCGACGATGACAAGGAGGCGCTCCCTCCTTCATGCGTCCTCCCCGACTCGGAGTCGCCGCCCCCCGCGGCCCCCGAGACGCTTGACCATGCAGCAAGAGTGGAACCCATCAGCCTACCGTGCGCCATAGCACCGAGGGCTGAAGACAACCACTTGGCTTCCCATAGAACCAAGGGCCTCGACGTCACACCTGTGACCGGGGCCTCCATCCTCGCAGCTGCATCCATCTTGAGCCGCTTAGCCGACGCAAGAGACGCCTCCTCGATTTGGTGCTTGGGCCTGGATGGGAAGCAGGACGGCAAAAAGTTTATTAAACTGCGCAAGAAAGACGCAACGAAAAGAAATTGAATCAGCGATGCTTACTCGAAGGGGATAGAGGCCTTTCAGGTCCCCCTCGAACCGCCAGCAGATTTCGAGACCCCTCCCGAAGCCGAGCTCTTCCCGGGGCTGAGGCTGCTCGGGACCGTCGGTGGGGTCGCCGCGCCTCCCTGCTTCGACGGGGCCTCCTGGGCACGGCTCTGCTCCGCCCACGCCGATGACCGGGACCAGGTTTCCCTGATCGAAGTGGGCGGGGTCCCGCCTCGAGTATGACGGGAGGGGGGTGAACCCCCTCGAGGCGAGGCCTCGGCCCCCCTTTTCCCGCGCCGACGCTCCGAGGCCGACGCCACCGGCTGGGGTTGCACTGCTCCACCACCTCCTCCTGCATGAAGGGGCGGTCAGCATGGGAGGAACCCAACAAGATGCGGTCGAGGCGCCCCTCCACCCCCTCGACATCATCACTATCATCATCATCTTCATCTCCCTCAGACGAGGGAGACTTCTCCTCCGGGAGCCCGTCGCGCCACTGCTCAGCGCGGCGCTTCGCAAGCCTTTCGCGCTCCCAGAGCTTCTTGGCTTTCTTCCTCTCCTCTTCATCCTTACTCCGCTTTTCTTGCTGGGCAGTGAAGCATCTTACTTGACGATCGGGAGCATCCTCCTTCAATGGGGGCCTCGATCTCCGGTAGTCGATTCTCCCCTACACAAAGACGTTTAGTCACAAGGACAAGAGAAAGGGGGGGACGAAAACACGAAAGGCACGGGTCGGGGCACTCACCAGGTCGAGGCAACCCTCCTCCGGCCACATGGGGAGGCGGTTGACGTCTTCCGCCCTGAACGAGCCTGCCACCATCCCCTTTACCCGCGCGATGACTTCCGCGGCGGATGGCTTCTCGCCGGACATCCGGCACCTCATGAGAACCTCGGGCGCCGCCGAGGGGAGCATCTCGTCCAACCGCAGCGGGCGCTCCATCAGAGGGAGCACCCGTCAACTGTGGAAGGCCGAGACCACCACACCCGCCATCAGGCCCGCCTGTCGAAGGGTCTTCATCGCGACGACGAGGGGACGAAGTCGACACTGAAGATCTCCCGCGACACCGTGCGGCCAGTTGTATGGACGCTCGGTGATAAGCCGCCCGGTGTACGACGGGAGGTAGCCACCATCGTTGCGAAGGTAGAACTACTGCTCGTCCCACCGGGAGTGGTTGGACGTCAACCCGGTGGGGATGTACTCGCATGGCTCCTCCGACCTCCTAGTCTTCAATGCGAAGTTGAGGCACCCCGCTCTGACGATTCGCCTTACTCCTGGCGCCACCGGGGAGGCGAACCACTCTCCCTTGTAAAGGTGGAGCCATAGCTCCCAATGTGGCGCCATCCCGAGGTAACCCTCGCAGACGGCCGCGAAGATGGCGGCTTTGGAGATGGCGTTGGGGGAGAAATGGTGGAGCTTGATGCCGTAGAAGTTCATCAACCCCCACATGAACTCGCTCGGGGGCACGCCAAACCCATGCCGATGATACTTGAGGAAGCTCACCACGTAGCCCTCCGGCGGGTTTGGCTCTTGGTGGTTCCTCGGCGGCGCAATCCACTCCGGCCGATTCGGATCGGTGATGGGGCGGAGAAGTCCTTCCCTCTCCAGCACGATCAGCCTTTGCTGCGTCACGGTCGATGGGCGCCAGGGTTCGGTGGGCTGGAGGATGGGGGCCATGGCGGCAGCGGCAGCGCAGATTTGCTCGGTGGGCACGGAGGCGGCAACAACAGCACGAATCTCCTCGGTGGACGGATGACCAGGAAGGTTCCCAATCGTGACTTCTTGCTCTAAGTTTTTACCCTCACGCACGCAGGAAAGCAGGAGTTTGACAGGATGGCAAAAGTAGGGGCGAACAGCGCCTGTCCCCCACCGTTTTTATACCCAGGAAGAGCAACGGGCGGAGTCCGGCGGCAGGGAAAAGGTAACTTCCTACAATTAATGCGTTTACCTGACCGTTCCCCCCTCGATCCTAGACCGGATGCACGCATCACACCTCTGGCAAAGAGCCGTTGCTCGGGCCCACCACGATCTCCACTACCACATCATTTTAGCTTCCTCCTCAAAAGGCGCGTCCAACGGTAAGAAAAACAAGCGTCGCTTACCGGCGGATTCTTCCAGGAGAAGGTAAATGGGCTCTGGCCCCACCTCGAAGTCTCGAGGGAGCGAAGGCCGGTCCTCGAGTGAGGGCTCAATGGCCGCCCTTGAGCACCAAAAAAGAATGGGCTCTGACCCCACCTCAAAGTCTCGAGGGAGCGAAGGCCGGTCCTCGAGTGAGGGCTCAACGGCCGCATTTGAGCACCAGAAAAATCAGGCTCTGGCCCTAAGCCTTGAGGGAGCGAAGGCTGGCCCCACGATCAGAGTTCGACAGTTGCCCTCGAGCACCCGAGTCAGGGGTGACCAAGGGGGAGCCAACACGAGGCCTCGCTCGAGAAGGAACTCTCGAGACCCCTTTGGACGCATCCAAGGTGAAACGCTATGGACTTTATGGAATCCCTCTGAAGGGAGGCATCGAGCCGCCGAGACCTATCGAATGGAATCGGTATCCGTAGGTCCATTGCATTTCGCTTTAATGAGACCGCCTCCGGGCCTCCTGCTGACCTCTATGGAACGAGGAACGGGCTCTCGCTTGGATTTTCCCGTTACCAGTTCACTGAGAACTTCGCGGCTCGCCCTATCGAGTGTAGTCTGATGCTTCTCGCCTCACGTTCGATCGAAAGGACTCGTGAGATGAATGCCGAGGCCAGCAATGCCCCAGCCGCACGAGGCTCGGGAGCTCGACTGTGCCGGCACCCCTCGACGAAAGAGGGTCGAAAATACCCCGGGGGCTCCCCTCGGTAAAGCGCTGCGACTCCAGTTCAAGCCTATACCCAACTGGACAAGCACCCTTCAACCAAAAACAAATAAAGCCCTCACAGGAGTCTTTCAACTCCTATGAGGCCTCGGGGGCTACCCCCGCGGGGGTCGCTCGCGCGCCTCCACGAAAAAATCTGAATCATGTCCCATTTCCAATTCCTGACCCCCTGCCCAAGTGTCATCACTCGAGCAGGGGCTCGGGGCTACTGTCGTTACCCAGGAAGTGGGTACCCCAAACCCCTGGTTTACCGAACTAAACCCCGTAAAATCAGCAACACGAACCCTCCAGTGACCGCCCGCGCTAACGTACCAAGGCCCACAGGCAAAGACATATCGGGCTGACCCACGAACGGACAACGACGGCCCAAAGCCAAAGCCTGCTCGAGAGGCCACCGAACGGACTGGTACTGTACACTCGAGAGGCTACTGAACGGACTGGTACTGTACACTCGAGAGGCTACCAAATGGACTGGTACTGTACACGCGAGGGTACAATTCAGGCGACCCCTCGAAGACGGAACTTCGCCCTGCGAACGAGCCTGCCCTCGAGGACGTAACTTCGTCCGCCGAACGAGCCTGCCCTCGAGGACAGAACTTTGTTCGGGCGAATGGGCGGTCCTCGAGGGCAGTGCACCCCTCGGCTACCGACTCTCCCGTACGGGCCCAAGTGCATTTAATGCAATCTACCTACCCCCGCCTAACCGTATGGCCATAGTTACGATAACAGTTGCAGGTGTGGCAGTCAAATCTGGCTTTTACCGCCCATGCCCTGGAATCCTGCGGATCGTGCTTCGCTGTTGCACCATGCCGAGCACTGTGCCATGTCTAGCACCCCCTCGAAACGTATGAGTTAGTATGTTTCCCGCATTCCCCGGGATTCGACCTTATCCGGTGAGGCCCGACCCCTTCAACTCGACCACCTCGACCGTCGCCCCTCGACATCAACAAACGAACCCTCGAGCGGGACTCAACAACTCCCGACGCGACGGCAGCAGAACCTCCCATACCGAAGTACATCACTACAGCAGCATCGACGTGATCGGCCTCAACGTCATGCGAACTCGAAATACATGTACCCCTGTGCCCCTCCTTCATCTATAAAAGGAGGCGCCAGGGCATTAGAAAAAGGGACCGGACGGAAACAAGAGGATCTAGAGCGTAGAAACGCTAAGGCTTTAGACCATAGAACAACACCGTGAGCTTGTGTAAGGTCGAGAGCTAGGCGTCCGAACACCAAAGCCCCACCTCACGCTCCTCACATCTGCTTGTATTTTCCCCTGTACTAGCACTTCGGTGCAAGATAACACGAATCATCCTCTCCCCGCTGGATGTAGGGCCTTCTTTGCCCGAACCAGGATAAATCGCCGTGTCCTTCTTGCATCACCCACCGGATTAAGGGAGCATGCAATTACAAATATTGCTCGTTGGTGTTAACCCCTTAAGGGTCAGAACACCGACACTAGGCTTCTGAAAATGCAACCTGATTATTAGTTAGATTAATGATCTACCAATGCCCTTCCAAAATGCGAATAGCCTAGATCAACCTCGTTAGTTGTGCCCTAACAACAATAGCTCCTTTGTTGGTCACTCTTGTGCTCTCACGATCTTAGCTTCAATCTCTTCCGTTAGTCCACTCTTTCTTTAATGTTTTCTTTGGTATGATGTCTGTTCTTAGTGTTGTCTGTTTGTGTTGCTTGTTTGCTATGAATAGACGAAGAGCAGTTCATGAGTGCTGAAGATTGGGAGTTGAGGACTGACAAGTGCAGCTAGAGTTTGAGACCATAAGATAGAATAAGTAAAGTCTGCTGAGCAGCTAGACTTTGGATTTAAGGCAAGTACAGACACCTCTTTGATCATATTGCTCCTATGAATGTTTAATTCATAATTTAATGTTCATTGCATGTGTCTTAATATTGCAAACCCTTAGGACATAACTAGCCACATCTATCCAAATATAACCATGGGGTTTACTTTTATGGGTAGTCTAGTTGTGCTTGATGCTCTTCTCACTCTACATACGTCAATGAACATAATAATGACTTCTTCAATGACGCTTAATAATGGTTAATGATAATTTAATGATGTTAATGGATGAGGCCATGGTGGAGAAGTTGTTGATGCGGTAAGCATCATTGGATGATGGAGCAGAAGAAGGGGAAACAGATGCTAGAGGTTGCCCATGTCAACCAGGGTATCCATATATCCTCCCCTAAGGACCTTTTGTGGAGCGGCAACCTGGGACTTCCGTACAACTCCATGCTAATGGGCTCTGGCTTGGTTTATTAGCAGGACCATCATAGGCAAGTGGGTAGCTTACCGACGGGTGCCATTGCCATGGTGAGAAGGGTGTTACAAGTTCTAGCATGGGAGTTCAGGTTGATTCGTAGACCGGGGCGACGGCTACGAGTATGTCTCCCATGTGCTTGGGACATCGTTGATCGAGTTAACACTGCTTATGCCCTGTGAACAACCTTATAGTGAAACCCTGCCCACTCACCTTTGAAGTGTTTTGGGGAGTCATAACCCCGGGCAAATGGGAATCGCTTCTTGGAGTGAACATGTACACCTCTACGTAGAGTTTAAATCGATATATCATCCGTGCTCACAGTCACGAGCAGCCTGAATCCTCACATGATTAGCCAGATGGACAACACATAAGAAATCGATGGAGATGGTTCTTGGAGATGGCTACCTCTTGTTTTACGGGATGGCAATCCTGTGTGCTTCGGAGATGGCAATCTCTGGTGGTAAAGATAACTATAATGATATATAATGTTTCTAAATGCACTCTTAATTACTACTTGAACCTTAATTAAGGGTTGGGTTGTTTCACCAACATTTAGTAACCAGGTTGTCTAATAAAAGAACTAGTAATAGGTTGTTTAATAATAATTGTTATCTACTTAAAATGCTAACTGCAGTTAAGTTGTGTCAGCCTACCTTTTTTAAGCCATGCATGTCATCGACATTCGACCTGTACTTGCTAAGTTTGACATGGACTCACCCTTGCTATAGTTTGTAGTAAGGTGCTGCTCTAAAGAAGGATAAAAATGTTGAGTGTCAGAAGTATATGGAGTACGGAGCCACCAGTCAACGGTCCCTGAGAAGGATGGAGCTCTGAAGAGAAGTCATTGCCAACATTCCGTGATACTCTGATGTTTGTAAGTGTTAATATAAATATGTTTCTGCTATATATTATAATGCATTGTTTTTCTGAAATTTCCATTTATGTTATATGTGTGGACTTCCTAGGAACACATATGATGGCCTCTGGTGTTCCTTTGGGAACAAGGGTGTTATATTATCCTTGCTTTTGCAACCAATCTCCACAATTGTCTTCAACCTAAGAATCTCCTTTTCTTTCTTGTCTAGCTCAACAAGGTTAGTAGCATATGCATTTATATCAATATTATAGCATTTTTCACATCCTTTCAATGGACTAACACCTGTGAATTCACTTGAATAAACTTGTTAGTCCCTAATTTGATTGTCATTAATTATCCAAAACCCACTTCGAAGGTGAATGCACTTACAGTGATGGTGGTCAGTAGGCCATAAACAATGTATTTATGTTAAAACACTATTTGTAAGTTGTGCCGAGTACTGGGTGCTCATAAACTTTTAGCCTTTTGATGCAAACAAGTAGGCATGTTTAAGCGGGTGATAAACATATTGTCGATTAGATGCATGATATGCGTAGTTTGTAGAAAAGAGTCAACAATTAAGTTTTGCCCTACCCTCAAAGCAACTAACTCCGCGAGTGACATAGGGATGCACCAGTGAACAGTGTAGGACCGCCAAGATCACTAGGTACCAAGTACCGTTAGAGAGCAACTGCCAAATCTCCTAGTGCCATGTAGCACGGAGCTATAACATATCATAAGAGGATCGAAGCAGCACCTTGTCCAACCGTTCTCGGTGGGCAAGAGATAAAGTTTAATTATGACCTATGCAGGGCACATGTATGACAGATAGTGCATGGATGCAGAGCTATAACATAAAGGGAAGGAGAACACAGGACTTCATTAATTTTTGGATAAAACAAAGAAACAGGGTACATATCCTATTCTATGGGTAGAAGCATATAACCTGCTCAATATGCCATGAATTGTCCTCTTCAACGCCCTTCAAAGTCTCTAGTCGATAGGATGTTGGGCGTGTAACAGCCTTAATCCTAAACGGCCTTCCCATCTGGAAGATAGCTTCTGCATACCATCTGTGTTCTAAATTCATCACAGCACATAGTCGCCGACCATGAATAGCCTCCCCCTGATGTTACGATTGTAGTAACAGCGCACGGAAGCTAGGTACTTGGCCATGCGGGTGCAAGATTTGAGTGCTTGCTCCTCTTTGGCTATGACATCCACTTCTCTAGCTTCATTGAAGGTGTCTTCATCATGAAGCACGACACATGGTGATTGGAAAGCCACCTCAGCTGGTAGGACAGCTTCGGATCCAAACACCATGAAGTATGGAGATACTCCAGTGTTGCAACTAGGCTGGGTACGTAGTCCCCAGACCACAGCAGGCAATTCCTTGAGCCACCGACCAGGTTTGAGGTCCTTGTCATCTCGGTAGACTCGTTTGCGTAGGGCGTCAATAATCATGCCTTTGGCTCGCTCCACCTGTCCATTGGCTCGAGGATGGGGGATGGATACGTGTTCGACTTTGATGCTGAGATCGTCACAAAAGTCAAAAAATGCATCGCTGGTGAATTGGGAGCCTAGATCAGTAATGATACTGTTCGGCATACCAAACTGATGGATAACTTCAACAAGGAACTGCACTTCCTTCTACTTGATCCACTTGGAGAATTTGTTAACAAGCACGTAGACACACGTGTGATTGCCAGGAGCCTTCTTGAAGGGACCAATCATGTCTAGTCCCTAGCATGAGAAAGGCCAAGTGACCAGGATGGTTTGGAGTTCATGTGCAGGGACATGAATCTGCTTGGCAAACATCTGGCAATTCTTGCATCGGCGCACATAATCTTCTGCGTCAGTGACAGCTATAGGCCAGTAGAACCTTGCTTGATAGGCTTTGTTGACCAGCGTCCAGGATGCAGCATGGTTACCACAGGTGTCGGCGTGAATATTTTTTAGAAGTTCGATACCCTCTTGCTGGGTGATGCATTTCTGAAAAATCACAGACCTTGGACCCTTGCGCACCAGCTCGCTGTTGACCATGAGATAGGCATGGGCTCGACGGATTAGCTGTTGGGCTTCAATCTTGTCCTCTGAAACAAGCTGGTCATTCAGGTATCTGACAAAGGGCTCGCTCCAGTCGGGCTGGGAAGGTGCTTCCTACTCGGCTAGCTTGTCAGCCGACGGCTACTCACTACCATCATCAGATCCCTGCTGGTTGGGTAGCTCTGCTCAACCTTCTTAGCTTTGCCACTAAGCACCGCTACGAGCTGGTCTCTAGCGGGACTAGGCGCAGGTGCATCGTGAGCCTGATCAGGGATCGAGGGATCGGAGGCATGATCAAATCTTCGACGAATACACCAGGGGGTACCTCGGCTCGAGATGATTCGAGCTTGGATAGCTCGTCAGTGCCTGTGTTTTCAGCATGAGGTACATTGATAAACTCCAGTCCATAGAACTTATTCTCTAGCTTACACATTTTGGCCACGTAGACATCCATCTTCTCATGAACAACATCCCAATCCTTGTTGACCTGTCAAATAACCAAAGCAGAATATTTGTACACCAAGAGCCATTTTATGCCCAGCTTGATGGCAATGCGAAGGCCGTGTAGGGCGGATTTGTACTTGGCCATGTTGTTGGACGCCCTGAAGTCGATACGCAAGACATAGCGGAGTGTGTCTTTGGACAGAGATATGAAGTAGACACCTGCCCTGGCGCCATCGATGTTCAATGAACCATCGAAGTACATTCGCCAGTGGTCGGCAGTTGTATCAGCCATGGGCAAGCTGATGTCTGACCACTCCATGACGAAATTAACCAGGGCCTAAGATTTGATAGTCTTCTGGCTACGAAATGTCAGTGTGAATGCACAAAGTTCTAACGTGTATTTAATAGTATGGCCGCTGGCGTCTCTGTTGCATAGGATGTCACCAAGTGGAGCTTCCGTGACCACCGTGATCTTGTAAGCTAGCAAGTAGTGGAGGAGCTTCCTCTTGGTGATCAAGAGCATGTAGGGATGCTTCTGGACATGGTTATAGCATTGATTAGTTTCATTAAGGACCTCATTAATGTAGTAAATTGGGGGCTATACACCATAAACGTGCCCGGGTTCCTTGTGCTCGACGACCATCATAGTGCTAACCACGTTAGTTGTAGTGGCTATGTAGAGGATAAGCTCCTCGCCTTCTCGTGGAACTGTGAGTACTGGGGGAGTCACAAGGTACTCCTTGAGCTGTTTGAAGGCCTGGTCGACCTCTTCCATCCACTCGAACTTCTCTTTCACCTTGAGAAGCTTGAAAAAGGGAAGACCTTTTTCACCCATCTGGGAGATGTAGCGGCTCAGGGCCGCCATACACCCAGTGAGTTTCTGTACATCTTTGACGCACCATGGTGGTTGTAGATACAACATGATTTGTACCTTCTCAGGGTTGGGGCATATGCCATCTTGATTAACCACGTTGCCCAGCAAGACCCCGGAAGGAAGCTAAAGATGCACTTGTTCGGGTTCAATTTCCATTGGAACTTGTTGAGGGCCGCAAAGGTTCGTTGGAGGTTATCGACCAACATG
Organism: Bothriochloa decipiens; assembly: GCA_023333625.1. NCBI lineage: Eukaryota > Viridiplantae > Streptophyta > Magnoliopsida > Poales > Poaceae > Bothriochloa > Bothriochloa decipiens. Next base: position 43,225,697 of record CM041640.1, on the reverse strand, counting down.
TGGGATTCCCTGGTCTTCACCACCACATCATCTACGTACGCCTCGAGAAGGTCATTGGTGATCTTGTGGTCGAGGCAGGCCTAGATGGCCCACTTGTAGGTAGCTCTAGCATTCTAGAGGCCAAATGATATGGTCATATAGCAGAAAGCACCGAAGGGGGTGATGAAGGCAGTCTTCTCCTGGTCCTCTGCTTGAGGGCTATTTGATGATAACCCAAGTAGCAATCTAGGAAAGAGACTCAACTCAAACCTGTAGTAGAATCTATGACCTTGTTGATTCGAGGGAGATTGAAAGCCTGTTTAGGGAGTGTTTGTTGAGATCAGTGTAAGCAACGCACATTATCCATTCATTATTTTTTTTATTACAAGAACCAGATTGGCTAACCACTTCGGATGATACACCTCTCTGATAAAGCCAGCTACTAGAAGCTTGGCTACTTCTACCCTAATGACTTCCTTGTGGCCACGAGTGAACTATCACATTTTCTGCTTGATCAGTTTAGTGGTCTTCGAGACGTCAAGGTAGTTCTTGGCCTTTTCCCTTGGGACACCTGGCATATCTATGGGTTTCCACGCAAACACGCTGATGTGGTCCCAAAGGAACTGGACGAGCGTGTCTTCCTATTTGGGAGGAAGGGTAGCCCCGATCTTCATGGTCTTTGAGGGGTCACTGAGGATGAGCTCAACCAACTTGTGCTGCTTGACCTTGTTGGAAGGGCGCTGAGCAGAACCGACCGAGACCTTGAGGTCCACCAGGGGTACTTCCTTGACCTCCAAGCTGGTGTGCTCTAGGACGTGCTTCAGCTCCTCGAACTCCATGGATGCGTAGGTGTCAGTCTCACACTCCCAAGCTAGGAAGACATTGCCACACAGGGAGAGGATGCCCTGCTCGTTGGAAGTTTGAGTACGAGGTACCCGTAGTGCGGAACAGCCATGAACATGGCAATCCCTAGGCGGCCGAGTGTCGATGAAACCTCCTCGGCAGTCTACCATGGGATACCTCGAGGTAGTAGATTGCGATGAGGGCGTGCTCAGATCTATGATCTAGATGTGAGACACAAGATAAACAACCAGGACAACAACGGTTTATCCAGGTTTAGGCCACTCGAAAGCGTAATACCCTACATCCTGTGTCTCTGCTGTTGTATTGATGAGTACCAGAGTACAAGGGTTCTGATCAGATGAGATCAGAAGGAAGGGAAAGACTAGAAGGTTAGATCATGTGTTCTAGGGGGTCCTTGTTTGCCTTATATAGTCAGGGGACAAGGTTATATATCTAAGGTTTCCCTATGGTCGGTTACATTGTGCCGTATCCTTGGAGTACACGAACAGATCTAACCGATTAAGAATTCTTGCATGCCAAGCAGTCTTTAGCACCCGCGTGGCCCACCAACCTGGTTAGTAACAGACCATGGGCTTTGTCTTGTCATCCGGCCCACCGATCAGGATGATGATGGACCAGCCTTCGTCTTCTGGTCTAAGCTGTCAGGACCGAGCATCCCAAAGTCTGGCTGTGAGGGTATACGGGGTCTATACCCCCACAGCTAGTCCCCGAGCACCATGTATCTTGAGGGAATAGCCATCTTGACCTATGCTAAGCAGTGTAGATGCAGACCATGTAGTGCCAACCAGCGAAGATGCCAACCATGTAGTGCTGACCAGCATGGATACTGACCACGTAGTGCTGATCAGCAAGGATGCTGACCACGTAGTGCTGACCAGCAAGGATACCGACCACGTAGTGCCAACTAGCAAGGATGCCGACCAGCAAAGATGTCGACCACGTAGTGCCGACCAGCAAGGATGATGACTACATAGTGCTGACCAGCATGGATGCTGACCACGTAGCGCTATCCTGAGCAGTTCATAAGTCTGCTCTCGACCACAGCTCCCGTCAAGGAAGGTGATCTGTTGAAAGATGCATGGTGTTCCAAGAAAAAAAAATTCTTTTCACATCCTGAGACATGGGCCCATGTTAACACGTGACACAAAGTATCACTAGAATGCTAACATGAACAATCCGTAGAGGTAAGAGCATCAAACCAGAGATAAAGGATAAGCCCAAGTCACCGTGAGGTGACATGGGTCAATGTGTCCCCAAGCTCGATAGAAGATAGAAAATGTTGTATTGAGCTTTTTTAAGAGAAAGTCAAAAATACCAGCCAAGTGTAGTCAATGCTAAATATCCTTTCTAGAACCTAAGGACAAAAAATAGGCCCAAGTCAATGCTAAATACCCTTTCTAGAAGATAGGATATGTTGTATTGAGATTTTTAGGAAAAAAGTCCAAAACAACACTAACTTAACTGAGACCAGTATCCTAGGACTACACATGTTCCTCCTGCCTTGCAGTCCCCAGGTGTGGTCAGAAAAAGCTGCAGGTTCGACCGGTCCAAGGACACCGAGAGCCCATGGTTCGCAACCAGCACTGGGTGAGAAACTGTCGCGCAGTCCCCAGGCGTGCTCGGAACAGGTCACAGGATTGAACGGGTCAAGGACACCAAGAACCCATGGTTCGCAAGCAACACTTGGTGAAAAATTGCCAAAGTCAGTCCCCAGATTTTAGGAAAAAATCTAGGATAAACGTGAAAGAGAATATATAATTTAAAGCAAATCTGAGATTAAATCCCCATATCATCGGACACGTGCACAACAACTGGGGTTGGATACGCAATTGTCACATGGGGGAACTAAAGTATCCCGGCCCACGCACGCACTCAGGACTAGGATGGCCCACCAAGCCGCGTCCAGACGAGTCAAGCGGGGTCCAACCCTAGAAGTCAAAATGACGTCACCCGGTTAGTATAAATAGCGGGCGTCGCCAAGGTGAATGGATTCTGCGTCGCATTCACTTTGACTCCCACTCTCTCCCTCTTCTTGAGCGTTCCATCTTCCTACTCCTAGACAACCGCCGCCGTTCGCAATCCATCACCCTAAATCCACCTACCGCCGCTTTGCAACCGAACGGATCTCGCAGATACGCACGACTGCCACTTTCTGCTCACCCCCGCAACCAACCACCCTCAGAGGAAATGGCGAGGAAGGGAGCCAAGAAGATGGGGAAGGTGACCAGGTCCAATGCGCCAGGGCCACAATGGCAGCAATCAACCTCCACACGGTAGTCACTGCAAGCACTCGCTGAGGAGGGCTGGCTGCCGCCGTACGAGATGGAGGCGTGGCATAAGCTACAAGGTGAGGATTCCCCCATCCCCAAGATGGGGAATTTGTAGTTTTTGAAGATATGGTAATATGGGGATTAGGGGTACCCGTGAATGGGTTCCTCTGTGACCTTTGCATCTATTGGATGATTTCGATCTGCAATCTAGATCCCAACTCCATTCTTTCCATTTCCATCGTTATTGCCTACTGCGAGTTGTTCCTAGGCATCGACCCCCATTTCAACATTTTCTATCGCTTCTTTCTGTTGAGGAAGAAGGGGGCCGAATCAGGAGGGTCCCAAGTCATTAGTGGGTGCTAAGTGCGTCTTCGCGATGGAATGAAGGCGCACTAGCTACGGAGCCGGTACCAATCTACACCAAAGGATGGAACACTCGCTGGTTCTATATGAGCCAAGATGTGGAAGGGAGAAGAGTGCCCTGCGACATGACGCAGGTGCCAGAGTTCAACTCAAAGTGGTCAGATCCACCAACTCTAGATGAGATGCATCAGGTGAACGAGCTACTGACCTTAATCGACAAGAAGATTGTCAATGGAGCACTGGTGGCGGGGACGTGGTTGACACGCCGGGTCCAGTCGTGCAAGGAGCGGGTGAACCGCTTGTACGAGTATGCTGGCCGGGCTAACCCTTCACAGGAGACCTAAGAGAGGATGATGCCAGATGTGGTGGCCCGGCGTATGTCCTCATTTTTTGAGAAATTTGACCCGACCACAGGCTTCCTAGAAACACGTGCACTGCCATACGACCTTTCCCGACCACCACCAGATGTAAGCTGACCAATTCCACACATTGATTTGATTAGTGTATACTAGTATGTGATGATGTCTGTATAACATGGAGCCATGGCCTTCATTTCTGCTGTGCCAGTGGAGCCATGGCCTCAGGGTGAGGCGCAAGCCAACCAGTGCAGAACCGATGAGTCCCACTACCGTAGCAGGGCTCAAGCTAGGCGGGAGACAACTAATGTCTCCAGCTCGGATGATGATGAAGTCCCCGCTGCTCAGGCCAGGTGCTGAGCAGCGGGTAAGTGGCCTATGGCAGAGGCCACCAAGCTAAAGAAACCCTCTACTCTGCTGTCCAGAGGCAAGTTGAGCCTGGACGGTAGAGCAAAAACTATTGGGTTATGAGGGTGCTACGCTAGCCAGAAAACAAAACTTTTCTACCTCATAAACCAGGAGTTACTGCTAGTTACAGGTTACGGAATTACCACTAGACACGCAGGTGCAGCGAAAGACCACTCGATGTAGTCGTACGCATCGTAGCAGGTAGTGCAGTTGCGTGGTCATCCGTCACATCAACCCCCTCATGCGGTTCGTCCCAGTGCTCCAGATGCAGCACCTCCGAGGAATCCCACACGTGCAGGAAAGAAGCGATGCGCCTCTAGACTGCTAGGTCCACGAGGAGCAGAAGGCGTGAGTGTGGGGAGGGCGATGGCGGCTATTCAAGGTGTGTAACCTCAGACTGCGACCCTACCCCTTGCTTTATATAGGCATCCCTAATGAGCTCATGAGTTGGAGGCCCATTAGTAACACTAAGCCTTGTCTAATTCGGGTCCGACCTGAATTAGGCTTCCAACCCCTTAAGCATGCAACCCTATGGGTTCATGCACACATTGACATGGGCCGAGTACTCCTACTCCCCAATAGTTGACAACGGCCTCTAGCAAGACGTGACAACTCCTATGTGCACGCAAAGATCATATCAGATGAACCACTATGACCACATACAAGTTATTCCCTTCGTCACTTGATATATGGTTCAACTCGTGGGTTAACACTTAACCCAAGCACGGCCATGCATTTGTTGATCCAATCACTTGAGTGATCCAGTGATATCTCTCTCGCGTAGAGAGGGGCAAATTCCATCTTGATTGTCTATGTCTCATAGCATGCTTCCCGACCACCCGAAGACTACCTTTATAACTACCCAGTTACAGAGCAGCGTTTGATAGTCCCTAAGTAGGCCGTTTCACATCTTAAGTACATACCATAATCTTAGGTCTAAGGACATAATGTATATGACATGAATAGAGACTTTCTCATGTCAGGTCAATCCAGCCTACATGTCTCACATGTGCCCACATTACTAGTTTGACATCTCCATGTCCATGACTTGTGAAACATAGCCATCAACTAATACATGTGCTGGTCTAATATTCAAGTGTGTTCTCACAAGAACGTTGACCAAGGACAACTTTAGAATAACCATTCATGTAATTGAGTTCCACAAAAAATTCACATAATTGCTAATCAACACAAGTTGTCTATACTGGATATTCAATGAACACTTAATGCATGTCATAGATACAACTGGAATATCATGATCTCCATGATTACCTCTAGGGCATATTCCCAACTGAAAGAGGCAATAAAAGGGATGCCCCGGCCACCCTAGAGTCATCAGACGATGACCTGCTAACATTGAACCAGCGTCAAAGGAAACATCAAGCCCAAACGCCTTCGATGGGAAGGACACCAGGGCCCCCGTCCACGACGACACCCAGGAGGTCTGTGCGGGCCGGACCGCTACCCACTCCTTCCCCTCAGCGGGGAAATACTACTTCAACCACTCGGTCGGAACAGGCCAGGGCATCAGCACCACCACCACCATCGCCGCCACCTGCGCCACACAGGGCGGCCACGTCTCCAGCCGGATTGGCTTCATCTTCAGGGCATCGAGAGGGGGCAAGGGCCCCAACATCTCTGGTGAACTCCATCGAAATGAGCTGAACTGGTGAGGCATCAGACGAAGTCCCCGGGCGTGGCAGCGGGGCGACAAGCAGGGCCCCAGGTGCTCCAAGTGGGGGAACAGCCCCACAATTTAGAGGAGGGTTCCGATGGTCAGCCGGGTAAGTATCATCTGAGTTTGCATATCTTGCATTTACTTGATTTTGTATTTGTTGGGAACAAAATATAACTATAATGTGGCTACAACTGTGTTCCTCTGGCAATGACACTGACACTGCCACCCAACCAGATCACCGCACCATCCGCCGGGCAGGTGAGGACTGGTGATGCGGCACAGTCCTCTAGGCAAGGGAAGAGGGCCAGCAGCACTGCGACACCAACCAGACCAACCCCGACACCAGCTCCGCATCCAGAGGAGCCGGTGGTACCATTCAGGCCAGTTACCGCCGTGACAGGTTGTCTACCGGAGTGTACGCTGGGCCAGGAGGAGCCGAGCACACTCGTGCCTCCTGAGGTCGAGGTGCCGAGGGTGCCGTAGATGCCGCGCACCGACCAGTCCACAACGCGTCTACACGTCACGCAAGCTAGGGGAGGATAGCTTCATGTCGTATGAGGAGATTTTGGACGATGACATCAATGCGAGTGTCCAGGATGCGGTGGAGGTGCTGCTGGACAGGATCAAGGTAAAGACTCAACCTGTGGTGTATATAGTCGCTGCAGGACACCAACGCTCAGCGTGGCAAACCATAGATCGGTTTACAGCGAACTAGGAGGAATGCAAGACCCTCCACGTAGCCCAAGCCGATCTAGAGGCACAAGCCCAGGTCTACCAGAAGCGTGAGATCAAGCATGAGGAGGAGATTGCCGCTCTGTGCCACAGGGTGGAAACCCTGGAGGAGGACAACAAGAGTAAGTAGACCTCTCTCAACCACAGTGATCATTGTTGTATATTTATGGGCGCTTCTTGTAGGACTGAATGGCCAGCAAGAAGCCATGGCTCAGGAGCTAGCTGGCCTGCTGGACCAAAAGGAGGCCGCTGAGAAGCAGGCCAAGGCTGACCAGGCACAGATCGCCGAGCTGACTGGTAAGTAGAATAATATAGAATTATTGTGTGTAGTCTGCCACATACTGGACGGACCAGGATATGCTAACCACCATTGCTTTGTTGTTGTAGGCCTATGGGAATGCTATCTGGCCTAGTTTCAGGTGCTAGAGGGCTCCATCTCTGTTCTCCTAGGAAAGATGTGGGCCATGACAGACCACATCAAACCCGTATTAAGGGCCATCTTCCGAGGAGAAGGGCACCCTGCCGATCCCGTGGGCGAAGCGGTTGTCATCACCGACCAGTGCAAGAGGCATTGGCTGGCGGTCCAGGGTTTCATCGTAGAAGCTGGCCGCTACGCGATTGCAACTGCGCTTGCCGTGGTCCACTCCAGATATCTAGAGGTGGAGCCGGCAGAAGTCACGCTCGGGATCGCACCGGAGCTATCGGAAGCCACGGCCGAAGACCTTCAGGCTTCGTCGATGCCTACTGCTGCTGCCCTTATTGATGATATGATTCTTATTGAAGATCCTGCACAAGGTGATGGTGGTTAGTAGGCTATAAACAATGTTTGTATGTAAAGAAAACACTGTTTGCAAGTTGTACCGAGCAGGTGGTGCTCGGAAACTTTTTTAGCCTCTTAAATGTAGACAAGTTAGGCATATTTAAGCGGGTGGTAAACATTTTGCCGTTTGCTTTTTTAGATGCATATTTTATGCGTAGTCCATTTTTTCGAAAAGATGTCATCAATTAAGTTTTCCCCCACCCTCAAAGAAAGCTAACTCTATCGGGTAACTAGGGATGCAATTGTGAACGGTGTAGGACCGCCTGAATCACTAGGTACCTAGCACTATTAGAGAGCAACTACTGAAATCTCCTAATGCCATGTAGCGTGGAGCTGTAACACATTGTAAGAGTTTTCTGGATAGTGCCTTGTTAAGCCGTTCTCGTCGGGCAGAAAACAAAGTTTAACTGAGACTTATGCAGGGCGCATGTATGTCAGATGTGGGCACAAATATGATAGGAAAAGAAAACAATGAAGGAAACTATATTAAATATCTGAATAACAAAGATCTAGGTACATATCTTATTCTATGGATAGAAGCGTATGAGGTGGTCGATGTGCCATGAATTGGATTCCTCGACACCCTTCATCGTCTCTCCTAAACGGCCCTTCCCATCTGGATGACAACTTGCATAGACCATCTGTATTCTGGATTCATCGTAACACCATGTCGCTGACCATGAATAGCCTGCCTTTGACGTTGTGGTTATAGTAATGTCACATTGAAGCTAGTTATTTAGCTGTCCAAGCACAGGACTCAAGTGCTATCTCTTCTTTGGTGATGATATCGATTTCCCTAGCTTCGTTTGAGGCTGCTTCGTTGTAATGCTAGACATGCGGTGAAAGGAGTGCGACCTCGGCTAGTAGGACAGCCTCAGATCCAAACACCATGAAGTACGGGGAAACTCCAGTGTTGCGACTGGGCTGGGTATGCAGTCCGCAGACCACGACAGGTAATTCCTAGAGCCACCGACCAGGTTTAAGGTCCTTGTCATCTCGGTATACCCATTTGCGTAGTGCATCGATAATCATACCATTAGCTCATTCCACCTATCCATTTGCTCGAGGATGAGCAATGGAGACATATTTGACCTTGATGCCATTATCTTCGCAAAAGTCAAAAAACTCATCGCTGGTGAACTGAGAGCCTAAATCGGTGATGATGGTATTCGGTATGCCTAACCGGTGGAAAACATCATCAAGGAACTGTACCGCTTTCTCAGATGAGGCTTTTTTGATGGCTTTGTACTTGATCCATTTGTAGAATTTGTTGATGAGTATGAAGATACATGTGTGTCTGCCAGGAGCCTTCTTGAAGGGACCGATCATGTCGAGTCCCCAACATGAGACCGGCTAAGCGACCGGGATGGTCTGAAGTTCATGTGCAGGGACATGAATCTTCTTGGCGAACATCTGGCAGTTTTTGCATCGGCGCACATAATCTTCTGCATCAGAAATGGCAGTCGGCCAGTAGAATCCTGCTCGGTAGGCTTTCCCGACCAGCGTCTGCGATGCCCCATGGTTACGACAAGTGCCTGCGTGAATATTCTTTAGAAGTTTCAAACCCTCTGCCTCGATGATGCATTTCTAGTAAATCACAGACCTTGGAGCTTTGTGCATTAGCTCGCCGTTAACCATGAGGTAGGTACGGGCTCTACGGATTAGTTGTTGGGCTTCAATCTTATCCTCTGAAACAAGGTGTTCATTCAGGTATCTGACCAAGGGCTCTCTCCAGTCAGTCTGGGGAGGCGCTGCCTGCTCGGTTGATTCGACAACTGACGGCTGCTCACTACCATCATCAAATCCCTGCTGGCCGAGGTAGCTATCTTCTACCTCTTTTTCCTTGCCACAGAGCGTCACTACGAGCTGGTCGATAGCGGTACTGGGCACAGGTGCTTCGTAAGCCTGATCGGGAATCGAAGGCTCAATCAGATCTTCAACAAAAACACCAGGTGGTACCTCGGCTCGAGATGATCCAAGCTTAGATAGCTCATCAGCTCCTGTGTTCTCGGTACGAGGTATGTAGGATCATCACGACTGATGCGACGTGGTCAGCGAATCAACGGAGTGGAGTTGAACCACCTGTGCATCAGCAACGATCAGAAAATCACGGATCACTTCGACCCCAGGTGTTTTCGGGGGGGAGGTTGTTGAGCCGGTCCATGGCCACGGCAATATTGTCCATGGGAGTTTCATGGACAATCTGATCCCCCACCATGTTGAACTCACCATTGAGGTTGCATTGGAGGTGGCGCGGTTGAGGGCCTGCACCGTTACACCATTGCCCCCATTGTTGGCGGTGTTCACTTCTTGTGCCCCTAGGAGGTGTCGGTGTTCTTGATCGGTGTTGAGTTCTTCCCTTGCTTACCTCTCCTGCTCGGCTTCATTTGGAACGGGAGGCTAATCCATGCTAACAACGAATACTGAGCCTTCAAAGCCAAGCGAGATCTTTGGGGTGCCAGGTGCCTGGTCGGTAGAACAGGTCCGGTGGTCCGGCGTGGTCGGGCTCTTCTCCTCGACATTCTCCTGATTTTGGCCTTAGGACTCTCTTCATCAGAGAGGACATACTCGATAAGGTCAAAGGAGATGGAGGGCACCCCGTCGAGCCCAGAGAGTGGATCTGATGCGACGTCACCTTCGGGGATCATAGCGTCTAATCCGGAAGGGATTTGCTGCAAAGCCACCATGCCTACCATGGGCCTTGGATCTTCTAGGACAAAAACCAGATCAGGATCTAGGTCCAGGTGGTGGCCATCACATCATCGAGGAGCATTCCGCAAGTCGCTCGCGTAGGACACGGCTGCGTTGCTCAACCTGTGCGATAAGATGGGTGTATGATTTGCACCGGGGGCGTTTGGATCTATCGGCCCCGGTGTAGGTTGCGTTTGCTGCATTCAGCACAGCTGCCTCCACTTTGCTTGGGCATGGCGATCGGCACAGCTAGGTGTCCGCTGGTGCTGATGCACGTTGATGAACTCGTCCAGCCTAACTGGAGGCGGAGCTCGGGCAACGGCTAGAGTTGGATCTGGTCGGCACGGGTGACGAGAATGATCACGCGCAGGGTGCTACCGATGGTGCCCCTGGTCGGGCATAGGCTGTTGTTGATGGCGCTCCATCATGGTAGGAGGCCCGTCTCAGTGAGTAGCCGGTGGTCCTCCTCTGCGATCAGCAAGTGACACGCAGGCCATGACAAATTTGGATCTGGTCAGCGAACGCCACCAGGTCGGCCCGTACATCCTTACTGGTGCCGAGCATTGCCCACCTGGTGGACAGGTGGTGGACGACCAACCACGGACGGATCTGGGTCCGCGCGGCATGGTCAGTTGGCATGATTGCGGTGGCATGGTCGAGCCAAGATGAAGGTCGAGTACTCTTCATGAAGCCACACAGGGGCAGACTCCACATACTCAAGGAGCTCAGCCAGACCAACCCCATGCTGATCGATCATGTCAATCCGATCGGAGTTATCGATGTGCCTGCTCTAGTAGTGAGGGAGCCACCAGTTCACCACTGGCGTGGCCATCAACTCCTCCCTCATCATGGGCGGCTAGCAAGATCCCGGGGGTGGCCCCGAGATCTGGGTCATTGGAGACGTGGTTGGCGCTACTCCCGCAAATGTAAGGGACATCGTCACGCAGGTGGTCCACGTGAGTCAACCGATGGTGAGGGAGACGCCCACCTTGAAGTCCATGGAAGCCAGGAACAATACATCTGGATCACCTAAAGATCAGATCGCGCACCCCCTACCTGGTGTGCCACTATCGATGAAACCTCCTCAGCAGTCTACCATGAGATACCCCGACGTAGTAGATTGCAGTGAGGGCGCGCTCAGATCTATGATCCAGACATGAGACATAAGACAAACAACCAGGACAACAAGGGTTTATCCAGGTTCAGGCCACTCAGAAGCGTAATACCCTACGTCCTGCGTCTCTGCTGCTATATTGATGAGTACTGGAGTACAAGGATTCTGATCAGATGAGCTCAAAAGGAAGGGAAAGACTAGAAGGTTCGATCATGCGTTCTAGGGGGTCCTTATCCGCCTTATATAGTCGGGGGGACAAGGTTACATATCTAAGTTTTTCCTATGGTCAGTTACATTGCGCCGTATCCTTGGAGTACACGAACAGATCTAACCGACTAAGACTTCTTGCAAGCTAAGTAGTCTTCAGCACCCACGCGGCCCACCAACCTGGTCGATAGCAGACCACGGGCTTCGTCTTGTCGTCTGGCCCACCGATCAGGATGATGATGGACCAGCCTTCATCTTCTGGTCTGGGCCGTCTGGACCGAGCAGCCCAAAGTCTGGCTATGAGGGTATATAGGGTCTATACCCCGACACCGAGGATGGCATGGTAGATTCCCTCAAAGTTGGCCATGATGAAGTTAATGTGGTGGATGCAGAAGTGCTGCTTTGTCCTGAACTGGACGGGCAAAGTGATCTGCCCCAAGGGGTACGAGGGCTTGCCCGGTATGATGCCCCAAAATAGAGAATTGTAGGGCTTGAGGTTCTTCGGCTTCAGGCCAAGCTCCTTGAAGGCTGGGTAGAATAGGATGTTCAGGGTGCTGCCTCCATCGATGAGCACCTACTCGAACCGGACGCTGTCAATCACCGGGTCAAGGACCAGCAGAAATCGACCAGCATCGGGGAGTTTGGCCCACATATCATTCCGGCTGAACGAGATGGGTTGCTTGGACCGCGGTGGCACCCTGACGTTGGTGATGAGGCCATCGAACTTCTAGACAGATACAATGGCCCGCGTCAACAGCTTTTTGTCTCATGCATTCTCTAGCCCAACCTTGCCACCAAAGATGATGGCAGCAACATTCTTCACGAGATCCTATTAGGCATGCCTTGGATTGGGGTCTTGGTGCTCCTCCTCATTGGCGTCGTCCTCACGGACAACGTCTTTGGTCTTGGGCTTGGGAGCTGGGCGTGGCTTCTTATTGGTGGTGATCTCGAGTGCATCTGCTAGAACTCTGCATTCGCCCAGCATATGGCCCCTGCCGGGGTGGTGAGGGCAATCCTGGTGATAGATTATGAGGGTGCTACGCTAGCCAGAAAATAAAACTTTTCGACCTCATAAACCAGGATCTACTGCTAGTTATAGGGGGATTACCACTAGACATGCATGTGCAGCGGAAGACGACTTGATGTAGTCGTACGCGTTGCAGCAGGCAGTGCAGTTGCATGGTCGTCCGTCACCTCAATCCCCTTGCATGGTTCGTCCCAATGCTCCAGATGCAGCACCTCTGAGGAATCCCACACATGCAGGGAAGAAGCGATGCACCTTCGGACTGCTAGGTCCAGGAGGAGCAGAAGGTGTGAGCATGGGGAGGGTGATGACGGCTGCCAAAGGCGTGTATATCCTTGACCGCGCCCCTACCCCTTGCTTATATAGGCATCCCCAATGAGCTCACGAGTTGGAGGCCCATTAGTAACCCTAAGCCTTGTCTAATTCGGGTCCAACTCGAATTAGGCTTCCAGCCCCTTAAGCGTGCGACCCTATGGGTTCACGCACACATTGACATGGGCCGAGTACTCCTACTCGCCCAATAGTTGACAGCGGCCTCTAGCAAGGCATGACAACTCCTATGTGCATGCAAAGATCATATCAGATGAACCACTACGACCACATACAAGTTATTCCCTTTGTCACTCGATATATGGTTCAACTCATGGGTTAACACTTAACCCAAGCACGGCCATGCATTTGTTGATCCAATCACTTGAGTGATCCAGTGATATCTCTCTTGAGTAGAGAGGGGAAAATTTCATGTTGATTGTCTATGTCTCATAGCATGCTTCCCGACCACCCGAAGACCACCTTTATAACTATCTAGTTATGGAACATCGTTTGATAGTCCCTAAGTAGACCGTTTCACATCTTGACTATATACCACAATCTTAGGTCTAAGGACACAATGTACATGATGTGAATAGAGACTTTCTCATATCGGGTTAGTCCAGCCTATATGTCTCACATGTGCCCACATTATTAGTTTGACATCTCCATGTACATGACTTTGTGAAATATAGCCATCAACTAATACATGTGCTGGTCTAATATTCAAGTGTGTTCTCACAAGAACGCCGACCAGGGACAACTTTAGAATAACTTCAAATAATTGAGTTCCACAAACAATTCACATAATCACCAATCAATACAAGTTGTTTATAATGGATATTCAATGAACACTTTATTAATCATGGATACAATCAGAATATCATCATCTACATGATTAGCTTTAGGGCATATTCCCAACAGTCTCCCACTTGCACTAGAGTTAATCTCTTAGATGTCTAATCCCCATAGACCTCATGTGTGCCTCATGCTTAGGTTGTGGAAGAGCCTTTGTCAAAGGATCTGCTACATTTAAATCCGTATGTATTTTGCATAATTTGATCTCTTCTCATTTCACAAACTCTCGAATGGTGATTCCTAAGCAGCTTAGCCTGTGCAATTGCCCCATTATTATCACAATATAAATTCAATGGGTCCGACGCATTCGGAAACACACCAAGCTCAATGAGGAACCTCCCAAACAAACACCTTCCTTTGCAGCACCAGAAGCTACAATGTACTCGGCTTCTGCTGTAGAATCGAACACCATCTTCTGCTTGAAACTTTTCTAGCTAACTGCACCACCATTTATTATGAACACAAAACCAGATTGAGATAGTGAGTCATTCCCGTCGGTTTGGAAGCTAGCATCAGTGTAACCGTTTACAACGAGCTCCTCCTCACCTCCATAGATTAGGAACACATCCTTAGTCCTTCGTAAGTACATTAGGATGTTCTTAACAAGCGTCCAGTGAGGTTCACCCGGATTAGCTTGGTACCTGCTTGCAACACTTAGAGCATATGAGACATCTGGGCGAGTACAAATCATGGCATACATGATGGAACCAACGACCGAAGCATATGGAACCTTACTCATGCGGTTGCTTTCTTCATCTGATGAAGGACACTGCTTGTCACAAAAGTGCATACCATGTGACATAGGCAAGAATCCTTTCTTGGACTCTTCCATGTTGTACCATTTCAACACCTTGTTAATGTACATGCCTTGGCTTAATCCTATTAGCCTTCTCGACCATCTCTATAGATCTTAATTCCCAAGATGTATGCTGCTTCACCTAAATCCTTCATAGAAAAACTATTATTTAGTAAAGTCTTTATAGATTGCAACATAGGAACATCATTCCCAATCAATAGTATGTCATCCACATACAAGATCAGAAACACAACAGCGCTCCCACTTACCTTCTGGTAAACACAAGGTTCTTCTTCATTCTAACGGAAGCCAAACCCTTTGACTACCTCATCAAAATGAATATTCCAACTTCGAGATACTTGCTTTAACCCATAAATAGATTTCTTAAGCTTGCATATCTTTCCAGCATTATTAGGATCAACAAAACCTTTGGGCTATATCATATACACGTCCTCTTCTAAATACCCATTTAGAAAGGATGTTTTAACATCCATCTACCATATCTCATAATCAAAATATGCAGCAATTGCTAGAATGATCTGAATAGATTTAAGCATCGCTACCGGCGAGAACATCTCGTCGTAGTCAATTCCTTGAACTTGCCGAAAACCTTTTGCGACAAGTCGAGCTTTATAGACGTGAACATTTTCGTCCATATCCTTCTTCTTCTTAAAGATCCATTTGCTCTCAATGGGTCTAACCCCATCATGCGGGTCAACCAAGTTCCAAACTTGATTGCCTCCCATGGAATCTATCTCAGATCTCATGGCACTTTGCCATTTCTCAAAATCTGGATCCATCATAGCTTCTGGATAATCCGCAGGTTCGTCATTGTCTAACAATAACAAATCCCCACACAATGCGTGAAGTCTCGCTGATCTTTGTGGTTGTGGTGGTGTCTCCACTGCCACGGATGTCTCAACTAGCTCTGCTACATTAGCATCACTTGTAGAGTCAGTCCCTACTGGCTCATCTTGAACTTCTTCAAGATACACCTTTTGTCCATTATTTTCTCTTTTGAGAAACTCTTTCTCTAAGAAAACACTATTTCGAGTAACAAACACTTTTCCCTCTGACTGGTTATAGACATAATACCCTAAAGTTTCCTTCGGATATCCCACGAAAAAGCACTTGTTCGATTTGGGTGTTAGTTTATCTGATATAAGTCATTTGACATAAACTTCACAACCCCAAATTTTCAGAAAAGACAAACTGCGACTCTTACCAGTCCACGTCTCATATGGTGTCTTAACTATGAACTTAGATGGTACCCTATTCAATGTAAAAGCGGCTGTTTCTAGAGCGTATCCCCAAAACGATAATGGTAGGTCCGACTGGCTCATCATAGACCAAACCATGTCCAACAAGGTCCAATTACGTCGCTCAGACACGCCGTTTCTCTGAGGCATTTCGGGTGGCGTAAGCTGTGGAACAATTCCACAACTCTTAAGATGATTGCTAAACTTGTGACTTAGATATTCGCCTCCACGATCAAATCGCAAGGCCTTGATCTCCTTGCCACGTTGATTCTCTACTTTATTCTAAAATTCTTTGAATTTTTCAAATGTTTCAGACTTATGCTTCATTAGGTAGACATGTCCATTTCTACTAAAGTCATCAGTAAAAGTTATGAAGTATTGAAATCTGCCTCTAGCTGTCATGCTCATTGGTCCACATACATCAGTATGTACAAGTTCCAACAAGTTAGATGCCCTCTTAGGAAATCCTTTGAATGTCGTCTTGGTCATCTTGCCTAGCAAGCAAGCCTCACATGTCTCGTATGATTCAAAATCAAACAAAGTTAGAAGACCATCATCATGGAGCCTCTTCATGTGATTCTCACTTATATGACTCAAACGACAATGCCACATATAGGTAGGACTTAACTCATTAAGCCGAGGCCGTTTAGCACTAATATTATAGACAGGTGCATCATCAAGATTTAAAATAAATAACCCATTCACAGTGGATGCATAAGCCACAAACACATCATTCTTTGAGATCACACAACCATTGTCTTTACTCGCAAATGAATAACCATCCTTCATCAAGCATGAAGGTGACACAATGTTTCGACTTAAACTAGGAATAAAATAACAATTATTTAATTCCAAAATAAATCCTGACGGCAAGGGAAGTTGCTCGTCCCGACATTCAATGCAGCAACTCTTGCATTATTGCCCATGCGGAAATCAACTTCCCCTTTCTCCATGCTACTTCTTATCATTCCCTGCATCGTATTGCAAATATGAGCAACCGATCCGGTATCAAATACCCAAGAATTGATATAAGAGTTAGTGAGGAAAATGTCTGTAACATAAACAACAAGTGTATGAGTGGGAGTACCTTTACTACCACCATCCTTCTTTAAGGACGCCAAGTACACCTTGCAGTTCCTCTTCCAGTGACCTTTCCCCTTACAGTGAAAGCATTCATCATTCTTTGTAGGTGGTTCATCCATGGAAGACAATTGGTTTGTCTTAGAGATCTCATCTTTAGCCTTGCCCTTCTTCTTCCAATTGCCCTTATTTCTCTTAAAGTTAGGACTGTTTTGAATTGCCAACACTTGGCCACCTCCTGCTTTCTTGATGTCAGCCTCTGCTGTTTTTAGCATGCCACATAGTTCATTCAAGCCCTTCTCTGCCCTATGCATATGGTAGTTTGAGATGAAGTTTCCATAATTGGGCAGAAGAGACGAAAGAATGAAATCAGTTGCCAACTCTTGGCCAATTGGGAAGCCTAGCTTCTCCAACCTTTGAGTGTAACCAACCATCTTGATTACATGTGGACCAACAGCTGCGCCCTCTGCTAGCTTGGTTTCTGCAAGCGCCTTAGAGACATTGAACCTTTCAGTCCACACTTGAGTTTGGAACATATCCTCAAGTGCCACAATCGTATCATTCACTGAATGATTGGTTTCGAACTGCATCTGCAAATTAGGTTCCATACAAGCAAGCATGAGGCAACTCACTTCAAGATCCGCATCACATGCTTTCTTGTAAGCATTTTTCTCAGTAGCAGGAGCACTCTCCTCAGGCTCATCTGGTAATAGGGTGTCTAGAATATCTTCCTTTTTCTCAGCCCTGAGAACAATTCTCAGGTTGCGGATCCAATCCGTGTAATTTGTTCCATTCAACTTATCTTTCTCAAGAATTGTACGCAAAGAAAACGGTTGATTGCGAGCGGCCATCTACAACAAAAGTAATGCAAAATAATAAGACAATGTATCCATGAAAGAGTAAATTATATCAAAATAAAATCTACTCCCACTAAAATCAATATCCCTCAATTGATACTTAGTGATTCAAGACCCACAACTAACAAGTCAACTAGTGAGCTTTAGCATCACCGCTAGAAGACATGGTAGATCGGTAAGCAACACTTTGCTAATCACATCACATATGACTCTTGTTGTTGGGCAGCATCTCTATGCTACGCTCAACCTACCCATGCTCCAAGGTCCCTAACCATTAGGATGACCTTGTTTAAGTAACCAAACCTTCTTGCAGTAAGTATCTGATACGAACCTGCCTAGTCGAGGAAAACCAGTGGCACCCTAATTTCATAGACCCACCACCGATTGTACAAGACTTATGATAGTGCAAGGTTTGGGGAAGCATTCAACTTAAACATTGCTGAGGGATCATTCTACTTCACTACCGCACTCATGTAGACAAAAACATAATAGCATGTGAAAGTAGAACATAGTAAGAACGGCATAACAGAGACATGACTTGGTATAGCCCATTATTCCTTTGGGGATCTCCATCTCCTTCAATCTATGCATCACGATGATCTCCATCTCCATGATTCGAGTATGCCATCCTTCAGTGATGATTCCGCCAAGACTATCTACTACTAGTGCAAGTAAAATGAAATTACATAATCGCGGATAGATCATCACAGATTGGCACACAGGCCATTACATTAATTTTGACAATATGTATGTGGCTCCTGCCCATATTGTCCTCATGACATGCAAGCTATGAATTAAATATATACATGCATCATATACACATAAGGGCTATACCAATCATCAATACCTGCAAAATAGAGTTATCCGAATCCGACGTCTAATCTTGCAACACAGAAAACTCTATTTTCTAAGCCTTATTTCACAATTCTAATTTCACTGAATGTGGCAAAGCCACAGAGAATCAAATGTAAAATTTTGTTCTCTATGATTTTCATTTAGAGTTAGTCTCAATCCAAGTTATGGTTCAAAAGTTATGGCTGTTTTATCGAACAGCACTTTTCTCGGCAAACCGGTGCCTAGCAGTAAATTCCATCTACCACCGCCGCGCATCATATGCGCTTGGCACTTGACCTAGGGTTCAATTTGATCAATCTGATTGATCTCTAACTTGCCATGAATGGATTTACATGAATCACTTAAATTGAATGGCGAAATTCCAACCGATACAAGTAGATCGTTTCAAGACCAACACGGCAAGATGACGAACCAAGGTTAGAGACTCATCTACAACCACGCATATCACCATATGCACAAAACCGAACCTATAATGAGGTAGTAACAGCTCTGATACCACTGATAGATTATGAGGGTGCTACGCTAGCCAGAAAACAAAACTTTTTGACCTCATAAACCAGGATCTACTGCTAGTTACAGGTTACGGGATTACCACTAGACGCACAGGTGCAGCAGAAGATGACTCGATGTAGTTGTACGCGTCGCAGCAGGCAGTGCAATTGCATGGTCGTCCATCACCTCAATCCCCTTGCACGGTTCATCCCAGTGCTCCAGATGCAGCACCTCCGAGGAATCCCACACGTGCAGGGAAGAAGCAATGTGCCTCCGGACTGCTAGATCCGCAAGGAACAAAAGGCGCGAGCGTGGGGAGGATGACGGCGGCTGCCAAAGGCGTGTATCTCCTTGACACCCTTGCTTATATAGGTGTCCCCAATGAGCTCACGAGTTGGAGGCCCATTAGTAACCCTAAGCCTTGTCTAATTCGGGTCCAACTCGAATTAGGCTTCCAGCCCCTTAAGCGTGCGACCCTATGGGTTCACGCACACATTGACATGGGCCGAGTGCTCCTACTCACCCAATAGTTGATAGTGGCCTCTAGCAAGGCGTGACAACTCCTATGTGCACACAAAGATCATATCAGACGAACCACTATGACCACATACAAGTTATTCCCTTTGCCACTCGATATATGGTTCAACTCGTGGGTTAACACTTAACCCAAGCATGGCCATGCATTTGTTGATCCAATCACTTGAGTGATCCAGTGATATCTCTCTCGAGTAGAGAGGGGCAAATTCCATCTTGATTGTCTATGTCTCATAGCATGTTTTCTGACCACCCGAAGACCACCTTTATAACTACCCAGTTACGGAGCAGCGTTTGATAGTCCCTAAGTAGAGCGTTTCACATCTTGAGTACATACCACAATCTTAGGTCTAAGGACATAACGCACATGATGTGAATAGAGACTTTCTCATGTCGGGTCAGTCCAGCCTATATGTCTCACATGTGCCCATATTATTAGTTTGACATCTCCATGTTCATGACTTTGTGAAACATAGCCATCAACTAATACATGTGCTGGTCTAATATTCAAGTGTGTTCTCACAAGAATGCCGACCAGGGACAATGTTAGAATAACCGTTCAAGTAATTGAGTTCCACAAACAATTCACATAATCGCCAATCAATACAAGTTGTCTATAATGTATATTCAATGAACACATTATTAATCATGGATACAATCGCAATATCATCATCTACATGATTAGCTCTAGGGAATATTCCCAACACCTGGCTGAGGACTTTGTCGGGCTCCTGGTCACGCTCCCGCTTCTGGCCCTTTACCACATTGACGAAGTCGTTGTCGTGGTTGCAGTTGCGCTGATCACCATTGTAGCCCTTATGACCACGGCACTTGAAGGAACGATTTTCGTCACGCTGGTCGAGGTCGCGATTGCCACGTGTGGTTTTTGTGGTGATTTGGATGACACCCTGGTCGGTGGTCCTGATCACTGTGATGGTCCCGATCATCATCTCGGTGATAGTTGCGGTTGGAGGGGCCGGCGTCCCCCTCATTCAGTCCGTCATCGAGGTAAGTGAACTTATGGATGATGGCAAGAACATGTTCCATTGTTGTCGGTTGCTTAAGAAGTAACTTCTTTTGAAGGTCTCAACTAGGTGGCTCACGAAGACCGACGATGAAAAGGTTGATGCCCTCCGCCAGGGTGACGTCAATCACACGGTTCCATGTGTCGGAGAAACATCTGATGTACTATCATAGTGGCTCTCCTGGATGATTTTGTACTTGCGCCAGGGCGTATTTGGTGCTTCGCTAGATGCAAGTCGGCTCGAAGTTGTCAATGAACATCTGTCGGAGTTGGTCCTAGCTATGGATGGATTCGGCGCATTGGCGTAGCAGCCCGCAAGTTGCGACGTTGCTAAGGACAACTGCGAGGTAGTTGGCCATCACGTACTTGTTTCCCTAGCTGCCTGGACAGCAACCTCATACAACATGATCCAGTGCTCGGGATCATCCTTTTCGTCGTACATCTTGATGTCACCGATGTGGAAATTTTTAGGCCAGATAACCGCCTTGAGGCGATCCAAGAACGGCGATGGTCCACCCAAGTGTCGGTGAGCATGGTAGCGTTCATTGAGGTAGTTGTGAAAGTCTGCACCTCGACGCTACTCGACTTCCTGCTCATGATCCTGGTGATCGTCATCGCATCGTCAGTTTCCACGTTGGCAAATGCCTTACCGGTCGTCACGCGGTTCATCGTGCGAGCCATCATCATCGTTGTCCTGTTGAGGCGACTCGAGCGGAGGGTTGCACCCTCCGTGATTAGAAGAGTTATCGGTGCCACTTTCTGAAGGCTGATTGCAGTAGCTGCGATTGTGCCACTGTCGAGACCGGCGGGATCAATATGATGTGGTCATAGATCCGACCTCTCACAATCGGTTCACCTGATCTTCGGCTGCTATTAGGTGATCGATGATGGCGTTGGCCCTAGGAGTCCCTGGGGGAAGAGTCGTCACAGGTGCCTGGCCACGGCTATGTTTGCCGTGGGAGTCTCATGGATGGGAGTGTCCCCGACCATGTTGAGTTTGTTCCGAAGATCACAATAGAGACAACGCAGCCTAGGGCTACTTACGACATTCGTGGCATTGTTCGCCTGCTGCTGCTCATAGACTCGGCGCTGATCGCAATCGTGATTGCGACCCTCTCTAAACATCTCTCCTGGGAGGTTTTGTTCAGAATAGGAGGTTTGTTGCTGCTGATCATGAAGATTGTCCTGCCAAACCCGAGAGGGAACTTGGGGAAATCCAAGGTCAGATCTGGTGGGGGGTATGTGCTCGGTGCTCTGGCTTGATTGGGATCGCGTCCTCAATGTGCTCCTCCATCCGGACCTCAAGACTCTCATGGTCGGAGAGGAGGTACTCGGTATAGTCGGAGAGGACGGAGGGCGATCTCTCAATCTGGGCCAGCAGATTAGAAACAGTGCTACCTTCCAGGACCGTAACTGAGGAGGTCGTACTGATCTCCTTCAGGGTCACCATGTTGACCACAGGCCTTGGATCTTCGGGGACCAAAACCCTAGATGGATCTAGGTCCAAGAGGTGATTGTCACGTCGCATGGGGGCAACCTGCAGGTTTCTCGCAAAGGAAGCGGCTGCGTATTCCAGACCATGTGGAAAGATGGCTCAAGTGCTCTAAGCAGGAGTGCTTGGGCCTGCTGGTGCTGGACTGGCAGGCTGTGGGTGCTGCACATGGCGTTTTTGCCTCTATTGTGCTCGGGACGCGGTCCAGTTCAGGACTGGATGAGGCGGCCAATCAGCGCGGTTCAAGAGGCCACGCTGGCACTAATGCACATTGATAAATTCATCTAGCCTGACCGAAGGCGGAGCATGCGTGGTGGCCAGACTTGGATCTAGCTGGCACAGACGACGGACCTGGTCGATAGGTCCTCGCCGCTGCTGCTGGTTGGGAGGTGCACCTCCTCGACGAACAGAAGGCGGTGCTCAGACCGTGGCCGGATTAGGATACTGGTGACATGGGGGGTCGGCTTGGCTCGGGCGGCCTTTCCAATGTGGTTGCTTGTGACTGGGACCACCTTGCTGACGAGCAAGGGGTGGTGCTCGGGCCGCAGGCAGATTTGGATCTACACGACCTGAGTGGTCAAAACGGTTCGTACGCCCGTGCCAACATGGAGGGACAGGGGTGAAATCTAGATCTTCATGAAGCCGTGCATGAGTAGACTCCACGTAATCTAGGATCTCGACCAGGCCTACACCCTGCCGATCGATCATCTCGATCAGATCAAAATTATTGATGTGCCTTCTCTGGTAGCGAGGAAGCCGCCAGTTCACCGCTAGCATGGCCACCATCTCCGTGACCGTCATGGGTGGTGCGGATGACCCCAGGGTCAGCTCCGAGATCAGAGTTGTTGGTGAAGAATTTGGCGCAGTTGGTGCTGGGACCAGCTACGCCACAGACAGTGATGGGACCGACTGCGATGCTCCCATGAATGTGATTGGCGTCGTCACGCCGGAGGTCCAGGTGAACGCACCAACGGTGAAGGTGATGCCCGCCTCGAAATCCATGAAAGCAGGGAAGGAAACCGCCTGGCTCATCTCAAGATCAAATCGTGCACCCCCTACTTAGCGCACCACAGTCGATGATATCTCCTCGGCAATCTACCACGAGATACCCCAAGGTAGTAGATTTGCAGTGAGGGCGCGCTAAGACCTACGAACAGGATGTGAGATGCAAGACAAACAACCAAGACAAACAAGGGTTTATCCAGGTTTAGGCCGCTATGAAGCATAAAACCCTACGTCCTGTGTCTCTGCTGCTGTATTGATGAGTACCGGAGTATAATAAGATGAAAGATTAGATTCGTTCTAGGGGGTCCTTGCCCGCCTTATATAGCCTGGGGGCAAGGTTATATATCTAGGGTTTCCCTGTGGTCAGTTACATTGCTCCGTATCTTGGCGATCATGAATAGATCTAACCGACTAAGACTGCTTGCACGCCAAGTAGCCTTCAGGACCCACGTGGCCCACCGACCAGGGCGGTAGCAGACCATGGGCTTCGTCTCATTGTCCAGCCCACCGACCAGGGTGGTGATGGATCGTCCTTCATCTTGTGGCCTGGGCCATCTGGTCTGTGCAGCCCCAGGCCTAACCGTGAGGGTATAGGGGTTTATACTACCCATAGAAAGGTCACTAGAAAAGGAACTGCAAGGAGTACTTGGTGTCCTTAGAGAAGGATGGCCGCGGTAAAGGTACTACTGCTGCTTGTACTTTTGTTGTTCACATTATGGACATTTGTCTCTCTAACTCTTATATCAATTCTTGGGTATTTGATACCGGCTCAGTTGCTCATATTTGCAATACGATGTAGGGAATGATAAGAAGTAGAAGTGTGGAAAAGGGAGAGGTTGACTTCCACGTGGGCAACAATGCAAGAGTTGCTGCGTTGAACATCGAGATGATGCAACTTCACCTGCCGTCAGGATTTATAATGGAATTGAATAATTGTTATTTTGTTCCTAGCTTAAGTCGAAACATTGTGTCACCTTCATGTTTGATGAAGGATGGTTATTCTTTTGCGAGTAAAGACAATGGTTGTGTGACCTCTAAGAATGACATGTTTGTGGCTTTTGCATCCATTGTGAATGGGTTATTTATATTAAATCTTGATGATGCACCTGTCTGTAATGTTACTACTAAAAGGCCTCGGCTTAATGAGTTAAGTCCTACTTATATGTGGCATTGTCGTTTGGGTCATATAACTGAGAATCACATGAAGAAGCTCCATGTTGATGAGCTTTTAACTTTGTTTGATTTTGAATCTTACAAGACATGTGAAGTTTGCCTGCTTAGCAAGATGACCAAAGCGCCTTTCATAGGTTTTCCTAAGAAAGCGTCTGACTTGTTGGAACTCATACATACTGATGTGTGTGGACCACTGAGCACAAAAGCCAGAGGTGGATTCCAATACTTCATAACTTTTACTAATGACTTTAGTAGATATGGGTATGTCACTTAATGAAGCATAAGTCTAAAATATTTGAAAGGTTCAAAGAATTTTAGAATGAAGTAGAGAATCAATGTGGCAAGAAGATTAAGGCCTTGCAATCTGATCATGGAGGCGAATATTTGAGTTACGAGTTTAGCAATCATTTTAAGAGTTGCGGAATTATTCCACAGCTTACGCCACCTGAAATGCCTCAGAGAAATGACTTGTTCAAGCATCGTAATCGGACTTTGTTGGACATGGTTTGGTCTATGATGAGCTGGTCGGACCTACCTTTATCATTTTGAGGATACGCTCTAGAAACAGCCGCTTTCACACTAAATAGGGTACCATCCAAGTCCGTAGATAAGACATCATATGAGATGTGGACTAGTCGGCGTCCTAGTTTATCTTTTCTAAAATTTTGGGGTTGCGAAGCTTATGTCAAACGGTTGATATCTGATAAGCTAGCACCAAAGTCGAACAAGTGCTTCTTTATGGGATATCCAAAGGAAACTTTAGGGTATTACTTCTATAACCGATCAAAGGGCAAAGTGTTTGTTGCTCGAAATGGTGTCTTCCTAGAAAGAAGAGTTTCTCAAAGGAGATAGGAGTGGTTGGAAGGTGTATCTTGAAGAAATTCAAGAGGAGCCAGCAGGGAATGACTCTACTAGTGATGCTAATGTAGCAGAACAAGTTGAGACACCCGTGGTCGATACACCGGTGGTCGGTACATCGGTGATCAGTACACCGCCCCAACCACGAAGATCAGCAAGACTTTGTGAATTATGTGGTTATCTGTTGTTGTTAGATGATGACGAACCTGCAAATTATGTGAAAGCAATAATGGACCAGATTCTGAGAAATGGCAGAGTGCCATGAGATCCGAGATAGATTCCATGGGAGATAATCAGGTTTGGAACCTGGTTGACCTGCCTCATCAGGTTAGACCCATAGAGTGCAAATGGATCTATAACAAGAAGAAGGATAAGGACAGAAATGTTCATGTCTATAAGCTTGACTTGTCATAAAGGGTTTTCGACAAGTTCAAGGAATTGACTACAATGAGACGTTCTCGCCATTAGCGATGCTTAAATCTATCCAGATCATTCTAGCAATTGATGCATATTTCGATTATGAGATATGGCAGATGGATGTTAAAATAGCCTTTCTGAATGGGTATTTGGAAGAGGACATGTATATGATACAGCCCAAAGGTTTTGTTGATCCTAACAATGCTGAAAAAATATGCAAGCTTAAGAAATCTATTTATGAGTTAAAGCAAGCATCTCAGAGTTGGAACATTCATTTTAATGAGGTCGTCAAAGGGTTTGGCTTTCGTCAGAATGAAGAAGAATCATGTGTTTACAAGAAGGAAAGTGGGAGCGCTGTGGTTTTTCTGATCTTGTATGTGGATGACATATTACTGATCAGGAATGACATTCCAATGTTGCAATCCATAAAGACTTCACTGAATAATAGTTTTTCTATGAAGGATTTAGGAGAGACAGCATACATCTTGGGCATTAAGATCTATAGAGATAGGTCAAGAAGGCTAATAGGATTAAGCCAAGACACGTACATTGACAAGGTGTTGAAGCGGTTCAACATGGAACAATCAAAGAAAGGGTTCTTGCCTGTGTCACATGGTATGCACTTCAATGACAAGCAGTGTCCTTCCATTGATGCTGAGTACAAGCACTGAGTAAGGTTCCATATGCTTCGGCAGCTGGTTCCATCATGTATGCCATGATATGTACTCGCCCACATGTTGCATATGCTCTAAGTATTGCAGGCAGGTACCAAGCTAATCCTGGTGAGAGTCACTAGACGCTGGTTAAAAACATTCTTAAGTACTTGAGAAGGACTAAGGATGTGTTCCTAATCTATGAAGGTCAGGAGGAGCTCGTTGTAAACGGTTACACCGATGCTAGCTTTCAAACCGACGTGGATGATTTACTATCTCAATCAGGTTTTGTGTTCACAATAAATGGTGGTGCGGTAAGCTAGAAGAGTTCCAAGCAGGAAACGGTGACCAATTCTACAGCAGAAGCTGAGTACATTGCGGCTGGTGGAGTTGCAAAGGAAGGTGTTTGGTTGAGGAGGTTCCTCATTGAACTTGGTGTGTTTCCTAATGCGTCGGGCCCAATGAATTTACATTGTGATAACAATGGGGCGATTGCACAGGTTAAGCAGCCTAGGGATCACTAGAAGAACAAACATGTACTTCAGAAGTTTCATCTCATTCGATAATTTGTGAAACAAGAAGAGATCAAATTGTGCAAAATACATACGGATTTGAATATAGCAAATCCTTTGACAAAGGCTCTTCCACAGCCTAAGCATGAGGCGCATATGAGGTCTATAGAGATTAGATATCTTAGAGATTTACTCTAGTGCAAGTGGGAGATTGTTGGGAATATGCCCTAGGGGTGAGATGATGATATTCCAATTGTATCTATGACATGTATTAAGTGTTCATTAAATATTCATTATAGACAACTTATATTGATTGGCAATTATGTGAATTATTTGTGGAACTCATTACTTAAATGTTT
Organism: Bothriochloa decipiens; assembly: GCA_023333625.1. Taxonomy (NCBI): domain Eukaryota; kingdom Viridiplantae; phylum Streptophyta; class Magnoliopsida; order Poales; family Poaceae; genus Bothriochloa; species Bothriochloa decipiens. Next base: position 43,198,658 of record CM041640.1, on the reverse strand, counting down.
ATTCTAAAGTTGTCCCTGATCGGTGTTCTTGTGAGAACACACTTGAATATTAGACCAGCCCATGTATTAGTTGATGACTATGTTTCACAAGTCATAGACATGGAGATCTCAAACTAATAATGTGGGCACATATGAGACATGTAGGCTAGACTAACCCAACTTTAGAAAGTCTCTATTCACATCATGTACGTTATGTCCTTAGACCTGAGATTGTGGTATGTACTAATGATGTGAAACAGCCTACTTAGGGACTATCAAACGCTGCTCCGTAACAGGGTGGTTATAAAGGTGGTCTTCGGGTGGTCGAGAAGCATGCTATGAGACATGGAGAGTCAAGATGGAATTTGCCTCTCTCTGCATAAGAGAGATATCTGGATCACTCAAGTGATTGGATTAACAAATGCATGGTCGTGCTTGGGTTAAGTGTTAACCCACGAGTTGAACCATATATCGTATGGCAAAGAGAATAACTTATACATAGGAGTTGTCATACCTTGCTAGAGGCCGCTGTCAATTATTAGGTGAGTAGGAGTAGTCGGCCCATGTCTATATGTGCGTGAACCCATAGAGTCACACGCTTAAGGGCTGGAAGCCTAATTTGGGTTGGACCCTAATTAGAAAAGGCATAGGGTTAGGGTTTCCTGATGGGCCTCCAGGTCGGGATCGCATAGGGACGTCTATATAAGCAAGGGGTTGGGGTGAGGCAAAAGATGATCTGCTTGATCTATTCAGCCGCCATCGCCCACCCCGCGCTCACGCATTTGCTCCTCGCGGACCTAGCAGTCCGGTTGCGCATTGCTTCTTCCCGCACGTGTGTGGTACCTTGGAGGTGCTGCATCTGCGGTACAAGGATGGACCTCGCTGATCACGGTGGTCGGCAACTGGTTAGCAACTAGTTAGACTAGTTGGAAACGTGCTCGGACGATCCGCGAGTGAAGGGTATACTTGACGGACGAACACGCAACTGCAGGGCACTGCTGCGACGTGTTTGACTACATCGAGTCTTCCGCTGCACCTGCGCGTCTAGTGGTAATCCCGTGACCTATATCTGGCAGTAGATCCTGGTTTATGAGGTAGAAAAGTTTTGTTTTCGGTTAGCGTAGCACCCTCATAACCCAACAACTTGTCAGGTTGAGAAAGGTACCAGACGCAGTCCCACATGTCGGTCTAGGAAGTGTGGCCCCACATGAACAGAGATGGGTCCCCTGTGGCGGGTCCCATCAAACTGACATGCGGATCCCACCCGTCTAATGAGAACGGTGCTGATCCCACCCGTCTGATGGAGAACGGTGCCAGACGGGTTCCACAGGTCAGTCGTAGAAGGGGGTGGCCTCAAGGTTCCCCTGGCAAGTCGGATAGATAAGGGGGCGGCCTCAAGGGTCCGTTTATGGTCTAACTGACACGCTGGTCCCACAAGCCGGATGGAGAGGGATGAGTGACGTCGGGTCCCATAACGTCGGATGGAGAAGTGTCCAGCTGAGTGATGGGCGGGTCCCACGACTAACAGGGGATGGGGTACTAGTGATGCGTGCTAACGGCGGATGGCAGTATGAGTAAAGGCGGTTGTCCCACCGGCAAACGGCGTTGGCACCCATAGCCAAATGGAGCGGCACGGGTCTCAGTGACAAAGTATGTTGGTCACAACTCGAGGATATCCGTGAAAAACGTCACAATCCGTGAACAGTGCCGCGAAAGTCTCTGTGATGATTCCGTCATGTTTTCCGTGACGTATCCCGTGACCTTTTTAAAACGTGTCATGAAAATATACTATTTAGGAAATTGTCACGCAGATTGATGACCAAAGCGACCAAAACGTTATGGAAATCACACTTTGGTGACCATAACAAAATCATCATAAGGAATTTCATCATGGTAGGTCATATCTCTACTAGTGATTCAATTTCCACCATAGGGTACTAGAAGCATTCTTCCACAGGCAAATCAAATTCTGTGCCACACATGGAAAAGCAAAACCCCTCCACTGATTAAAACATTTACATGGAGACTCATTAGAAGGGCTCTAGCATCAGCGAAACGTGCATCAAGGTATACCACTCATATAGACAAACATTATTCAGTATGTGGACAGGTAGAAACATATTTCCATATTTTCTTCCAATGTACACTGCCAACTCAAGTATGGACTAATTTTCAGCCTCCTATTAACATAACCAATCTTGCTCCTGAAGAGGATGGTGTGCAGCTTGCTTTGCCTTCTATTATTACCTCCACTACCTTAGACACTACTATGCATAAAATCTTTTTCACTCTTTGTTATATTTAGAAGGCAAGAAATGATCACAGGTTCAATAATAAACAGTGGAGTGCTCCTCAGGTACATTATGCTGCTGAGGCCCACAGGACCACTTATAGTTTAGCAAACATTACTCAGGTATGTACTCCAGCAATGCAAGATCAAGACCTACAGATAGAAAGCACAGGTTTGCAGGATGCCCAGGCGAGTCAGGAGCAAATGGGGCAACATCAAACTTCTAGACGTTAGTGCTTCACTGATCAACAAAGTGATAATCATAACTATCATATTCATGATACATCAAATATTCAGGGCTACATGTGCTTTGTAGATACTTCCACTACACCAGATCATCAACAAGCTGCATCAAGAGTGGTAGCTATAGGTATTATCTTTTCAAATTTGCAGGATTACAATGCTCAGGAACTCCACATCAAGGCTATATTCAAGGATTGCTCCTCGGTTCTAATGGCAGAAGCAGTAGGCCTAGCTTTTGCTTCTCAAATTGCTACTCAATTAGGCTTTCAGGGTGGAACTTTCTTGTTAGATAATGAACAATTGGTTCGTTTCTTTCACAAGAATGACACCTCCAACCCTCCAAAATGGAGAATCAAGCCTTACACTCAGGTCTTCATTAACAATGCTATAACTGATGACTTCAAGTTGCAAAAAATCCATAGAAGATTAAATGTTACTGCAAATGCTCTTGCTAAGGCAACGTATCAAGACTATCAGAACAGTCCTCGGATGCTGATGAATCAAGTATCTTGTTCAAATGCTGAACATGTGTATTCATGTCCCTATACACACAGACTTTACATCATGTAAGCTTGAACAATGTATCTATTCTAGCAGCTAATTGCTGCAAAGCAATATATTCCTTTTCAAAAAAAACTAATAATTATAACAAAGGGAATCTTCCAGGGTCTAGCACCGTGATGGCTTTGGTCTTCTCTCCCTCAAGCTCTCACTTACATGTGGGCCTACTATCTATGCTTATAATTAACCAAAGTTCAGAGAAATTCCGATCCACTAGTTTGCCCTCTCGTTTCCATCGGCTTCTTCTCTTCCCAAGTCTACGCCGACGCCACGCAGCCGTCGCCACCCCCACTCTCCCCGGTCCCCCTCTGGCTTCCCCGGTCCCCCTCCGGCTGCCACTGCCCCTCGCGCAGCCATCGCCCAGCACTGCTGGCCTGCAAGGCACCCGCGCCCCCTCCCTCCCACACACCATCCTGATGCCAGGTCGGCCATGGACGGGTGGCCATGAGCCCAAACAAGAAGATGAACAGTTGACTACTTTGGAAAGGTAAGGAGAGGCATAAAACATCTGCTGATTTGCGTCTACTGGCCTCTTAATCTCGACGCGCGTGCGTCCGTCTCGGGCATACGCGAAAACTTTGGATCCAAGTGGATTTTTTCCCTTCCTGCGTTTTTCCCTTCCTTTCCAGAGGAATGGCAAGGCTGATTCCTGTGTTCTAAATGGTACATGACGTCAGCAAAATGAAGGAATCGCATTCCTTTGAAATTCCTTTGGTTTTCCTGCAATCCAAACGGGGCCTTAGTTGTCCGCATGTGTCTCAACATTGATTCCTAGAATAGAGTCATGGATTTTTGATAGGCTGCATACAAGTGGTTGCACTCATCTTCTATATAAAGTGGTAACATTATCACTACCTAGTTCAGATGCAAGAAAACTAAGTTTACATATACTTCCAAATTATGAACCCTAGTACTAGAGCGATAACTAAAATATTACAATTTTAACTTTAACTCCAACAGCTTGAATGAAAGGTGGATTCAGAGGCTCGCAAAGGTGGAATTCACTGGTCGCAGCAGAGGTCCATGACTAAAGTCTAACTAATATTATTGCTCCCACATTAAAATTGCACGGTCTTCCCATTTCTCACCTCCCCTCTTCAAAATAGGTACTGCAGGATCAACTTCTGCTGGTCCTTGTGATCCAAACTCCGTTTCTTCTTCTAGACAATGTAATGTAGCCACTGCTTCTTCTCTTGTCTTGTATTTCTTGTATGAAGCTCCCTTGAACCCTGTAACTTGGTCATGGCACGCCTCCCATGTGGACATTGTGCTCAGTTGATTCAATCAGATAGAAAATGACATAGAACCAAGATTAAGTACGATCATTGGCATGAGACGTGTGCTCAGATTGGAAAAAACAACATCATTGTTACGAGACGTGCTCAGATTTAAAAAACAACATTGGCATGAGACATTTTCTAAGATTTGAAAAAAACATCACTAGCATGAGACATGTGCTCAGAATTGAAAAAACAAACATCAGTGCCTTGAGACATGTGCTTAGAATTGGAAAAAAAAAACATCATTGGCATGAGACATACTCAAAATCAAATGATCAAATCAGTCGGTAGGCATGCCCATGCTCAGATTAGGGTCCAATAAATGGCAATGCATCCATGAACAAATTGCTAGGACAAGTTTCAAACAGATGAATCGGCTAGGTTTATCGAGTGAGGTTCTGGATGCTCATTACAATTACTAAGGTTGTAGAAGTACCACTCTTGATCAGCAGGCAACATTCCTAATGCATCATTGCCAACACAAGGTCATTTGCACGCATGAACTCCCCACTTAATAATATAAAACATCATTGCACATGCCTAATGCCTCAGTTATAGTGTAGCATCAAAAAGAACAATCATCATTGAAAATGCATCATAGCTCAGTTGAAAAATAGGTAAATTAAACATCATTGTACATTCCTCAAGGTTTAGTGTAGAATCACGAATACAACATCATTGCACATGTCTCATTCCTCAGGTTTAGTGTAGCATCAGAAATAAAACATCATTACACATGTGTCAAGCCTCAAGTAGAAAATAGATAGAAACAATCATCATTGCACAAGCCTAAAGCCTTGGAATGAGAAAAGGTATCAAACAATAAACATCATTGCATATGTCCATAGTCTCAGATCTGGTGCAGTGTGTTACAAAGTTAAAAAATCATCATCACATTTATCCAATCTCTCAGCCATAGATCAGGAAACAATAAACATCATTGCATATGTCTAGAAAGATAGATAGGTTCAAGAAAGAAAAATTAGTTCAACAGAGACAGAATAGTTCAGAAGAAACAATATAGATATGAGAGGACTAGGTTACTACCAGCACAAGTGTTCAAGATCTGAATAAATCATTTAGAAAAATAAGATGAGAACAAACATTCAGTAGATGGGACATATTCTCATATTTTTAATTGCAATCATCATAGACTGGACATATGTTCAGATTAAAATTGCTAATCATCATAGACTGGACATATGTTCAGATTAAAATTGCTATCATCATATATTAACTTAGACAAGAGCTTAGAAAATAACATATACATCATCATCAGAGAGAGAAGGGACTAGATATCTCATTATACCAAACGAAAACTTGCAGGGCACCAGACAAACGAGGGATGATAGATCTGCAAGTCTACATAAAAAATAACAGATTTGGCATATACATGTTAAGGTTAAGGTATTGCAAACAGCAGAGAAAACAAAAGAAAACCCTAAAAATCTTGGATTCATACCTCAAGAACAACAAAGAACTTAATGCAGATCGAGAAGAAATTGTGAGTTAGGGTTTCAAAATCAAGAGTACACGGAATCCTGTATATAGCTCACATATCCACAGCACTTGCAACGCCAGCAAGAGATAGAAGAAGAAGGATTTGCAGGCAATCGATGAACAACAGAGCAGGGAAGAGGAGAAAGGAGGTGGTTCAGATCCATGGCACCTACTGGTGGAGTGATGGGAGCGACGACAGGAGAGGGGATGTAAACGCGGTAAATGGAGGGAAAGGAGGAGGTAACCATAGCGGGTTCGCGTCATCTCCCAGCGGTCTACATAGGAGCACGCGCGCGTACGAGGGAGCACGGAGCGAGCCGGGCTGAAGAAAAACGGCCGATAAGGGTGTTTTTTGCGAGCTAGGCCCGGGGGGACTTCTGCACGAGCTCAGCCAGGCTCGGGGGCAGGGCCAGGCAACAAAACAGGACAGGGTGCATCCTGGGGTGCTCGTTTGTCCAGATGCGGGCAACGAAACACGCCTTTACTATACATCAATTACCCAGACTATGGAATGGGTTTTAGATTTGAGTCTGGGCTGTTGGAGATGAAAATGGTGGTGGTGGGAGAACGGGAAGCATTGGAGTTTTTAACACACTGGGACGTTTCGCAGATTAGCTCTCGCGGTTTTCATAAATATGCACCCGGTCTGTCTCTCGGGTGTGGCCAGTGGCCGTAGTGTAATAAGCGGACTCTGTAGGGCGGTTCCTCACCTACCCGGCTGCCCGGACTCATGGTATTTCCTATATAAAATTGTTAGAGTTACTCTTACTATGAAGATGTATATATGTCTCTATGAACTTTCAAAGTTATGTCACGTGAGTCCAAATCTTCTTTGCCATACCATTTCATCGGCAATACTACCTCCGTCCCTACAAACATGTAATTATGGCTTTTTACACGGAAACCAAAGACAACGTGAAATTACGAAAATGCCCCAGTATGTGATGAGGTAGAAGAAACTTGAGCCAGCCAGTGGTTAGAGCGTTCTGGAAGAACGAGTGGAGGAAACAGGCTGACCGGTGCATGAGATTGTGTCCTTAGCTGCTATTTTTTCTTCTCTAACCATGCCAGCTTGTACTAGTACTGTAGGTCTTGTCCACTTTTAAATCTTGACTAGGATCATATGTTTTTGAGACAAATTTTGAACACCAGGATTTCATGTTTTTAAAGACGGAGGGAGTACCATTCCATCCGAGGTGTCATTATTATTTATTGCCATTTATTTGGCAATTAGCAAAAAGAAAGATCCAAAAATTCGTATTTTATTTTTAAAATTGTCAAATCGAGCCAACAAACATATTTGTTATTTCTATGTTGCATTAGTAACAGATGTGTATCACGACAATAGATTAGCGAGGCTAGCAAACGACTGATCTTGATACAGAGTACCCTACCTCCGATGTAGACGAGGGCCTTGTTTAGATTGCCAGATTCGGTGCATACCGAATCATTTTAGCGCACTGTTAAATGCTGTAGTATTTTATTTTTATTTAGTAATAATTGTCTAAATATTAATTAATTAGATTCAAAACGTTCGTTTTGTAAAGTATAATTAAACTGTATAATTAGTTTTTTATTTTATTTACATTTAGTACTCCATGTATATGTCGGTATTTTGATATAATAGAGAATTTTTTTTTACACGTTAAATCTGGACGTCAGTTTGAGGAATAACATGGCCGAGGGTGTTTACGGCGTTACGCGCTAGTGCCGGTTGCAAATATAGTGGCGTTGTGCGTCGATGCACTGTCTCAAGGAGTGGTCACGGATGGCACAGGAAGCGTGTCAGCTCGAACACACACACAGTCAGGCAGTGACCAGTCACCGCAGCAGCAGCTGCCGCACATCGCATGGGCAAACCACCATGAATGCTGCCGACACACAGACACAGGCGAACACACACAGACACAGGCGTTTGGGTGGAGGGCCAGCAGCCAGTGGAAAACATCGGCCAGCCCCGTCGCAGACGCAGCTGGCAACACAGCCAAGCTGTTCTGAATCGTCTCTGCGCCGGGTGGCTCACCGTGCACGCACGCCACGCCTCATCACCTTCTCCGCTGCTGCTGCAGTGCGCGTGGGCGAGGAGACAGAGACTGAGACGAGGGTCTGTAGGCGTGCGTGGGCGAGGAGAGAGACTGAGACAAGGGATAGTAGAGCTGGGCGTAGGCCGCGGCGCGCCATGCGACCGAAGCAGTGTTGTTTGGTGTGGTCATTGTTGCTGTGCTACTCCTATGTCGACACTGTTCCTGTGCTCCACTGCGGTGTGCAAACAACACAAAAGTGATGGGACCGGGTGAGCTGCGTGGGACCGGCACACACAGTAGGGATTCCTCACGTTGATGGGATCTAACAAACCAGTGCACCCATGCTTTGAGACAGTGGCAGGTTTGGTACGCAGGCCTTGTTTAGTTTATCCTAAAAGTTAGAATTTTTTCACTCTTTTTATTATATTAATACCTTAGCTGTTTGTATGGAGCATTAAATATAGGTAAAAAATAACTAATTACATAGTTTAGTTAAAAATCACGAGATGAATCTTTTGAGCCTACTTGGTCCATAATCAGACAATATTTTTTAAATAAGACAAAAGTAATACTATTTATTAGGTTTATTTTTTTTCGCAATCTAAACGAGGCGGCAGACGGCCACGCCGGTGCGTGAGCGAGACTTCATCACATATTTTGATTTTTACATACGATCGGTCATCTTATTTAAAATTTTTATATAAATAATAAAATAAATAAATTATTATATATAAGTATCTTTAATAATAAAATAAATTATAATAAAATAAATAATATTTATTAAAACTTTTAAATAAGACGATAAAAAATATAAAATTTAAAATATATATTTATTTATTTATAAGACGGAGGGAGCAGATCATGTCAAACACAAGCAGAATTGGCACCTTGTTGTACGCTTTGATACTGGCAGGCCGCATCAAGCGTGAGACTGATGGACCCGTGACAAAGTGCGTTCACCGAGTTCCAGTTATGATCATGTTAAACAGAAGCATATGACCCTGTTTGCTTAAAGTCTTGTTTAGTTTTTTTTAAACTGGGCTTTTAATTTCGGTATTTGGTACTATATAAAAAGAAGATTTTTTATCATATTAAAATGGGGGCACATGCATGGAATACTAAATACGGCACATGTATGGAATACTAAATGTAGATGAAATCAAAATTTAATTGCACAGTTTGGTTTTATTTTGTGAGACGAATATTTTGGGCTTAGTTAGTCAAAGTTTACATAATTTTTATAAAATATAAATAAAATTCTATATAAATTCTGCTACAGAAATTCTGGCCCCAGTTCAAGAACTAAACGAGGCCTAAACTTATCGGCCAGTCTTATAGCCATGGGACAATGTTTTTTCGTGGCCATAAGACAGATTTATCTGGCTTATTTAGCACATAAACCATACAGCGATACTATGGTCTTATTAGATTGCTTCAAAATTCTAAGTTTTTACGCTTTCTTTGTATCAATCTTTGGATACATGGAGTAGTAAATATTAAAAAAAACTAATTCTACACGCTTATTGTGCACTATTCATATGGGTCATGAGATTTACATTGGGAACCTTGGAATACTTCCAATTCTTGTGCGAAGTCCCTGGTGGGGATTCAGAGCAGAGGAGCACCGGGAAAACTCGATTTCCGGTTGCGAAGGTGCTCGTCGGCGGCGAGGGAGAGGTGATGAAGCACCGGAAGGCCTGGGCACACCCGCAGGTTGCCTCGATTTGCTCCGCAGCGGCCCGTGGCGCTCTGGCCACGTGCACCAGCGGCACTCAGAGCCGTAGCTTCGGCGGCCGCTACCAGGAGCGGCGGGCGAGGCCGGGAAAGGAATGCGTAGGGGACAGCGCGTGATGAGGAAGGCGATGGTGTGTTCAGCTTGTACGGAGGTGAACTAGAAGGGCGAGCTCACGACAAGAAGCAGCCCCCAGCCCTTTGACCCGCCCAGAACCGCAACGGTCGCTCGGCTCTCCTAACTGTGCCTGCACGCGCGTGACGTCGCGCTGCCGCCCGCTGACGCCGCGCACTACGCGTGAAGCCGCGAGCTGCCTGCCTGGCGCTGGGGCAACGGGTTGCCCGCCGAACGCCGCGCCACGGTGCCGCGCCGCCTGCGCGCTGCTTGCTCCGCCTGCCGTCACCCCCAGCCACGGGATCCACTGCCCGATCGCCCAGGAGCTCGACGCCGGTCGCCTAGGAACCCTGGCTGTACAATGGAAGGGTCAGGGTCGGACCTGTGCGTGAGTTGCGAACAGAGAGAATGGAAGGAGAGGAGTTGCCTTGTGGATAAGGGTACTTTAGTCCTTTTCTATTTATTTGTTTTTTCTAAACATTTTTGGCATTATTATTTAACCCTCGCTCGCGGTGAGGAGAAAGAGGAGCAAACGGTGCATTCGATTTGAAAAAGCAGGGATAAACATGTAATGTTTTAAAAAAAGAACAAACAAGCAATTGAGTATGAGAACAGAGATTAGTGTGCAATTGACCTGAAAGTTAATGGCAAGTGGAACTGAAATATACACTATCAGGCCAGAGTTGCTAATCACCTGCACCGTGCATGGCAAGGCAATGCATTTGGCACCGGACAAGAAACCCGATAGGAAACTTGTCACGGTATCAGTCATCTTATTGTGCACTATTCAAAATTCTAAGTTTTTACGCTTTCTTTGTATCAATCTTTGGATACATGGAGTAGTAAATATTAAAAAAAAACTAATTCTAAGGCTTATTGTGCACTATTCATATGGGTCATGAGATTTACATTGGGAACCTTGGAATACTTCCAATTCTTGTGCGAAGTCCCTGGTGGGGATTCAGAGCAGAGGAGCACCGGGAAAACTCGATTTCCGGTTGGGAAGGTGCTCGTCGGCGGCGAGGGAGAGGTGATGAAGCACCGAAAGGCCTGGGCACACCCGCAGGTTGCCTCGATTTGCTCCGCAGCGGCCCGTGGCGCTCTGGCCACATGCACCAGCGGCACTCGGAGCCGTAGCTTCGGCGGCCGCTACCAGGAGCGGCGGGCGAGGCCGGGAAAGGAATGCGTAGGGGACGGCACGTGATGAGGAAGGCGATGGTGCGTTCAGCTTGTACGGAGGTGAACTAGAAGGGCGAGCTCACGACAAGAAGCAGCCCCCAGCCCTTTGACCCGCCCAGAACCGCAACGGTCGCTCAGCTCTCCTAACTGTGCCCGCATGCGCGTGACGTCGCGCTGCCGCCCGCTGACGCCGCGCACTACGCGTGAAGCCGCGAGCTGCCTGCCTGGCGCTGGGGCAACGGGTTGCCCGCCGAACGCCGCGCCACGGTGCCGCGCCGCCCGCGCGCTGCTTGCTCCGCCTGCCGTCACCCCCAGCCACGGGATCCACCGCCCGATTGCCCAGGAGCTCGACACCGGTCGCCTAGGAACCCTGGCTGTACGATGGAAGGGTCAGGGTCGGACCTGTGCGTGAGTTGCGAACAGAGAGAATGGAAGGAGAGGAGTTGCCTTGTGGATAAGGGTGCTTTAGTCCTTTTCTGTTTATTTCTTTTTTCTAAACATTTTTGGCATTATTATTTAACCCTCGCTCGCGGTGAGAAGAAAGAGGAGCAAACGGTGCATTCGATTTAAAAAAGCAGGGATAAACATGTAATATTTTAAAAAAAGAACAAACTGAGCAATTGAGTATGAGAATAGAGATTAGTGTGCAATTGACCTAAAAGTTAATGGCAAGTGGAACTGAAATATACACTATCAGGCCAGAGTTGCTAATCACCTGCACCGTGCATGGCAAGGCAATGCATTTGGCACCGGACAAGAAACCCGATAGGAAACTTGTCACGGTATCAGTCATCTCACATGTGAATGCATATGATCCATATACGTAGATTAGTATTAGCAAAGGTGGATGAAGTTAGTTTCTCTGATTAAACTGCTGCCTGCCTCTCGCAGTCTCGTTGCCATCGCTCTTGAGATCGTCGTCGTTGTTTCCACTGGTGCGGCAGTGCATCGGCACGCGAATCAGACTGATGATGATGATGCAGGGCATGCGAAACCAGCCGAGCGCTGGCGGGATTTCAGATTAACGTTGCTCTTGCAAGTCACGTTGTAACTTTTGGGTATGTATCCAACGTCCAAGCAACATCCGACAGCTAGAAAGATTTCGACTCACTGTTTCACCCTGGTCCCCCACACAGGCCCACACTGAGCCCGCCCTCAGGCACACGTCCCACCTCGCGCCCGCATCGCCCAAGTCCTACTCCGCGCGCCGCGCCGCGCCATGCCGCTGCAGCCCTCCGGTACAACGCGCTGCGTTGTCCAGCCCTGCTGCGCCGCGCCGCGCCGCCATATTATGCCTCGCTGCCATTCGCAGCTCCGTTGTCTAGGAACGGGATCGCGTCCAGGGTGAGTGCGCGTCGGCAGAGGGAGCACGGTGGAGAGGGGCGTCGCGGACATGTGACACGGTGAGCGAGCGCCTCCATCGCAGAGGGCGGCGCGGCGAACGTGCGCGGCCGGCGTGATGAGCTCGCGGCGAGCGCGCGCCGCCATCGCAGAGGACGGCGCGGCGAACGTGCGCGTCCGCCGTGGCGAGCACGCGGCCAGCGCGGAGGGCGCTGTGCCGCCGTCGGAGTCGCTCTGGCGTACACGCCAATGCCGTTCGAGCATTAGGCGGCGGCGCGGCCAGACACACTGCCGAGCGGGGCGCATGGGGCCCTCCCGTAGTCCCGTCGCGGCTGCGCGTAAAGCCGACTCGGAGGAAGGAGGAAGAGCTTGGCCCTGCGTGCAGTGCGGCGGCGGAACGGCGGCGCTCGACTTCCCACGACGACGTTCGAGGCCGGCGTCGCCAGGCCCCACGGGAGCGCAGCGTGGCGGCGCATGAAGCCGACTCGGAGGAAGACGGAAGACCAATCTGCTGGCCCAGGGCTTGCCTAAGCAAAATATCGATACTTGGGCCTTGGCCAGATGCATCTAAATTTTTAATTTTTTTTCGCTCTGTCTCACGTCAATATTTAGCGGCTTATATAGAATATTAAGTATAAAAAAAATAATTAATTACATAATTTAGTTTTAAATTATAAGATAAATCTTTAAATTTGATTAATTTATAATTAAATAATAATTACTATAAACAAACGAAAATACTACAGTAATACCGATAGTAAAAACTTACAATTTAAATAGGGCCTTGCTCAATTAGATGTGAGCCGTTAGATGTTGTTTGGACGTTGGATACATATCCGAAAGTTACAACGTGAATCTGAATCCGCGCTGGCGGCTGATGCATTCATTCGTTGCTGCTCCGACAGCACCGCCGCTCCCGGCCCTGAAGAAAATGGCAGACAGCACAGACTCCACCACTAACCACTCAGCGGAAGCAGATGCAGTGCAGCGCCGAGGGAGGGACTGATGCTGCCTCTGGCCAGGCTACAGCGGCTTCATAACCTTTCATGCACGTACAGTACTCGTATCGTGCAGCTGCAGCATCCATGCGTGTCACACGCAATGCAAAAGTGCCACACCTACCGATGCACCCATGGTGATGGTATGTATGGTGTCAATGCACTGTCTGCGAGTCACCGCAGCAGCAGCTGCAGCACATCGCATGGGCGCACCACCATGAATGCTGCCGAGTCTGGCTGCGACCAGAAGCGTGGGCCCGGCCACGGGCGGCCCCCACGCGTCAGCGAGGCTGGCATGAGCAGGCCTTGACTTGACTGCTCCTTGGATGCCGGGGGTGGGTGGAGGGCCCAGCAGCCACGTCGCAGACGCAGTTTGACAACACAACCGAGCAGTGAGCCAGAGCGGTGAGCATGACGCGGAGTGTCAGCAGCTGCAAAATTTAAAGCATCTCTGTGGTGCTGTTGGCCATGTGAACACTACTATTGCGTTGACATGAGGGCCGTATATCCAAAACCGTGGTCATGGTCTTCGTGGTTGGCTGCCCGCGGCTCTTCTGTCCGTCTGGCCGCGTCGCGTGGTAATAAATGCACGCGACCGAGGCCGCCCACTCCGGTCCCCGGCCCCGGGCCGGGCGAAGTGCTCGGAACGTCTGCCTCCTCTCGTTGGATGCAAGACCAAGCCGTGACAGTACGTAACGTGTCTGCCCGCGCTTCGATGGAGGCAAAGCCGCGCCCCGCCATCGATGAGCTCCCAATATTGATGGCCCACGGGCCGGCATGGTGTGGCACGGCCCGACGTCGCGGTGTGCCAGCTCGGTGGGGGTCGTGCCGCGGCGGGCCGTGTCGACGCGGGCTGCGTGCCTGGCATGCGGTCTAAGGCACGGCCGTGGGCTATTTTTCGTGCTGTGTCGGTCCGTGAGGCACGGTGAATTCCACAGGCCCTGGTGGCAGGTGGCCCCGCTATGCAGCAGATCTCAAGCTAGAGGGGTTGAGAATCGCGTCGGCCAACGCGCTGCCGCCCAACCGGCGAGCGGAGGTAAGAAGCCTTGAGCCCGTGGAGTGGTGTAGCCCAGCGCGAGATTCTGAGGAGGTGCTGTGGGATGGGCGTCGTTGCCGGGCACAGTCATCGGCTCGCCGCCGGTCTGCCCGGACGTCACTGAGGCAAGACCGCAAGGAGCGGAGCTCGAGGGCTCGGTCGCTTGAGGCAGGAATCGAGAAAGAGTGTGTGTGTGTGAGTGAGAGAGAGAGTGAGGCGGGAGGAGAAGCGGCGCTGCCTCTCCCGGTCGTGAAGTCGGCAGAGGGGACAGCGGCCGCACAGTGACAAGGGTGACGGGTGGGATCTTTAAAAGATCTTTAAAATATTTACGTTTACGTAATTAATATCATTAAAAGATCTTTAAATTTAGTTTTATAATAAATTTATTTCGAGATATAAATATTAATATTTTTATTATAAACTTGGTCAAAGTTGACATAGCTCCCAGAGTAACATTATCAATGGGACGTAGGGAGTCATGACCTTTTGAAAAAAAACATGATCAGTTGCGCACATTCTATGAGCCGCTGGGCCCACACCCCACACCATCCACACATCACATGCCCACTTACAGGCGGGCCCTCACCTAAACGATTTTCACTAGCGCAGCGCCGTGACTTCACCACCCGTCGTCTCTCCTTCCCGGACCTTCCTTCGTCTATAATAAAACGTCCTCCTCGCGCTTCTCTCAGTCTCACTCCTCTAACCCCTCAAAACCAAACACCCCAGCAGAGCAGCTCCTCGTCTTTTTTTTGAACTTGGGTAGCTTCTCATTGCAGTCGGGTTGACAAATCGTCAACAACAATTACATTCGCACTATCTGGGACATCGCACGATATATGCTCCATCCCTTCAAGGGTACCCACACCAACAGTAGCGAGAACATGTGCTGCCTTGTTACAACTTTTAGACACATGAACACACTCAAAACTAATAAAGTTTGTGAAAGTAAAAAACTTTAACTCCTCAATTAGATTGCCAGTCGCCGACATGTCTTGCACCTCCGGCGCCTAGGCTTGCTTAACCTTTAACGAGTCTGTTTCTAGAATCAAATGGCCTATTCCCAGATTGCTGGCTGCTTGGACCCCTGTACACAGGCAATCTTCTCGGCTTGGAAGGCGTTCAGCAAGTGGTTCACACGCCCCCATCCATTCAGAACGACATCGCCATCACTATCTCTTATCAAGAAACCCTAGCCTCCGCAACGTTCTCCCGGTATAAATGAGGCATCACAATTTAGCTTCAGGAACCCCTCAGGTGGCCGTGTCCAACGGTCGAGTCTTCAAGTCTGAATCCTTTGACGTGGAGAAGTTGTTACTCCCCACTCCCCAGCATAAATTTTGATGGCTCTTGCAATGGACTCAGCTGGTCCCCTGCGCCCTTCTTCTTGAATTGAATTTCTCTTAGACCATAGAGACCAGAGCATGATGAATATAAGGTTTCGTTTCTCCTCCTTTTCATGAAATATTTGATCGACCACATCTCGAACATTGGCCATCTCTCTTAGTTTGTCACATTCTCGCTCTAGTTTTAGCTCTCTCCAAACATTCTTAGCAAGCTTGCATTTCAAGAAAAGGTGCCCTCCATCTTCATCTAACCGGTTACAAACCAGATAAGTAGTGTCAATCTTCATCTCTCTCCTCTCCAGATTCCTTCTCAGCGGATGACAATTATGAGCCAATTTCCAGATAAAATGTTTCACTTTATTTGGGCACTTAGATTTCCAAATCTTCTCTCATATTGGATCAACTTCTCTGTTACTACCGTCCTGCACACTACCTTTGTCTTTCCTGTGCAGCAGTGTATCCTGACATACTCTGTAAGCACTCTTCACGCTGAAAATACCCCGATCATCATAATGCCATGCTAAAACATTGTCTCGACCTTCATTCACCGGCAATGCCAAAATCAACTCCGTGTCCTCCGCCCAAAAGACGTCTTGTACTAACTCAACATCCCACGAACCAGTACCTGGGTCAATTAGATCATCAACATTTGAGAGAATGTTCCTTCCTCTCGGCGTAATAGGGCGCCTTGAAAAATCTCTTGGAATCTAGGGGTCAGTCCAGATCTTAACATTCTGACCATCCCCTATCCTCTAGATCATTCCCATTTTCATCACATCTAGGCCTTTCAAGATGCTTCGCCAGGTATAAGACATACCCCGTTTTGGTTTAGCCTCCAAAATTGATGAGTTTGCATAATATTTCTCCTTGAGAATTTTTGGACAGAGGGACTCAGGTCTATTCCATAGCCTCCAGTTTTGCTTTGCCAGCATGGCCAATTTGAAATCATGTATGTCCCAGAATCCCAAACCCCCATCCTTCTTTGCTTTTTACAGCACATCTCTACTGAGCCAGTGGATTTTATGTTTCCCCTCCTATTGATTCCACCAAAAATGGCAAACCATCTTGCTAATTTGATCACACAAGGATTTGGTCAAGTCAAAACAGCCCATTGCAAAAGTTGGAATTGCCTGTGCAACTGCCTTAATTAACACTTCCTTCCCTGCCCATGATAGAAACTTCTTTTTCCACCCTTGAATATGCTTCCAAATTCTATCTTTTAGATATGAAAATGTACCCCCTATTGATCGCCCCACATGTACAGGGAGGCCCAAGTACCGCTCATTCATGGTCTCTTTTGTCACTTGGAGTTTATCACACACTTCCCTTTTTTGTGTAGCCTTTATATTTTTGCTAAACAAAACAGCTGACTTTGCCTTATTGATCATCTGTCCTGAGCACCTTTCATACAAATCTAGGATATCCTGTAGATGTTGAGCATCCCCTCCATTCACACGAATCAAAATTAAGGAATCATCGATGAATAGTAGGTGAGGTACACTTGGTGCTGCATGACAAACTTTAACTCCGGCAATCTTGCCATCTCTTTCAGCTTCCTGAAATAAAGCCGAGAAACCCTCCGCACATGGTAGGAAGAGGTACGGTGATAAAGGATCTCCCTGCCTCAGTCCTCTCTCAGGTTTAAAACTATTAGTGAGCTCTCCATTCACCTTAAATTGATAGGATACTATCGAAACACACTCCATAATAAGCCTGATCCACTGCTCATCAAACCCCAACCGTCTCATCATTTATTCCAAGAAATCCCACTCAACCCTGTCATATGCTTTTCTCATATCAAGCTTTAACGCGGCATTACCCATATCCCCTTCCTTTTTGTTCAGCAAGAAGTGCGTAATCTCATATGCCATGAGAATATTGTCTGATATTAAGCGACCTGTGACAAAAGCACTTTGGGCCGGGTTGATTACCTCATCTAATATTCTCCTTAATCTGCCAGCTAAAACCTTGGAAACCACCTTGTATGTGACATTACAAAGGCTTATAGGACGGAGATCAGAGACACGTTCAGGCTTCTTCGTCTTTGGAATAAGCGATATTACCGTGTCATTCCAGCCTTCAGGCAGTTTATTCTCCCTCAACACATGCAGGACCTCGGTGGATAACTTCCTTCCTACTATATCCCACAAATTCTTATAGAAGATCGAGGGCATTTCATCCGAGCCAGGTGCTTTGAAGTCTCCAATATGCTCAAGTGCATTCTTCACTTCCTCCTCTGAGAATTCTTTCAGGAGGAAGGCGTTCATATCTGCCCTGATTCGGGGCTTTGAAAGAAGTGGTTAGTAATAAACGCCTTCTTCTCTCCTTCCTCCTCCACCCAACCCCCATTCTCCTTTTGTAACCGGCCTATTCTATGTCTCCTTCTCCTTTCCGAGCACACTTTATGAAAATAACTAGTATTTCGGTCTCCAAATTGTAACCAATTTACATGCGCACGCTGCTTCCAGTAAACATCAATCTGCTCTTCTAGTCGATCAACTTTAAAACTCCAGACAGCTTCTCTCCCTACATCCATATCACTCAAAGGGGCTCGCCGTCATTTTTCAAGCTCCTTCTTCGCCTTTCTAAGCCTCTTCTCTAAATCCCCAGCACATTTCTCTTTCAATCTTGCAAACTAGCAGCCACCCCCTTCACCTTAGCACTCAAGCTTTCTATATTTTGCATTGACTCCCAGCCCTCCTCTACAACTCTCCTAAAACCCTCCTCTTTTAACTAGCTGGCTTCAAACTTAAAAATCGGCTGGTCAGATGGTCTCCTCACCGATAGCTCCTCCGTGGTGATCACCACCGGTCTATGGTCACTATGATATGGATCTCCATTTTTCACATGGACCAGAGGGAAGCGCTTCAGCCACATAAAGTTCGCTACAGCCCTGTCTAATCGCTCTCTAATATGAGTATTCCCCAACTCCTGTGTTATTTCTCCATGTAAAAACATCACCCTCAAAACCTAGGTCGTGAAGTTCAAAAACCTCTAGCGCCTGTTTAAAACGATCCATACAAGCTTGCGACCTCTGTGCCCCCTTCCTTCTCATGTTGGAACAAAATTTCATTGAAGTCACCAACGCAAAGCCATGCCTGATTGTTTTGTCGCTGCATGGAGAGGTTCTCCATTAGCTGTCATGTTTTATTCTTCTCAACTGGTTCCCCGTAGATCCCCGTGAATCGCCAAGAAAATCCTCTAGTCTCCGAGACCTTCATATCAATATGGTTTTTTGATTTACTTTTCAAAACTAAATCAATACCTCTCCTCCACAAGGGCAATTCCCCCACTTTTTCCAACACAGTCCACCACCTCCATGTTTTCAAAGCCCAATTTCATTCACAAAACCTTCATCTTCTTCTCATCGGCTTTGGTTTCCG
Organism: Bothriochloa decipiens; assembly: GCA_023333625.1. NCBI lineage: Eukaryota > Viridiplantae > Streptophyta > Magnoliopsida > Poales > Poaceae > Bothriochloa > Bothriochloa decipiens. The sequence goes on along the minus strand of CM041640.1, from coordinate 43,179,652 downwards.
ACAAGAACATCATATCCAGCTTCTTCGACTTCTGACAATTTAGAAGTCCTCTAACTGCCAGACGGTTGTCCAATCCCCGGCAGTTCCACACCGCAATATTTATTATTGTAACTTGTTTCTTGTGGTGGTAAAACTTACTCAGCAAACAAACTAGGGCCATGTTTAGATTCATCCAAAAGTTACAATTTTTTCATTCTCTCTCCATCACATCAATATTTAGCTGCTTGCATGGAGCATTAAATGTAGGTAAAAAAATAACTAATTACACAGTTTAGTTCAAAATCACGAGATAAATCTTTTGAGCCTAGTTGGTCCACGATCGGACAATATTTGTCAAATAAGACGAAAATGGTACTATTCATCGGGTTTATTTTTTTTCCACAATCTAAATAAGGCCTAGTTCAGGAAACTTCAGAACTTCTGTAAGCATCTGCTCGTTGCAGCTAGGAGTAAAAGTCAACTTTGCTCCAATTTTAGCATAGCAGTTTGCTTCTTGCGGTGGTAAATTGCAATTTGACTTGCAAGCATCTGCTCGTTACAGCTAGGAGTAAAAGTCAACTTTGCTCCAATTTCAGCATAGCAGTTTGCTTCTTGCGGTGGTAAATTGCAATTTGACTTGGGCCTTGTTTAGTTTTTCGAATCGGGAGTCACCGAATCACTGTGCTGGCACTGTTAAACACTGTAGCATTTCGTTTGTATTTGATAAAAATTGTTTAAATTTTAATTAATTAGACTTAAAATGTTCGTCTCGTAAAGTACAACAAAACTGTGTAATTAATTTTTAATTTTATCTATATTTAATACTTTATACATATATCGATATTTTAATGTGACGGAAAATACAAATTCTGTATAGTAAAATTTAGAAGTGAATTTGAGAACTAAACAAGATTTGCTCAAACAAACACCGACAGAACAGCGTGGAGGTCCCTGGTAACAGCTGTTACCGACAGAACAGTGTGGAGCTCCCGGAGCCCGCCGCAATCCGTTGTCCCCGTCCGTTGCTTCGCTCACTACTCCGAGCGAAACAAACACCACCGCTCACGATGCTGCGCGCCTAGGCAGGGCGACGAGGGACCGGTGAGGGCGAGGGTGTAGAGACGCCGCTGGCTCGAGGGAAGACCCGACACAAGCGCCGCCGCCGGAGGAGCTCTCTGGCCGAGATTGCCAACACCGGTTCAGGTCACGCCGCCAACGGAGGAGCCGCGCCCTGCGTCAATTCAGGCTCCAGGTGAGCCTGTAGGAACGCCGCGCCGTTTCCGCAGGGGAACCGCCGTGACGCCGAATGAGAACTTGATAGGACTGAGGATGGTGTCGACGATCGCCGGACTTCGGGCGAACGGATGGGGTGGATGAGGGCGACGACTCCCGACGGACTCCAGTCGAAACGAGGATTGAGGCGAGCTTCAGCCGCCGCCTGTGGTGCAGCAGCTGGACTCGCAGGGGGTGAACCCCGACGATTCGCCGGAGAGGAACCGACTCAAGGGCGAGCAGCGCAAGGTTGCCGCAGACACGGACTCGGCGATGGCGCCCAGGAGCGAGCCACGAGGAGCAGTCGAAGGGCGAGCTCGCTAGCGATAGGGACTGCAGCCGCGGCTTCGGGCGGCCGACGAAGAAACACTTGGAGGCGGCGGCGGGAAGGGACCCAGATCGCCTGGGAATCGCCTCGAGTCGCCGTAGCGCCGAGGAAAAGTTGAACACGGCACTGGCCCCGAAGCGAGGTCAGAGTTAGCTCAGGTCTGCTTTGGTTCTTCCTTCGCTTCTTCGGCTGTGTTTAGTTTCCCAAAATCACTCCAAAATTTACTACGTAGAATTTCTATCACCCGTCATATCAAAATACCGACACATGCATAGAGTACTAAATATAGATAAAATTAAAAACTAATTACACAGTTTTGTTGTACTTTACGAGATGAATATTTTAAGTCTAGTTACGCAAAGTTTGGACAATTTTTATCAAATACAAACGAAATGCTACAGTGCGCTGAGGTGACATGATGTGACATTTTCATTCGAAATTCGCGGAAACTAAACACACCCTTCCACGTGACTCGTGCGGCTTAGACAGACAGGACAGGATGGTCAGAGCAGCTCCTCGTCGGCTCGTCGCTAGCAGCAACACCAGAAAGCGCACACAAAGACAGCTGCAAAGTAGGGCAGGGCAGGTCGAGGCCGGAGGGGGGCCACGGCCACCGCGCTATGGGCAACGCTCTCGCGGGCAGGCGTCGCGCGGCGAGGGTGATGACGGTGTACAAGACCGGTGCCGGCGGCCACCCGGGCCTCCAGCTCCTGGAGTCGGAGCAGGTGCCGCCTAGGCGTGGGTACGCGCCCGCTGGACCGCAACGTGCCCGCTCAAGCCCGGGAAGCTCTACTTTCTGCTGCAGATCCCCCACGGCGGCGCCGGGGTGGTGTGGCTTAGGGCGCGGCGCGTCGCCGAGGGGGAGCCCCGGGAGGGCGCCGCCGCCGAGGCGTGGCCGTGCATGAAGAGATCCTCGCCGCCAGCTATTCCAGCATTCTACCTTTTCTACTCTTTTTGGTTTTGTGTTCTTTGTTTGCGAGCAGGTTGGTAGAAATAAAGAACAGAAGACGGAAAAGAGTAGAAAAAGTAGAATGATGGAATACATTATCTCATAATAGTGTGATGTTTCCCACAGTATGTGCCACACGACCAATTTTATGATGGAAAACCTGTTCCCAGTCTCCAGAAAAAAGAGGTAATGTAACAACATTTAACTTTTTCGTGCTTCACTTTGCAAGAGGCCTAGGGCAGCACATGGCTATATGGTGTGCCAATGACTGTTTTTGAAGTCCTGCCTCCATCAAGGTTTCTTCCCAAGTCAAACTGTTGATATATAGACTAATTAACAATACAAGATTGATACTACTAAATTCATCATGAAGAATAATTATTCATCGTCTAATTGTGTTATAGGTTATAACTCTATACGTTAAGCAGACATCCAAATAAAAAAATATAAAAATCTTGAAAGATTTAATAATAATTTCTTCAATGTTTTGAAAAAAAAATATCTTGGCAAAGATCACATATTGTAAAGTGAAATAAAAGACTACCTTGATAAGAAGGACAAGAGGATGAAACAAATGACTTCAACGGTAATTGTTTATGAATTGACATTTGGTAATCTTTTTGTTCTCCAACAAATTACACAACTAGTTTTTATGTTAATTTATGAAACATCCTCAATTTTCCACGAAGGAAAAATACACAGAATGGCGAATAATTCAATAGTTTGAAGCTCAAACCATCATATTATCCAGCGTTAGTTGATACAGTAATCCATACTTCGAACAAAAGAATACATTTAGAAGGGATTACATAAATAGTCCATCGCCACACTGGCGGAATCATCAGAGTAGCTGCAGCGTCTGGAATAGCTGCGGAAGGCGGAAGTACATAAATCTCCAAAAGAAGCCTGAGCGTAGAAACGAGACGTCTACTCCTCCTCATCGTCATAGTCGTAGTCGGGCTCACCTGCCAAATAATTTTCAGTACAGTTTATACTGGCCACATCTCCCACCCTATGCTTTGCTTTTGCTATGTAGTATTTGGTGGGATGCAAAGGATGTAATCAATTCGACCTAATATGTGGCTGTAGTTTCCTATGCGAACGGTGACCAGTATTATATAATATAATTCATCAAGTTTTAACCCATCTCATCCACACATCCAAACCCATTCCATCTCCATCACTCACATCTCACCCTCTCGCACTCCGTCGACAGGTCCAACTCCCTCTCGGAGCCTGTCTCAGCGGCTCACAGCCGGAAGGGTAACACCAGGGGGAGAAATAGAAGGACTCCTCTCACTACTCCCGAGAAGCGTGGGTCTTAGGAAAAAACCATACCAGTGGCTCGCGGACTATATATAGATTCATAAACTCTGCAGAGCGTGTACTCCCATAACCACAAGATCACTATCATCGGCGGTGCCCCGCCTAAGCTGATTCCGGCTGCTTTCTAACCGGTGCGATGCCACCCTACCACTCAGTACTGGGACATCCCGGATAGGTACCACCGGCACACTGAGACTGTGAGACATAGTACCGGGCCTCCGAAGTCACTATGTTGTCTAAGGAGGGTGTGGGTCTCCACGCCCGTACCTCCCGACACTATCTGCTAACCACCTAGTAGTAGTGGCACCGTCCTAGCTAGTCAGACATCCGTCTTCTGCCCATACAAGAGCGAGTGGTGAGCACGTAAGTCCCAAGGTTCCGGTCCTCAAGAGATATCAAGTCCTAGGGGGGATCAGACAGGATTATCTTCCCTTATGGACTACAACAGTCCGTGCTACAACAGCACCTCCTACCCGGGGCTTCGCTCCATGAAGGTTCTCACCCCCGGGATCTCCTTATACCTCACAATGTGCCCGCCATAAGCACCTCACACGGGAATGCCCAGAACACAATCCCCGGCAAGACTCGCCCACATGGCTCGTCGTAGAATCCTGTCCGATCGACTCAACCCTCACCACACACCCAAGACGCACGCAGCACTCTCCCCGAGTAAAGTGGCACCACATGCCTTAACCGTATAACCATGCTCTCCACCACGCATCATCATCACACAGATATAAGCATAGTAGAAGTAAAGCATCATAAGTAAAATAAGCAAGCGTCTAGTCTATCAGCAGGTGTGCGGGAGTAAGGTTACGACAAGGTAAAGGCTCATCAAGCTGCGCTACCATGCAACCTATCATCTGGTGATATTCATAATTAAAGCGCTAGCAACTAGATGTTATGCCATGCGTAATAGGATCTACGAGGTTGGGTGGGGTGTGGCACCTGCGAAGTCATCTCCGAGCTCCTCCTCGTACTCGTAGTCATCCTCCTCAAACTGCTCCTCCTCTGAAACGAGACATAATAGCCGCGTTAGCGGCTCCTATAGAGTCAACACACAAGAAGCAATAAAATTCAATAACTCCAAATGCACTCATACACAAGCCTATGACGTAGAGCTCATTTTTATGAAAATTTAGACACTTGGTTCATATTTTTCGGAGCTCGTATGAAGAAGTTATGAATTTCCGAAGTTTATTCTATTTTCTGAAAAAGAAAAAGGGCAGATTAACCTGGTGCTGACACATGGCGGCTCCTGATTGGGCCATGTGGCATGCTAGAACAGTGCAGCCGGGGTTGTGCTGACATCAGCACTGACGGGGGATCCAGTCAGTGGCTGACAGGTGGGGCCCACGGATCTGCTCACTAACAAGTGGGGCCAGGTCAACGGTCAATGTTGATGGTCTCGACCGGGCCTCGGAGGGTCTGGACAGGGCTGGATCTGGGCGGGGTTGGGTCAGCCACTGTACACTCGAGGGTACGATTCGGGCGACCCCTCAAGGACGAAGCTTCGCTCGGGCGAACGGACTGGCCTCGAGGACGAAACTTCGCCCAGCGAACGGGCCTGCCCTCAAAGACGGAACTTCGTTCGCACGAAGGGGCAGCCCTCGAGAACAGTGCACCCCTCGAGACTCGTAAAACAGCACGTTTCCCGTATTTCCTGGGATTCGACCTTATCCGGTGAGACTCGACCCTTTGGCCTCGAGCAGGATCCTCGACTCGAGCAGGTCCTCGATTAGAGCCAGGTCCTCGACTTCGTTGGATGGATCCTCGACTTGAGCAGGTCCTCGATTAGAGCCAGGCCCTCGACTTCGTCGGACGGATCCTCGACTTCGTCGGACGGACCCTCGACGAATGTCGGCTCGTTAGCTGAGCTGCGTGGCTGGTCGGCTGGGTGCTCCAACTTGGGGAAATCGACCCTCAAGCCGGTGGTGGTCAGCGAGGCGCGGCGGCGGCGTCCAACGACGGCGAGGCCAAATTCACCGGCGAAGCCGGGCGTTGGTCTCCATCTTCCTTCTTGCTTTTCGATTGGAGAAGCTGGGATCTCCATGAGCTAGCTACCGGGGCTAGTCGAGGCACGGCGGGCCGTGCGCAGCTCGGCGGCCACGGCGGACGCTCCGGCGGCCAGAGTCCGGGGAGGCCGGAGCTGCAAAAGTGCGTGGCTCCAACTGTGGCCCGTGCTAGCTCCAAGAGGTTGCCAAGAACGCGCTCTATACTATGGCGAAGCTATTGGCCGCGGTAAGGAAAGAAACAGCGGTAAGAGGGGCAGGAACGTCGATGATGTACTGGTGGCGGCAATGGATGGGGTAGGGCAGCTCACCTTGGTGGTGCTCTGTCATCCACAGGGCTCACGGATCGGCTTGGTGAAGGTGAAGCCGTGTGGTAGCACAGCATCGGTTCGGAGGAGCTTGATGTGCTCACGGGGGCCGAGGAGGCGCGGTGGCGGGGTGCGGCCTATTCCGGCGGACGGCGTTGCGGCCATGGCCACCCCTCTCCTCTTCCCTTCTCGGTCACTCTCTCCCTGGGCTAGGCAGGCAGGATGGTAGAGGTCTCACCAGTGCGGTGGCCGGGTCGTGGGAAACCCTAGAGGGCAAGGCGTTCCCCTTTTATAAGCGCGGCGGCCGGCCATGGAGGTGGCGGACGGCGGCGATGCGGCGAGGCGCATCGGGCGGTCTCGGGTGTCCCGATGTTAGGGTTAGGGTTCGGGGAGTGGCACGGCGCGGGTAGGTGAGGATGGACGGCATCCGTGTTGTGATGGTGAGTCACGGGCGAGCAACGGGCGACGGAGCTTCGTCGTTCCATTTCTAGAATGTCGGACGCGACGCGCGGTCGACCAAAAGTGGGAAAAGGAAGGAGCTGACAGCTCGGTCCCACGCGTCAGCGAGACGGAGCGGCGAGCGGCGGAGACAGGCCCGTGTTGGGCCGTCCTGGTTAACTGGGCCACGGCAGCATGAGTGAGCGAGCGCGCGCGGGGCGAGCGAGCGGCGGGCCGAGCAGCGCGCGAGCAGGCCGGACAGGCCGGGCTGTTGCTGATTTTGCTTTTTCCTTTTTCTTTTTATTTTCAAAACCTTTTCTACTTCTATTTCTTGCAAAGCTACTCATTTAGCTGCAACCCTAGGTTAGTGAGGTTAGTGACCATGATGTATACACCATGGTGGGTCCACTAGGGTCTCTAGGTCATGATGGATCCATTTTCGGAGTTAGCGGGCATATATATATACATGCATTAAAAGGTTATTCGATTTTATTAACATCACATAAAATCGAATAAGAGGCAAATCAAGCGTTGGTCATTTAAATGCAATGCTCGGGCTATCGTCAGGTGTTATTTGTGCAACTATCTGATGGTTTCCTACATGTCACTCGCCACACAGCGGTATGTTTTTAGAAAAATTTTTGAAAGCCCGTATTTTTTGGTGACCGGATTCTAGGGTTGTTATAGTCCTACCCCCTTATGAGAATCTCGTCCTCGAGATTCAAGAGTGTAACTTACTCTTCAAAAAGGTAGGGGTAGAGCTTCCTCATTTCTGACTCCTTCTCCCAAGTTGCTTCCTGTTCTGTGTGATTGCTCCACTGAATCTTCAGATATGGCGTGCTGGAGTTTCTAGTTTCCTTGGTGGTTCTGTCCATAATGCGGACGGGGTGCTCTCTGTACTCCAAAGTGTCCTGGATATCGAGTGCCTCTGCGGGTATCGGATGCTCTGGCGGCTGCAAACACTTGCGCAGTTGCGACACATGGAACACTGGGTGTACTCCTGCCAGTTGAGGGGGCAACTCTATTCTGTAGGCAAGCTTGCCAATCTTTTCACTGATTCTGTACGGTCCCACATACCTTGGTGCTAGCTTTCCCTTTACATGGAACCTGACGGTCCCTCGAAGCGGGGAGACCTTGAGGTAGACATAGTCTCCTACCTCAAACTCGAGGTCTCTGCGCCTCTTGTCGGCATAACTCTTTTGACGGCTCTGGGCAATTTTTAGATTCTCTCGCACCTGGGCGACTCCTTCCTCGGCCTCCTTAATGGTGGCCGAGCCAAAGAACGATCTTTCACCCATTTTAGACCACATCAAGGGTGTTCTGCATGGTCTTCCGTACATAGCCTCGAAAGGTGACATCTTGAGGCTAGCCTGGTAACTGTTGTTGTAGGAGAACTCTGCAAAGGGCAAGCTCTTCTCGCAATTAGTCCCATATTTCAGAACACAAGATCAAAGCATATCCTCAAGTATCTGGTTCACTCTTTCCGTCTGCCCATCTGTCTGAGGGTGGTATGCGGTACTGTAATCTAGCTTGCTGCCGATTGACTTGTTCAGGGCTTTCCAGAACTTGGACATATACTGCAGCCCACGATCGAATATTATGCTCTTAGGAGCTCCATGAAGCTTGACAATGTTCTCCACATACAGATATGCTAGCTGGCCGATTCGGGCATCAGTCTTGATGGCTAAGAAGTGAGCTACCTTAGTCAAGCGATCGACTATCACCCATATGGCATCATGGCCCTTCGGGGTTCAAGGCAAACCCACAATGAAGTCCATAGAAATGCTATCCCACTTCCAGTCAGGTATATCCAGTGGCTTTAACAGCTCTGTAGGTCTCTTATGCTCAGCTTTAACGCATTTGCAAATGTCACATCTAGCAACATGTTCTGCAATGTCTGATTTCATATTCTTCCACCAGAATTTCTTCTTCAAATCAACATACATTTTGGTACTGCCTGGGTGGATACAATACTTGGAGTCATGACCTTTTGATAAGATTTTGTTGCGGATAGCTGGGTTGGTAGGCACACAAATTCTGTCCTCGTACCAGTAAGTGCCTAGCTCATCCTCACTGAACTCTGGGCACTTTCCTTGTGTTAGGAGCTCGTGTATCTCCCAAATTTCTAGGCAATGGCGTTGGGCTTCAAGGATCCTATCCATGAGGGTGTAGTGCACATGTAGCTCATTCAATAAGCCATGAGGTATCACCTCCATCTATAACCCATCAATGCCCTCTTGCAACTCCGTGGGCAAGGTAGTGGTGAACAAGGCATGACAACGACTTTTGCGGCAAAGAGCGTCAGCGACCACATTGGCCTTCCTAGGGTGATGGAGAATCTCCACGTCATAGTCGTTAAGCAGCTCGAGCCAACGACGCTGTCGCATGTTCAGATTTTCCTGGGTGAAAAAGTATTTCAAGCTCTTGTGATCGGTGTAGATCTCGCACTTGTTCCCTATCAGGTAGTGCCTCCAAATCTTCAAGGCATGGATCACGGCTGCAAGCTCGAGATCATGGGTGGGGTAATGCTGTTCATGCTCCTTAAGCTGGCAGGAAGCATAGGCAATGACTTTCCCATCCTGCATTAGAACACAACCAAGGCCGAGGCGAGATGCATCGCAATAGGCCACAAAGTCCTAGTGGATATCGGGCAAGGCTAGAACAGGCGTTGTGGTGAGCTTCTCCTTCAGGGTCTGGAAACTTTGTTCGCATTGGGGCGTCCATTCAAACTCTTTGGTCTTCTTTAGGAGATTGGTCATGGGGTGAGCTATCTTGGAAAAGTTCTCGATGAATCGGCGATAATAACCAGCCAATCCCAAGAAACTTCTCACATCAGTCACATTCCGTGGCTGCTCCCATCCCTTCACTGTCTCAATTTTTGACAGATCAACAGCCACTCCATCAGCATTGAGCACATGTCCTAGGAAAGCGACCTCCTCAAGCCAGAACTCACACTTGTTGAACTTGGCATAGAGCTGATGTTTTCTCAGTTTCTCTAACACCATCTTCAGATGTTGCTCATGCGGTTCGGCGGTGGCAGAATAGACAAGAATGTCATCAATGAAGACCACCATGAACTTATCCAGCTCCTACATGAACACTTTATTCATCATGTTCATAAAATAAGCAGGTGCGTTCGTAAGGCCGAAGGACACGACGGTGTACTCATACTGCCCATATCTGGTGACAAAAGCTGTCTTAGGAATGTCCTCCTCTCTGATCTTCATCTGATGGTAGCCTGATCTGAGGTCGATCTTGGAGAAGTACTTGGCATTACGAAGCTGATCAAGCAGGTCATCTATCCTCGGCAAAGGATACTTGTTCTTTATAGTTACGGCATTCAGGTTCCGGTAATCAACGCACATCCTCTGCGTTCCATCCTTCTTCTTAACAAACAGAACAGGAGATCCCCAGGGTGAGGCACTGGGCCTAATGAACCCTTTCTCGGATAGTTCCTCAAGCTGTTTCTTAAGCTCCTTAAGCTCGTCAACTGCCATACGGTAGGGTCGCTTGGAAATTGGACTTGTACCAGGCATCAGGTTGATCACGAACTCAACATCTCTGTCCGGTGGCATTCTTGGTAGCTCTTCTGGAAAGACATCCGGGTACTCACAAACTACGGGCACTTCCTCAAGTGACTTCTCTTCCAAGGCACACAACATGGATATATCGGTCCCTTTGTTTGGCTCACATCTGATCTGACGGCCACTGGGATGGGTTATATCCACAAACCTGGGTGAGCAAGATATCACTCTTTTGTTCTGGGTTAACCAATCCATCCCTAGAATGACATCTAGGCCTTCGAAGGGTAGTAAGGTAAGATCAGCAAGAAAGGTAAGACCCTCGATGGTGATACTCACTCCCCTACATATCTTGGTACAACAAATGTTGCCCAGAGGTGAACTGGTGTATAAGGCTTCTTTTCGTGGAGTGACACATATATGGTGCTCTCGTGCAAACTTGGAGGATATATATATGAACATGTAGCACCTGAATCAAATAGCACGGATGCCTTAACACCATGCACTAAAAATATACCGTACACCATGTCGGGGGCACTCTGGGCAGCCTCTGCTGAGATGTGGGTGAGGCGGCCACGGGGTGCTCCGGATGGCACCTGCTTGTGCGGGTGCCCTGGTTCTGCCTGGTGGGCACTGGTGTAGCTGGTGCAGCCTTGTTTGGGCACTGGGCTGCCTTGTGACCTGGCTGGCCACAAGTGAAGCAAGTGTAGGTCACGCCACCTGTGAGGGTTGGCGCGGCGGACCTCCACGTGCTACGTCCAGGTGCGGCACGAGCGTAAGCTTGGCGGTCCTGAGCAGGGCGGGGGTAGTTGCTGGTGTGGGTACTACTGCCCCGGCTCGAACCGTGAGCCGCTCCCTGGGCGAAGCGAGAGCGGGGAGGCTGAGAGGTCTCACCACGCGACCTCTGTGGGTTAGGTGCGTGGGAGGTGCCCTCAGTACGGCGCTTCTTATTCTTGCCAAGTGCCTCCCTTTCCGCGAAAATCTCGTCGCGGTCCTTCTCAATCTCCATGCACCTGTCAATCAGGTCACGCAGGGTGTGCCTCCTGGTGCCTGAGAGAGAGAGCCTGATACGGATAGACAAGCCCTTGCGGTGGTAGTACATCTTCTCCTTCTCAGAGTTCACCACTGAGACGGGTGCATAGCGCAGCAGGTTAGTGAAGCGGGTGGTGTAGTCATGCACCTTGTCAGCTCCCATGGAGATGCTGCGGAACTCATTCTCCTTTTTCTCTAGCGCACCCTCACAGATCAAGAATGCGCGGAACTTGTCCACAAACTCATCCCAGGAGATGTTGGCGGGGTCTCGGTGGGTTTCGCAAAGGTTGTCCCACCAAGATCGCCCAGCACCCACAAGCTGGTGAGCTGCCAAGCCAACGCACTCCTCGTCAGTGCAAGTGGTCAAGTCCAGCTTCTTTTCAATCTCCTTAAGCCAATCATCAGCAGCGATAGGGTCGATGCTGGTGCCGTCGAACGTCGGGGGCCTCAGCTTGAGAAAAAACTCCAGCTTCTTGTAGAAACCATCGCGGGGCTCCTGGTGCTGGGGGTGCAGCACGCTCTCAGCTAAGACTCGAAGAAGCTCGGTCTACTGGGCCATCACATCCGCCAAGAGTGGCACGGGAGGTGGTGGTGGAGCTGCATCTCCTCCTGCGGCAGGCTCGGGCTCAGCAGGCGGTGGCTGTCCTCTAGCCGCGCCTCCGGCAGCTGGTTCTGGCTCAACAACCGGTGGTGGCGGTGGGTGTGCAGGCCGTGGGGTGGCAGTGCAGGGTGGCTCCTCAAGGTCGAGGGGTATGCGACCAACGCGTGCACGACCACTTCTGCGTCCGCGGCCCCTGGCGGGCACGGGTGAAGGAGAGCGGTTTCTCAGGCAGCTGGCACGACAAGTGGACATCCTGCTCAACATAAACCTCAGATTAGGGTATACGTGCTTAATATAACTTTGATATTAAAGACATACTTATTTCGAAATAATTTTAAAACATTACTAATTTATCTAACACTCAGATGAAGAAGCATGAAGATCCAATAAGATGCGATAAAAACCAAATCATTCATTACATCAGGGGGTACATGGCGATGTCTTTAGTGGCTACGCTTGGAGACTCGCGAGAAATGTACTACACGCAGGTAGTCTAGCAAAAAGGGTGGACAACTATTCAGCATCATGGTGAGTCTGGTCACTTGGCCATATAGGGCTCATCATCTCCTGACCTGATATTACTCTAGACCATCTCTAGAGGCTGGTCCAAACTGTAAGCTATGGGAGGTATACTGATGCCAAAAGCCTGGATCTGCTCGTCGGTCATCTGAAGGTGAGAGACATAGCGACGGGCCTCCTCGAGCTGAGGAGTGGACACTGCCTGTCCACTAAGTCCAGTGGTGGGACATCCACTCAAGTTGAGGCGAGATTGCCCCAGCTCAAATGTCTCAACCCTGACCCTCTTATGGGCACGTAAGGGAAGCTCGTCCTGCAACTCCTCGTACTCTCTGACCCTCTTGCGATCTGACCTCTTCCAAGCTTCCATAGTGCGTTTGAGCTTATCCATGAGGTATGCCGTCTTATGGACATAGTTGATCAGGTGTCCCTGGTTGTAGCTAGCATGGGTGTACTCCTGTAGCAGCTTCTCATGTTGAGCCTTGCACTGCTCATGGAGCTTGTCCCTGTAGGCAGCATCTTGACTCTTTTCCTGGAATCTCTTTGCAATGTCTTTGTTCTTCTCAGCCATAGTGGCCTCAAGCTCCCAGATATTCTTGTTGAGACGGCTGTTGTGTAATTGAAGCTTATCCATTTCGCTCATCAGACTAGTGATCTGATCCTGGTGAGTGTGCTCTTTGCGTGCTATCTCACGCTCTAGATCTACAATCTTGTGCTTTCATGCCGCTTCCTTAGCCTCTGACTTGCTGATCCTCTCATCAACTTCCATCAGGTAGCGATGATCACGGCGTCCCTTCCGCTCCAACTCAGCAATGTACATTTCCTGGCACTGCATGTACTTCATAGAGGCGCGGTGGCAGGGTTGCGATCGACTCTGGTATTCTGCTCGATGTAGATGACCTCTCCCCAAGTACCCTGCTGATCATCGAGGGCATGAGGAAGCAGACGAAAGCGACTTTCCTTCAGATAGTCAGCTCCGTTGCGCCCCACAGTACAGAGTGCCTGGCGCAAAACGGTCTGAACACACATGCCGGTGTCATTATCGAAGGCGAAGTCAGTGAAGGCGGTAACTTCGGGCAGGTTCATGCTTGTAGGCACGTTGATGTGGACTGCCTTGTAGTCCTCGATGCCTCCTCCAAGGGTGGGCTTGCCGCGGCAAAGATACTTGATGTTCTCCATGGGAACACCCAGCTCGGTGAGAACCTCGCGAAGCACGTGAGCATAGCCTCCATGCTCCGTTCCGTCGAGTCTGAACTCAACGACATCCATTGGCGGTAACGGACCAAGCGACAAGTTGGGGTCGATCTGCAGGTGACACGAGAAAGAAGTTAGAAAAGTTGCAGAGAGAGGTAAGCCATGCATAAAAGCGTATGCAGTGGTCGGTGTATAACCGAGAGATTTCAATATTTTCCTAATTCTATCATCCAATCCTATGGGTCTCGTCCTAGGGTCAAGCATGGCTCTGATACCAACTGAAACATCCTCAATTTTCCACGAAGGAAAAATACACAGAATGGCAAATAATTCAATAGTTTGAAGCTCAAACCATCATATCATCCAGCGTTAGTTGATACATTAATCCATACTTCGAACAAAAGAATACATTTAGAAGGGATTACATAAATAGTCCATCGCCACACTGGTGAAATCATCAGAGTAGCTACAGCATCTGGAACAGCTGTGGAAGGCGGAAGTACATAAATCTCCAAAAGAAGCCTAAGCGTAGGAACGAGACGTCTACTCCTCCTAATCGTCATAGTCGTAGTTGGGCTCACCTGCCAAATAATTTTGAGTACAGTTTATACTGGCCACATCTCCCACCCTATGCTTTGCTTTTGCTATGTAGTATTTGGTGGGATGCAAAGGATGTAATCAATTCGACCTAATATGTGGCTGTAGTTTCCTATGCGAACGGTGACCAGTATTATATAATATAATTCATCAAGTTTTAACCCATCTCATCCACACATCCAAACCCATTCCATCTCCATCACTCACATCTCACCCTCTCGCACTCCGTCGATAGGTCCAACTCCCTCTCGGAGCCTGTCTCAGTGGCTCACAGCCGGAAGGATAACACCAGGGGGAGAAATAGAAGGACTCCTCTCACTACTCCCGAGAAGCGTGGGTCTTAGGAAAAAGCCATACCAGTGGCTCGCGAACTATATATAGATTCATAAACTCTGCAAAGCGTGTACTCCCATAACCACAAGATCACTATCATCGGCGGTGCCCCGCCTAAGCTGATTCCGGCTGCTTTCTACCCGGTGCGATGCCACCCTACCACTCAGTACTGGGACATCCCGGATAGGTACCACTGGCACACTGAGACTGTGAGATATAGTACCGGGCCTCCGAGGTCACTATGTTGTCTAAGGAGAGTGTGGGTCTCCACGCCCGTACCTCCCGACACTATCTGCTAACCACCTAGTAGTAGTGGCACCGTCCTAGCTAGTCAGACATCCGTCTCCCGCCCATACAAGAGCGAGTGGTGAGCATGTAAGTCCCAAGGTTCCGGTCCTCAAGAGATATCAGGTCCTAGGGGGGATCAGACAGGATTATCTTCCCTTATGGACTATAATAGTCCGTGCTACAACAGCACCTCCTACTCGGGGCTTCGCTCCACGAAGGTTCTCACCCCCGGGATCTCCTTATACCTCACAATGTGCCCGCCACAAGCACCTCACACGGGAATGCCCATAACACATTCCCCGGCAAGACTCGCCCACATGGCTCATCGTAGAATCCTGTCCGATCGACTCAACCCTCACCACACACCCAAGACGCACGCAGCACTCTCCCCGAGTAAAGTGGCACCACGTGCCTTAACCGTATAACCATGCTCTCCACCACGCATCATCATCACACAGATATAAGCGTAGTAGAAGTAAAGCATCATAAGTAAAATAAGCAAGCGTCTAGTCTATCAGCAGGTGTGCGGGAGTAAGGTTGTGACAAGGTAAAGGCTCATCAAGCTGCGCTACCATGCAACCTATCATCTGGTGATATTCAAAATTAAAGCGCTAGCAACTAGATATTATGACATGCGTAATAGGATCTACGAGGTTGGGTGGGGTGTGGCACCTGCGAAGTCATCTCTGAGCTCCTCCTCGTACTCGTAGTCGTCCTCCTCAAACTGCTCCTCCTCTGAATGGGTCGGCCACTGTACACTCGAGGGTACGATTCGGGCGACCCCTCGAGGACGGAGCTTCGCTCGGGCGAACGGACTAACCTGGAGGACGAAACTTCGCCCGGCGAACGGGCCTGCCCTCGAAGACAGAACTTCGTTCGCACGAAGGGGCAGCCCTCGAGAACAGTGCACCCCTCGAGACTCGTAAAACAGCACGTTTCTCGCATTTCCTGGGATTCAACCTTATCCGGTGAGACTCGACCCTCTGGCCTCGAGCCGGATCCTTGACTCGAGCAGGTCCTCGATTAGAGCCAGGTCCTCGACTTTGTCGAACGGATCCTCGACTCGAGCAGGTCCTTGATTAGAGCCAGGCCCTCGACTTCGTCAGACGGATCCTCGACTTCATCGGACGGACCCTCGACGAATGTCGGCTCGTTAGCTGAGCTGCGTGGCTGGTCGGCTGGGTGCTCCAACTTGGTGAAATCGACCCTCAAGCCGGTGGCGGTCAGCGAGGCACGGCGGCGGCGTCCGGCGACGGTGAGGCCAAATTCGCCGGCGAAGCCGGGCATTGGTCTCCATCTTCCTTCTTGCCTTTCGATTGGAGAAGCTGGGATCTCCATGAGCTAGCTACCGGGGCTAGTCGAGGCACGGCGGGGCGTGCGCGGCTTGGTGGCCACGGCGGACACTCCGGCGGCCAGAGTCCGGGGAGGCCGGAGCTACAAAAGTGCGTGGCTCCAACTGTGGCCCGTGCCGGCTCCAAGAGGTTGCCAAGAACGCGCTCTAGACTATGGCAAAGGTATTGGCCGTGGTAAGGAAAGAAATAGCGGTAAGGGGGGTGAGAACGTCGACGATGTACTGGTGGCGGCCATGGATGGGGTAGGGCAGCTCACCTTGGTGGTGCTCCATTGTTCGCAGGGCTCACGGATCGGCTTGGTGAAGGTGAAGCTGTGTGGTAGCACAGTGGCAGTTTAGAGGAGCTCGACGTGCTCACGGGGGCCGAGGAGGCGCGGTGGCGGGGTGCGGCCTATTCCGGCGGACGGCGTTGTGGCCACGGCCACCCCTCTCCTCTTCCCTTCTCGGTCACTCTCTCCCTGGGCTAGGCAGGCAGGATGGCAGAGGTCTCACCAGTGTGGCGGCCGGGTCGTGGGAAACCCTAGAGGGCAAGGCGTTCCCCTTTTATAAGCGCGGCGGCCGGCCATGGAGGTGGCGGACGGCGGCGATGCGGCGAGGCGCATCGGGCGGTCTCTCCCTTCGGTGGAATGAGCCATTCAGGCTCGGCCCTATTGGTGATAGGGTGAAGGAGCCCCTCCGCCACCAACCCCTCCAGCTCCTTCCTTGTCACATCCGAGGGGAGTCACGCCGTGGGTTGAAGAATCTCCGACGGCGCCATGGCAAGGACACGGAGTTCTTCGGTGGACGGACGACCCAAAAGATTTCCTATCTCCGTAGGGAGGCGAGCGCAAGGAAGGTAAGCGTAGGGAGGCGGGTGCAAGGAAGGCAAACAAGTGCAGGAAGGCAAATGCGAAAATGGCAGGAAAGCAAGTAAAGAGCAACGGTGCACGGAGTGCCTCCTTTTATAGGGGCAGAAGACCGACGGATAGCCGACGCTTGCCCGACCAGTAAGTCCCCGCATTAAATGCACCCAAAGCACTCTCCTCTCGATTCCAGTGCTTCATGGACAGGGCTGTTTCGCATTCACCCCCTCGACTGCCATCGACCATGGACACACGTCAAGCATCCATGAATCAGGCGTCATGCCGGCTCCACCATGACCGCGCCGTTCCGACTAGCGTGATATTACGGCCACGCTGCTTCGAATCTTTTCTTGAAAAACGAGAACTGATAGTTATCCTCCTCGAAGTGCGCTTCAAGTACAGGAATCACCCACTACCGCGCCGCTCCGGCTTCTGTGTAAAAAGGCATGCGTGCTGGACAGGAGGAGTTATCCACCGACGGATCTTCCCACGATTCAGGATACGGGCCTAGGCCCTCGAAACCTCCAGGGAGCGAAGGCTGGCCCTCGAAAAGGGTTCGACAGCTGCCCTCGAGTACCAGAGTTAGGGGTGACTGAGGGGGGCCGATGCGAGTCCCTTGCTCGAGAACAAATTCTTGAGGCCCCCTCGGACACATTCAAGGCAAAACTAAGGGACCACGACGGATTCCCCTCGAGGGGAGGCATCGAGCCACCGGACCCGATCGAAAGGGTTTGGCATCCATGGGACCCACTGTTTTGCTCGAATAAGAGTGCCTCAGGGCCACTAGTCAACCCCTATCGAACGGGGCACAAGTTCTTACTTGAATTTCCCGATAGTAGCTCGCCTGTGACGTTGATGCTTGCCCGAGCATGGGTAGCACAACGCTTCTCCCCCCTCTACCCGATCGAAAGGGTTCATGAGGGTCGAACAAAAAAGTCGAGCTCGCACCTGACCGGCTTCGACGAAAGAAGCTAAGGAGCAGACTCGCAACCAGGTGGCCTCGACGAAAGAGGATCCAACCACCCGGGGGCTCGATCATTCGAGCACGCATCGACCAAAAATAAAAGACCTCGGGCGAGTATTCTACTCACCCGAGGCCTCGGGGGCTACACCCGAAGGGTGCGCTCGCGTGCACCCTTCGGAATACAACCAACACTCCGAGTCCATTCAACTGAGCCTCCATGTAAGTATCAACACTTACACGAAGCCTCGGGGGCTACTGTCAGTTTCCGAGAAAAGGGGTAACCTAAACCTTCCTTGTTTTCGGTTGAACCCCGAGTTTACCCTCAGATTAATCTTGCGGGACCCTCAAAAAAACACGTGCAAGACTAGACCGTACATCCTCGACCCACCGGGGCCCACCATGCTATACACACTGGGCCGGCCCACAACAGAGTACTTAACTTCTGCCGCAACCCTCGATGAATCATTGACGTCACCAGCCGATGATCACTCGAGGGGGGACCCCGCGTCAAGTGTCGAGGCCCCGGCGGGACGGACGCCTCGATACGACAAGGTCGAGCCCCCTCGATCCACCAACTCCAGGTGCGTCCGATAGCGCATTTAATGCAAAGCTACCTAACCTCGTCAAATCGTATGGCTATAGTGTCCGCACAGTGGTCCGTACAGCGGTCAAATCCCACTTTACCGCCCATACTGAGGACGTGCATCAGTCTGCATGGCACTATTACGCTGTACTCAACGCTGTTAGGTAGCTCGAGGCCCCCCTTCGACGCGCTACGCGACAAACAACCGACATCGGATTCCCTATATTCAATCTTATCCGCTCAACCACTACGCTCGAGGCTACCCCTCGACTGGGCCTCGAGTACGCATCGACACCCTCCGGTCAACCTACATCGACTTCGAAAGCTGTGCCAACAACTCCCGATGCGACCCCAACAGGAACTCGCACGTCCTCTACAGGGGATCGCGTCTTTCACCGGTCAGCAACCACGTCTCCGAAGGACGCCTATCAACTCTGAGCCACGCTACTACAGAACAAGCCATGCTCAGCGCACGTCTCTACAGAGGCCTCGAGTTGACCACCACGACCCACGACGTCACCACCGTGTCATCGAACCAGGATATCTGTACCCCTGTGCCTCCCCTTGGCCTATAAAAGGGGACGCCAGGAGACCCAAGAGAAAAAGGGAACCGACTCTAGAAAATGACCTCACGAACAACCAATCACATGCCTAGGCAGACTCCTAGACAATAAATAACTCTCTCACTCTATACTCGACCCCCGCTCGAATTCTCTCCTTCGCTTGTATTCGCCCCTGTACAAGCACTTAGGTGCAAGATAATACAAATCTTCTCTCCCCACTGGACGCAGGGCCTTCTTTGCCCAAACCAGGATAAATCACTATGTTCTTCTTGCATCACCATCTGAACGGGTTACACACACATACGTTTACTCGTTGGCTTAGGACACCCCCGGGTTCCTAACGCCGACACGCGGACTATATATATAGATTCATAAACTCTACAGAGCGTGTACTCCCATAACCACAAGATCAATATCATCAGCGGTGCCCCGCCTAAGCTGATTCCAGCTGCTTTCTAACCGGTGCGATGCCACCCTACCACTCAGTACTGGGACATCCCGAATAGGTACCACCGGCACACTGAGACTGTGAGATATAGTACCGGGCCTCCGAGGTCACTATGTTGTCTAAGGAGGGTGTGGGTCTCCATGCCCGTACCTCTCAACACTATCTGCTAACCACCTAGTAGTAGTGGCACCGTCCTAGCTAGTCAGACATCTGTCTCCCGCCCATACAAGAGCGAGTGGTGAGCATGTAAGTCCCAAGGTTCCGGTCCTCAAGAGATATCAGGTCCTAGGGGGGATCAGACAGGATTATCTTCCCTTATGGACTACAACAGTCCGTGCTACAACAGCACCTCCTACCTGGGGCTTCGCTCCATGAAGGTTCTCACCCCCGGGATCTCCTTATGCCTCACAATGTGCCCGCCATAAGCACCTCACACGGGAATGCCCAGAACACATTCCCCGGCAAGACTTGCCCACATGGCTCGTCGTAGAATCCTGTGCGATCGACTCAACCCTCACCACACACCCAAGACGCACGCAGCACTCTCCCCGAGTAAAGTGGCACCACGTGCCTTAACCATATAACCATGCTCTCCACCACGCATCATCATCACACAGATATAAGCGTAGTAGAAGTAAAGCATCATAAGTAAAATCAGCAAGCGTCTAGCCTATCAGCAGGTGTGCAGGAGTAAGGTTGCAACAAGGTAAAGGCTCATCAAGCAGTTCTACCATGCAACCTATCATCAGGTGATCTTCATAACCAAAGCACTAGCAACTAGACATTATGCCATGCGTAATAGGATCTACGAGGTTGGGTGGGGTGTGGCACCTACGAAGTCGTCACCGAGCTCCTCCTCATACTCATAGTCATCCTCCTCAAGCTGCTCCTCCTCTGAAACGAGACATAATAGCCGCGTAAGCGGCTCCTATAGAGTCAACACAAAGAAGCAATAAAATTCAATAACTCCAAATGCCCTCATACACAAGCCTATGATGTAGAGCTCATTTATATGAAAATTTGGACACTTGGTTCATATTTTTCGGAGTTCGTATGAAGAAGTTATGAATTTCTAAAGTTTATTCTATTTTCTGAAAAAGAAAAAGGGCAGATTAACCTGGTGCTAACACGTGGTAGCTCTTGATTGGGCCACGTGGCGTGCGGGAACAGTGCAGCTGACGTCATGCTGACGTTATGCTGACGTCAGCACTGACGCGGGTCTGGGGCTGGATGACGTCATGCTGACGTTAGCACTGACGGGGGACCCAGTCAGTGGCTGACAGGTGGGGCCCATGGGTCTGGTCACTGACAGGTGGGGCCAGGTCAACGGTCAACGTTGACCAGTCAACGGTCAACGCCGACAGGGCCTCGACCAGGCCTCGGCGGGCCTTTGTAGGGCTGGATCTAGGCCGGGTTGGGCCGGCCCGGCCTGGACACGTGTCAAGCAGGGAGATAGGCCGCGTGGCGTGTCTGGGCCCTTAATGGGCGAAGTCCACGGTCGGTTCTGACTGGTGCCGCATGGACTCAGTCCATGGTGAACCGTGGACACAGGGGCTGCGTGGCTCACGGTGACTGGTCCAGCTGGGTCCACGTGGCCGTGTGGACCCGGTCCACTCAGGCGCGGGAAGGTTTCCCTCCCTTCTCTGCCTCGCATGGCAGTCGGCGCGGCACGTCGCCAGTGACGTGCGGCGAGCAGCGGCTGCGTGCGGTCAGGACAAGCCGGTGCAGCGGCTAGGCGAGCGCGGTGGTTAGGCGGGTGCGGCCGCGGGGCGCAGGCAGGCTGGGGGTGTCTCTGTTCGCCGGCGCTCGTGTCCCAGCGGTGGCCGGCGGTGAGGCTGCGACTGTGGGGCACAGCGGAGGCTAAGGGAATGCTTTGACTTGTGCAACGCGTTTGTGAGGTCCAGGCAAGGGTGACAGGCCGGGTTAATTTGGTCGCGGGGCTCCTGGCACGACGAGCGACAACGGCGACCCGGCAGGCTCACCAGCCGAATTCACCGACGTTGCGGGACATGGGCCTCCTTATTCACCTCTATTCCTCGATTGGAGCAGCTAGGAGCTCCCTGAGCTAGCTACTGGGGCTAATCGAGGCACGGCGGGGGCGTGCGTGGCTCAGCGGCCACGGCGAACGCTCCGGCGGCCAGAGCCCGGGGGTCCGAAGGCAGCAAAGTGGCGTGCCCTCACTGTAGTCCCCGCTGGCTCCCTAAACCTTGCCAAAACTACGTCCTAGACTAGCGCGGACACTCTGGTCAAGCTGATGAGGGGAGAGGGGAGCCGGGTGCGCGGGAAAATGACGGCGCTCTGGGCGGCGGCCATGGCAGGCCAGGGCGAGAGTGGGGAAGCTCACCTGCGCGGGGCTGTCCCAGTGGCTCGCGGCTGAGGTCGAAGCAATGGCCTGGTGGGGGAGTAGCAGTGCTGCAGCGTCAGAGGGGTAAGTCGGGGCCGAGCGGGTCCGTCGGGCTTCTCTGGCGCACGGACACGGACGACGGAGGTGGCGCTCTGCCTAGGTCTGGCTCCTCCCCGCCTTCTTCACCCCTCCCTCTTCGACTGCTTCAACGCCGACCGGTGGGTGCAGGATGGTCAGCAAGGCGGCTGGGCATGGAAGAAACCCTAGCGTGCCGGGCTTCTCCTTAAATAGGCACGGCAGTCGGCCATGGACGGCGGGGGCAGAAGATGCCCATCGGGCGGCTGTGCGCGGCCTCCATTAGGTTTAGGGTTTTGGCCAAGGCGCAGTGCAAGCGGGTGGGCGAGATGGACGGCTCAGCGCACGGCTGGACGCGGGTGGACGGCGGAGCTTCGCCGTTCTACTTCTAGAACGGCGGACGCGATGGGCGGGTGGCCGGAAGTGGAAGCAGACAGGCGGGCCCCGCCTGTCGGCGAGGGAAAGGGGAGAGGCGCGGGCGCAACCGGCGGTAAGCCCTTGATGGGCCGCCTTGTTGGGCCGACGGCCGTCGCGGCGTGTGCGTGAGCGAGCGGGCGGTCGGCGCGGGCGCGCGGCGCTACGGCGGGCCGCCTTGCTGGGCCGCGATGCAGGCCGGGCGAGCGAGCAGCAGGCCGGCCTCACGGGCGAGCGTGGCGCTGGCGGGCCGCCGTGTCACGGGCGCTTGGCAGGCCACGCGCACGAGGGCGAGCTGGCTGGCGGCAGCGCAGCAGGCCGGCCTAGGTTGGGCTGCAAGCTGCTCCGGGCTGGTTTTCTTTTTTCTATTTCTTTTTATTTCCTAATTCCTTTTCTATTTCTATTTCTTGCAAAGCAACTAATTTAGCCACAACCCTAGGTTAGTGAGGTTAGTGACCACGATGTATACACCATGGTGGGTCCACTAGGGTCTCTTGGTCATGATGGATCCATTTCTGGAGTTAGCGGGCATATATATGTACACGTGATAAAAGGTTATTCGATTTTATTAACATCACATAAAATCGAATAAGAGGCGAATCAAACGTTGGTAAATTATATGCAATGCTCGGGCTATCGTCAGGTGTTATTTGTGCAACTATCTGGTGGTTTTCTACATGACACTCGCCACACATTGGTATATTTTTAGAAAAAATTTTGAAAGCCCGTATTTTCGGTGATCGGATTTCTAGGGTTGTTACAGCAGGCCTTCCGGAGGGAAAGTGAAATACGTTGGGAGCTCATCCCATACCTTCTTCTTGATAACTTTAGGAACCACTGTTGGGTCCTTTCTTTCATCGCCACCCCACTTCCAGTACTTCAAGGGCACGAAGTCCCTAACAAGGATGACGAGGGATGAAGAGTATTTTTACACAATAACGCCTGATTTGCACGGCATCCCGAATTCATAGAATGCTGTGATCGAAAAATGCTTATTGAGATGAAGCTTTGTCAGGCCACGCTTCGTTCTAACTCTAGTGTTACCTGAGCCCTCTGGTGCATCGACCGACATAGGTTCCTCCCGATCCTGGAGAAAACATGTAAGTTAATACCCTCTTAGTTGGGTAGCAGACATGGCTGCTTCATCAAATCACACCTAAGTTACCTGGTTAGCTTGGTTATCTTGGTCATCGTTTAGGACCAGAAAATCACTCGGGCTAAAATCTCACTGCACGTTCTCACGAGCCTGATTGTCACTAGCTAGGTTACCCGCTTCTTGTGGCGCTACATTAGCCGCATCTTGCGGTGCTTCCTGCGCCACATTGGTTCTTCGGCTGCGGGGAATCCGGTGATGAACCATGGCTATGACATGATTGTGGTCAATTTGTGTTGGCATATGTTCACATTGTACAATTATTATGAAACAAATATCAAAGACTTAGTGCACAGAGTAATAATAAGTTCACATTGAACACATGCTAGCTACTAAGTTCACAAACTACAGCATCTTCCCAATAAGAAAAGCAATGACAATAGCCATAAGGAAAAGCATGGCATCTTTCCAAGACTAAACAACAACTGTCCTAGTCTTCACAGCTACGGCGGGTGGAATCAACGGTGCGGGTGGAATCACCGGTGGAAACACTGGTGTTGGTGGAATCACCAGTGCCTGCTCTTCAATCTCCAGTGGCCCTCCAAGCTTCATCATGTGTGTTGTATTTTTTGTACTCATTACTAGAGTAGCGATGTGTTTGAGCTTTGCACTCTTCCCAGGTTCGATAGACCCTGGGATTATGACCAACATGAACAACATAGTATGCCATGGTTGCACTACATACAAGAATGTTTTATTTGTAAGATAACTATTCTCAAGTAAAGTAAAACATCATCAATTTTAATCATCAAGCATATTCTCAAGTAAACTAAAACATCATCAATAGCTATTCTCAATAGCTAAAACATCATCAATAGCTATTGTCAAGTAAAACAACATCAAGCATATCATTATGGCATAAAATAGCCATCAATTTTAATCAAATATGGCATAAAATCTCAAAGACCCACTAGCTATTTTTTTCATCAGCAATTTTTTAGCAACATGCTTGTTATGCTTTCGTGCTCCATCAATTTTGGCCTACCAGCACTCTGTGAAGCACCGTGGCGCTGGAGGAAGGGGGCAGTGGTGTGTTTGTCGATGCGAGGGCGCTGGCGCTGGAGGAAGGGGCCGGCGATGGTGGTCGTCGACGAGGGGCGGTGGTGTTGAAGGAAGGTCCACCGGTTGTGCTCCTCAACACGGCGGTCGACGGTGCTCATCGGCGCGGGGGCAGTGACGCTGGAAGAAGGGGTCGACGGTGGTGCTCAACGGTGCGGGGCATAGTTTCTAGAGGAATGACTGCCGGGGGTGCTCCTGGACACGGCGGGTGGCAGCGATATTCAGTGGCATTTCATCGAATAGGTTAGGGGCTAGGTGGAAGGATCCTACCTCATGATGTGCGAACGCCTGTGTCCGCGCGCTCGTAATGGTGTGACCTCGTTGAAGCACTGGTGGTGCCGCGGAGGACCGAATAGCGCTAGAGCGGTGGCACGGATGATCGGGTGGCATCGGAGGTGGTGGTTGCGCCGTTTGAGAACAGGGCAGCTGGTCACACGGCCGTGGATAGAGTAGAGGGCTCGCGGATGGTGTTGCGGACAGCATCACGGGGGCGGCGGACGGTGTCACAGTGGCGACGGACGGCAGCGGATGGCGTTGAGGGTGCGTCGGCGCGGTGTGGCGCTCCGGCAGGGTGGGGAAATGGCGCGCTCGGGGTTCAAAGACTTTGGCAAAATTTTAGCCCGGGCACTCTTTTGCATTTATACCTGCCCCCTTCATTGCCGACGCCTATCTAGCCCCGGTAGTGATGTTACACATTATTGCCAGGGAGTGGCTAGACCAGGCAGTGATGAATGGGAGGCACACGGTGGTTAAGTAAATATATTAACCACTCTTTGCGAACATCCCTCCGTAGTGTGGCGGTTAAGGCCGTTGGCTCTGGCCCCCGCGACCTGCGCTCGAATCCTAGTGGGGCAACCTTTTTACATTTTTTGTTTATTTCTAAAATACAGCTTTCTAGCATCTTTCAATTAAATTCGTATACCCAACATAACACCAATCATATCCTAGCACAGCGGTTAACGCCACCCACTCTGCTCCCCTAGACCTGTGCTCAATTCCCGGGAGGACCAAAATTTTTGCTTTTTCTTTTTTTCCATTATCACTATCGGCTGCCTTGTTAACCTGGCAGTGATAAATATTTTTCTTTTTTTTCCATTATCACTATCGGCTACCTTGTTAACCCGGCAGTGATAAATATATATTTGTTTTAAATCGGCATATTTTGAATAAATCCAAAAAATGTATTTTGAACTAAAAATTTTTTGGAGAACATTTATACAAAGATTAAGTCCCCACATAAGATATTTTATTTTTCTGACAATTATTTGAATTACTATAATTTTCTTTGTGCTTGTTGATACAAAATATGGTGAATTACAGAACTAAAAAGCAAAATTTTAAGCCAACTCCACAGAATCTTGTCTCCTGTGACAAATATTACACCCTAGTTCCCAAAGGAACACCAGAGGCCGTGCCTAGGAAGTCCACACATATAACAAAAATGGAAATATCAGAAAACAATGCATTATAATATATAGCGAAAACATATTTATATCAACACTTACAAAGATCAGAGTATCGTGAAACATTGGCTACAACTTCTCTTCAGAGCTCCATCCTTCTCAGGGACCGTTGACTGGGGGCTCCGTACGCCATACACTTCTGACACTCAACATCTTTATCCTTCTTCAGAGCAGCACTTTACTATAAACTCTAGCAAGGGTGAGTCCATGTCAAACTCAACAAGTACAGGCAGAATGTCGATGACATGCATGGTTTAACAAAGGTAGGCTGACACAGCTTGACTACAGTTAGCATTTTATGTAGATAACAATTATTATTAAACAACCTATTACTAGTTCTTTTATTAGACAACCTGATTACTAAATGTTGGTGAAACAACTAAACCCTTAATTAAGTTTCAAGTAGAAATTAAGAGTGCATTTAGCAACATTATATATCATTATAGTTATCTTTACAACCAGAGATTGCCATCTTCGAAGCACACATGATTGCCATCCTGTAAAACAAGAGGTAGCCACCTCCAAGAACCATCTCCATTGATTTTTTATGTGTTGTCTATTTGGCTAATCATGTGAGGATCCAGGCCGCTCGTGACCATGAGCACGGATGATATATCGATTTAAACTCTATGCAGAGGTGTACACATTCAATCCAAGAAGCGATTCCCATTTGCCCGGGGGTCATGACTCCCTAAAACACTTCCAAGGTGAGCGGGCAGGGTTTTACTACAAGGCTGTTCACAAGGCATAGGCAGTGGTAACTCGATCAGTGATGTAACAATCACATGGAAGACGTACTCATAGCCGTCGCCCCGGTCTACAGATCCACCAGAACTCCCATGCTAGAACTTGTAACACACTTCTCACCATGGCAATGGCACCCGTCGGTAAGCCACCCATCTGCCCCATGATGGTCCTGCTAATAAACCAACTAGAGCCCATTAGCATGGAGCTGTACAGAAGTCCAAGATTGCCGCTCCACAAAAGGTCCTTAGGGGGTGGAGATACAGATACCCCCGTCGACACGGACAACCTCCAGCATCTGTTCCCCCTTCTTTTGGTGCGCCATCCAATGATGTTTACCGCATCAACAACTTCTCCACCATGGCCTTAGCCATTAACATCATTAAGTTATCATTAACCATTATTAAGCATCATTAAAGAAGTCATTATTATGTTCATTGACATATGTGAGCAGAGCAGCAAGCACAATTAGACTACCCATAAAAGTAAACCCCATGGTTATATTTGGATAGATGTGGCTAGTCATGTCCTAAGGGTTTGCAGTATTAAGACACAGGCAACGAACATTAAATTATGAATTAAACATTCATAGGAGCAATATGATCAAAGAGGTTCCTACACTTGCCTTAAATCCAAAATCTAGCTGCTCAGTAGACTTTACTTGTTCTACCTTATGGTCTCCAACTCTAGCTACACTTGTCGGTCCTCAGCTCCCGATCTTCAGCACTCATGAACTGCTCTTCGTCTATTCATAGCTCCCGATCTTCAGCACTCATGAACTGCTCTTCATCTATTCATAGCAAACAAGCAACACAAACAGACAACACTAAAAACAGACAACACTAAGAACAGACATCATACCAAAGAAAACATTAAAGAAAGAGTGGAGTAACGGTAGAGATCGAAGCTAGGATCATGAGAGCATAAGAGCGACCAAAAAAGGAGCTATTGTTGTTAGGGCACAACTAACGAGGTTGATCTAGGCTATTCACATTTTGGAAGGGCATTGGTAGATCATTAATCTAACTAACAATTATTTTGCATTTTAAAAAGCATAGAACATGGTAAATTTCACTGCGATCGTGTAGCTTACATCGATACGAGTCTAACGCGACAAGAATGGGTTGAAACGGAGTTAAAACAAGCAAGTTATGGCTAAGACAAGGATAGGGGAAAAATCATAAATAAATAGAGCTATTTTTGTATTTAAAAACAATTTAAAACTGAAATAAAACTCAATTTGGACCTAAAGCATAAATATCGACCACTTCGGGGTACAAACCGTAAAAAACAGTGACCTGATTTGAACTACGATGGATGAAAACGTAAATAAACATAAGCACAAGGGCTTTTCTACAAAATAGCCAGGGCTGACCGGCTGGTTGACTAGGTTGACTGGTCAGCGCATGTTGCTTGTGTGGCACTAACGTGGCATACACATGGCGCCTGCGTGGCTGCCATGTCGGCGGCCGACTGGGTCTATTGACCCACGGTTGACCTGGCGTCAACGGTGGATCTGGATCACCAGAGCCAGATCTGACGGCCAAGGATAGGCCGACTCGGGATGGCTGCCGGAGTGGTGGACCTCATCGATAGTGACCACCGGAATTCATCGAAAACGGTGCTCCGGGGCCCGTTTGGCCACGCAGAGGGAACGGGGGGCGCGGTGTGACCTCGCGGACTTGACCGTAGGGTCCATGGTGGCAGGAAAAGGCCGGAGCTCAGCAGGGAGCCGCTGTGAAACTGGGCAGGGCCGTGCAAGTGCACGGGCATGTAGCACGCACGAACGCAAGGGCTATGCACACCGCGACAACGACGGCTAGCGGCGACGTGCGATGGAGGACACGACGGCGGAGCGGGCGGCAGCACGACTTCGGCAAGGTTGTCTGGCCACACAGGACGGAGAAGACGGGAGAGCAGGGTACCGACGCGGTCCTTACCTTGATGAGGAGCTCATTGGGATGGTCACGTTGGCGGTGGTTCGCCGGCGAAGGAGATCGACGGTGGCTGCGAGCTCCTGGAAGGTGGCGGCTATGGCAACGCGTGGGCTAGGGCTTAGTATACGGGAGGCGGTGGTAGCTCCTGGCATTTGGGTTGCCAAGAGGGCGCGACACACGGGGTTGGCCTCTTTATTGGCTTAGGGGAACATCAGGGCGTGCGCCTGGGGCAGAGCGATGGCGGCGCAGGCGTCTGTACGATGCGGGATGAGGAGGACGATGGCGCTTCCCGCTGACGCAAGGGGCCGGGCTAGTAGCAGGGCTTGGCCTGCTGGCTTAGGGCGCAGGGAGCAAGCGGGCAGAGCTACACAATGTTGGCGTCCTACTGCAACTGCTGGCTACCTATGGCCGCTGGTGGCCGGGCTGGGCCACTGCTGGCCAGCTGCTGCTACTGCTCCTCTGGCCAAGACTGGCCACGGCCGGCTATAGCAGGCGGTGGCTAGCCAGGCTGGCTATGGTTGGCCAGAGGGGGCTAGGGTTAGCCAGGAAAAGCTATGAGTGGCCAGAGCAAGCTAGGACACGACAGGATGGCTAACGATTAGACCAAGGTCACTAGAGCTAGCTAGAGGATGGTGGAAGCTAGAGCGATGGCCAAAACGATAGAGAGAAAAGAAAAGCTCTAGCTCTTTTATATAGAAGAAAAGGAGTTTCTAAAACATTTCCCAACTCCATTTTGAAACCAAAACTTGAAAGTCCTTTTTAGGACCTAGTTTTTCCAAACCTTTTTGAGATAAAAGTCATTTGCAAACCTTTTCAAAATATAGCTTTTGAACCTTTTATTTTCATACATCAAAAAGAACCTAGCCGTGACTTGCTCGAGGTTTAGAAATTCTTTTTCACACTCAAGCAAAACAAAGCAAGGCACCAAGCACAAACTAAAAGTTTTATAAATCTACTCTTTTTTATCATTTTATAATGATAACAAAAGAATTAAATCTTGGCCAATTTTAGATAAATCAATAAATCCTTTATTTTATTTTGTGTTTTTGGTTCACAACCCAAAATAGAAATTTTGGGGTGTGAGAGCACAAGAGATCCAGTGTAGAAGTTTGGTACCATTCCAGATCTTTTTAGGGGTAGACTTAGTTCAACCTATAATTACTTGGTAAAGTCACGTAGAAATTGAAATAAAGTGCTGAAAGTAGCAAACCATTTCAGAAAAATCTCAATGTTGATGAATGCTTCTGTGGCAGAACCTCCTAAGTAGTATGGCCCACATGCACCCGTCATTTCCCAAAAGACCTCCGATGGCTATGCACATGTTCCACATGACTTAGAAAGCCCTATCGGGTTGAAAACCGAATCATCCATGATTCTCCGAGCAGGATCAATCATTACAAGAGACATTGCAGTATTATAATAGTTTTAGAATAAAATAACATACATTAGAGTAAAAGAGAGGAAGTCTTACGATAACCTAAATTATAACCATTTAGCTCAAACCTTACAAGCCATAAGTTGAGTTATTACAAACCATAAGTAGTGCATAACATTAAGTAACTTTATTACAAACCACCAAAACGTAGTGCTTTGCCTAGAAGCCAAACACACTACTCGTCGTCCTCAACCTCGACGACTATCATGCAACAGGGTGTGAAGCAAGCCTGTTCATGAGGTACACCTGCAACAAGGGTTTAACAAACCCTGAGTACAAAAGTACTCAACAAGACTTAACCAACGAAAAAGAGGGGAGAAGACTCAGGAATGTCAGCCTTGGGAATTCAAGGTAAGGCTAATCAAGAATCAACGTATTTTGCAGAAAAGCTCTTATAAAATAAGTTTTAATTCATCTTTAGTTATCAACAGAAAGTAAAGTGATCCTAATCTAGATCAAGATTATCAAGCAACTTCATTCCTGTCCTTTATCCTTTATCCAGGTTCCACTTGTTAGCTATGTTGTAGGTCAGGTGATCGAGTCTCCATAGCCGAGAAGCAACGACGATTCGAACCGATTATACCCATAAGGGATAATGACCTAGGGTCATCACACAATCCCAAAGTCAAACAAACCTAAATGATTAAGGTTAACTAAAGCATAATTAATTAATTAAGCATAAATTAAAATTTGTCAAATTAAGCTCAAACATTTATTTTAAGCTGATTACATCATAATTAAGCTATAAAACAAAATTCAGGATTATTAAACTATTATGTGATTTACTAAAATTCATTGAAGTTACATTTATTAATTAATTGAGCTAATTAATTAACATGCAAAACTTAAACAAATTGGCATTTTATATTTTTCCTGTATCAAGCTCATGACCTAGAATATACACAAAATGTTTCACAATTTCTGGAGCAATAAATAAATTACTATGGATTTCTAAAGAATAGATACAAAAATGCATTTTCTGAAAATTATGAAAGAAAAAGGAAAAATCCTCCCAACGTTGACTGCAGCGGTGGCAGTGGTTAACTGGCGATATCTTGCCAACGGCAATGTCTCCGGCCACGAGACTTGGCCGTACGCGACCTACGCAACACGGTGGCTCGGCTAGTGGGCAGGACGTGGCAGCGGGGCGATAGCGGTGGCCTCACTGGAGGCCATGGCATCACGGTGGCATGTGGACACAGTGGCAATGATGACTGGAGCTATCTCGGGCGACGAAGAGCGCGTGGACAGCTCCTACGCGACTATGCGAGCGCGACTGAGCATCTACGCAAGCACCAGCAGCGACCAAGCGGCAAAAGCGATGGGCGCAGCGGCACGGACAGAGCGGAGCATGCCGGCAACAGCGTTACGATGACACAACATGGCACAAAGCAACCTAAAACCATAGGCATGGCCAGCAGCTCACCCTGGAGCGGATGAGTTCAGAGATGAAGGCCAGAAGGTGGCAGAGACATGAGATCGATGGAGACAGGGATGACGACGGCGGACTCCGGTGGCAAGGTCAATGATCCGTCGTTACCTGAGCATCATCAAGCCAACCAAAGAGAGCATGAGCACCAGACTACAAAGGCAAGCATGATGGTGAAGAAAAATGGAGGAAAAAGACCAACGATGATGGCTGGTGACGATGGTGGTTCACGGTGGCTCTCTGCCGGTCGTGGGAAAGGCGAGGGTGGCAGGGATGATTCTGGCGGCGCAAGATGCTGCAAGCGGGCAAAGATTAAGAGCAAGGGCGAGGCGAAACTGATGGCGGCAAAAGCTGTGGCAGTGGCGAGTGGCGGAGTAGAGCTCTGTTGCGGTGGCGGAAACAAGGGAAGTGAAAGAGACACAGCAGTGCGGCGGCCGGGCCATTGATAGTGCGGTGGAGCTAGATGAACGCGCGACACACAACCACAAATGTTGCCACATCGAAGCATGAGCTGGCGGGTATGGACGCGGCTAGAAACTCGGTGAAGGTCGCTGGCGGTAAGGAAAGAGAGAACCTGGCCGACTTTAGAAAATTATAGAAATGCCCCTAGGTCCATTTTTTCAAATCACTCTCAAATTTTGAATAGAAGTGCAAAATCTCCAAAAACAAAGTTGCCATGATATTTTAAGATCTACACTTTTCTCAATATGAACTTTTCCATACTTTGAACCAAAATAGAAGATTTGAATTTGAATTCAAAAGAGGACAAAAACCTAAATTTGGCATTTTCAAAATTACTTTCAAAATATTATTGAAACTTGAAAACTTTGAATACCAACTTTGTAGGTCTCAACAAGATCTACAAACTTTCTTTTTACCACACACCCAAATTCCTTTTAGATTTTGAACTATAGAAAAGGGGGTAAAAATAGAGTTTTGGGAAATTAGGGATTTTGAATGGAATTTGAGCTTGATTTGATATCAACATTAATTGGTTCGTTATTAGTGATCACAAACATCATCTAAAGGAATCATTGAGCCAAACACCCAATGGAACATTTGGTTGACCAAGTTGACTTATGAAATTCATTTTAATTGGCTCCTAATTTGAATTCAAATTTCAACTGCAACACTTAAGGAAAGCTTTGGAATTCAAATTCAACTTCAAACTTGGAGTTCAATTTTATATGTTGTACTTGGATTTATACACTATGCCTTACACTAGTGTAAAGCACAACTTACACCTCAAGGTACATAGGGTATAAATCAAGTATTTGGAGATGACATTCAAAATTAAGGTTTTTGATTCACGTCAAACATCATCTCAGAAGCATAATCAACCTAAGAATGTAAACTTGTTTTAGTTGATGAACACCAAGGTTGACCTAAATATAGATGCAATGCAATACATATGATAACATGACAAGTTTTAGTTACTATAACACTAGAGGTGTTACAGCTTCATATGTGGCATGAGAAAGCCTCAGAAAAAGTTTGAGACCAATATGACACCGGAATGTATATGAACCTCAGAATCCCTAGGAACCTAATTGTATAGTCATGGTTCGAGAAAAGGCTCCATATACCTCTATGAAGCATGTAGACACTGCCTATGTCAGAATGCCTTGAATTTTTTTGGTAGTAATGTTAACACAAATTATGATCTCACATAATATATTAGGTTTTTCTGAGGATTATTTGAATTACTATAATTTTCTTTGTGCTTAGTGAGACAAAATATAGTGAATTCCACAATTAAAAAAGTAGAATTTTAAGCCAACCTCCATAGAATCTTGTCTCCTATGGCACAAGAGATCCAGTGTAGAAGTTTGGTGCCATTCCGGATCTTTTTAGGGGTAGACTTAGTTTAACCTATAATTAATTGGTAAAGTCGCGCAGAAATTCAATTAAACCATGGAAATTAGCAAACGATTTCAGAAAAATCTCAAAGTTGGTGAATGCTTCATATGTGGCATGAGAAAGCATAAGAAAAAGTTTGAGATCAATACGACACTAGAATGTATATGAACCCCATTATCCCCGAGAACATAAGTGTATAGTCAAGGTTCTAGTAAAGGCTCCATATACCTCTGTGAAGCATGTAGACACTGCCTATGCCAGAATTCCTTGAATTTTTTTTGGTAGAAATGTGAACCCAAATTATGATCTCACACAAGATATTAGGTTTTTCTGAGAATTATGTGAATTACTATAATTTTCTATGTGCTTAGTAAGACAAAATATGGTGAATTAGATAATTAAAAATGTAGAATTTTAAGCCAACCTCCATAGAATCATGTCTCCTATTGCACAATAGACCCAGTGTAGAAGTTTGGCACCATTTTGGATCCTTTCAGGGGTAGACTTAGTTTAACCTATAATTAATTGGTAAAGTCACGTAGAAATTTAATTAAACCGTAGAAAGTAGCAAACCATTTGAGAAAAATCTCAAAGTTGGTGAATACTTCATATGTGGCATGAGAAAGCCTTAGAAAGAGTTTGAGACCAATATGACACCGTAATGTAGAATTTGAGTTAAATAATGAAACACACAACAAGTACAAATTATAATTAAAACCAAATTAAACTACAACCTTGCAAACCAAACAAACTAAACACTAATCACTATCTTGTGATTTACTCTCTTTAGGGGATCAGGCCATTCACTTTGACCCACCTATCTATAAATATGTACCATTTTTGGTCTCTGATCGTGTATCCCCTCTCAGTATCCATACAGTGCAGTGCCCGTATGATTGCACTCCCCCGTGCCATGTGAGACAAAAAGAATGGCCGACCGTAGACAGAACCTACTAAAACTTCACTGTGCTTATGAGTGAACCTTATGCAGAACTATCTGCCATCAATAGTATCCTAGCCAGTGGTGTCAGCCTAATCCCAATCATAGTGGAAATAATCTGTAGCTTGGTTAAGAATGGCCATGAAGAATGGGTAACATCCTGGAGCGTAACCTGCAAGTGGCGGAAATAAAGACAATATTATCACGTTAATGTTGTGTCTTGACCCAAGGGCCTAGCACCAACAAGTAACTACGCGCTGCGTGCTCCCTAATCCAGATGGTGATGCAAGAAGAACACCAGGGTTTATCCTAGTTCGGGTAAAG
The DNA here is from genome assembly GCA_023333625.1 of Bothriochloa decipiens. Classification (NCBI taxonomy): domain Eukaryota; kingdom Viridiplantae; phylum Streptophyta; class Magnoliopsida; order Poales; family Poaceae; genus Bothriochloa; species Bothriochloa decipiens. The sequence continues at coordinate 43,145,030 of CM041640.1, read as the reverse complement.
AAGGCCCTACGTCCAGCGGGGGAAGAGAGTTGTATTATCCTGCACCAAGGTGCTTGTACAGGGGTGATACAAGTGAGAGTCCATGAGGAGGAGTGGGGAACAAAGCCTAAGTCTAGGAATGCTAGCCCTATGCCTTGCTGTGTGCGTGGTGTGTCTTAGCAAATTTGAGTCAGTTCCTCCCTTCCCTAGAGCTAGCCCTGCGCCCCCTTTTATAGGTCAAGGAAGGGCATGGGCGTATAGGAAACCCGAGTGGCGCTACCCTTGGTAGGGTGATCATAAGCTATGATGTCGAGGTGAGATGCCGATCACGTTGTGAGTACCATAGAAGCATGTCCTGGGCGTGGGTTGTCCTGTGCTGACTTGCTCGGAGTCAATGGCTGTCCTTTATGATTGTCATGATGACACTCGCAGGTGGTCAGTGAAGGACCCGCGCCTATGCCTGGACATGAAAATCCCTGTAGATGTCATGTTGGGAGTCGTTGGAGCGCTAACTGGAGGCGTCGAAGTCCGACTCGAGGGGTGGCCGAGAGGGGTTGAGGCCTAGATGGATAAGGCCAAGCCCTAGGAAATGCAGTAGGGACATTGGCAAATGTGCCTCGAGGGGGTGCCTGATAGCGTACAGTGCTCTATATGGCGTCATAGCATAGTATGAACCACCGATTCCCCGGGTATGGGCGGTAAAAGGAGGATTTGACCACTGTGCCCGGCCACTATGACCCCGCTGTAGCCATGAGGTTAGGCAGATGTTGGCGGATGTCCATCAATCGACAGAGGGTTGTCTGTTCGCGCGGAGGTCTGTCACTCGACAGGGGGTCGTCCACCCGTGCGGAGGTCCGTCACTCGACGGGGGTCGTCCGCCCTTGCGGAGGTCTGTCACTCGACGGGGGGTCGGCCACCTACGATGCACTCCATCACCCCAATGGGGGTCATCCGCTTGGGTGGGCATCCGTCATTTGAGGCTCCTCGTCGAGTGGGAGATGGTTTTGAATTCGATGCTGCTCATGGCCCGGCACAGCATGGCTTGATGTGTGCTAGTGGACCTTTGTCCCTTAGGATGGTTGCAGGCTTTATTGGGTTTAATTGTTTGGGGGCTAACTCTCCTGGGTTGAGGTTTAGGGTACCCCTTACCTAGGTACCCGACAGTAGCCCCCGAGTCTCTGCGCGAGTGCTGGAACTCACGCAGAGGCTTATGAACTAGGGTCATAGCATTTGTCATTCTCTGAAGGGTGCGCGTGAGCGCACCCTTTGGGGGTAGCCCCCAAGGCCTCAGAGGAGTAGGATATTCCTTTGAGGGCTTTATGCGCTTTTTATCGAGGGGTGCCCGAGTGGTTAAGCCCCGGGCATGCGTGAGCTTTTTTCATCGAGGCCCACTTCATGGTGGTTGGGTGCCATGGGTACTTCCCTCAGGGATCAGGCATAAATGAACTGGAGTCATAGCCTCGATGCTTTCCAACGGGTGCACGCGAGCGCACCCTTCGGGTGTAGCCCCCAAGGCCACGGAGGAGTAGGAAAACTCCTCCGAGGGCTTTTTTAGGCATGCAATAGGGGGAGCTCAAGTCTTTTAGCCCCTGAGCGCATTTGCCCCCCTTTTGTCGAGGGGCCCATGAATTGTTGAGCCCCCAGGTGGTTGGTTCCTCTTTCATCATGGCCAACTGGTTACGAGCGAGCCCCCGAGCCTCTTTCGTCGAGGTCGATCACGAACAAGCCCGTCTTTTTCTTTTGACCCTCGCACTCCTTTTTGATGGGAAGAGGGGTGAAGAGCACCATGCTACCCTTGTTTGGGCGAGCTCCGAGGTCCTCTGTTGAGCTGTTATTGGGAAATTCAAGTGAGAGCTCGTGCCCCATTCGGTGGGGGTCGACAGGTGGCCACAGAGGTGCTCTCACCGAAGCTAATAAATGGACACATGGATTCCAAAAGCATTCAATAGGGTTCAGTGGCTCGATACCTCCCTTCGAGGGGATTTCGTAGTTGTCCTTTTGGTTTGCCTTGAATATGTCCAAGGGGGCTTTCAAGAGTTCATTCTTGAACAAGGGACTCAAGTCGGCCCCCCTCGGTCATCCCTGACTCGGACACTCGAGGGCGGCTGTCGAACCCTAATCGAGGGTCAGCCTTCACTCCCTTGAGATTTTTGTGGGGCTGGGGCCTACGTTCCTTACCATGGAAGGAATCATCCATGAATACTCCTCTCGTCCGTTGGGTGCACCTTTTGAGGTAGGAGTCATAACAATGTAGTAGTGGGGGCAGGGATATTGGCTAGAGGCCGACTATTCGATGTGTGTCCCTGTATCTGAAAATTGAGGGAGCAGTTAGGTTCGGGCATTAAATGCGAGGATGTACCTGCCCTTTTCACCGGACTTTAAATCCAGGAGGTGGGGTTTTGTCTGTCCCCATCTTGCCTTCCTGCTTTCGCCGCCACTGCCGCCAGAGTGAAGAGTAGCCCTATTTGTTAGCGCAAGAGAGAAGAGGGGAGATATTAGGAATCTTCCTTCCTGTCCATACGCTGAGATAGCCCGTGCTGTTGCTATGGCGCCAGAACCTCTCCCTCTGGAGGATTGGCTCCCGTCGGTCGTGATGGAGCAGGAGCTCGAGGAGTTGGTGGATGATGGGCTTCTTCGCCCCGTTGTCTCATTAGATCGGTCAGAGTGGATGGTGCCGTCGAAGGAGGGCCCCGGTGTGCGTTGACTTCGACGTTGATGTACGAGCTCAGTTGGATCCACAACATGGCTGCAGTCCAGGCCCTTACACTAGTCGACAACACAAAGTCGGTCGTGAACCAACCCAGTGGTGGGCCAGCCGACGCACCTGGTCCTGCTGGTGCACTCCTGAGGCGGTTCAGGCCTAGCCACGTCAAGGCGATACATTCAATGCCAAGGGAGGGCGGTGCGCTATGGGGTTTCCCATTCTACCCTCGAACCACCTTCCACAAGCTATAAGAGGAGGGGAGAAGGCACACTCTACATCAACACACAAAAGGAGAATAGAGCCACAAGCTTAGAGCTAGAGCACCACTTCAAAGGGGCTATGCCCTCATAGCTAGCTAGAGAGTTAGGGAGGAGATGTGAGTACGAGAGCGAGGAAGTGCCGGGCTTGTCGATGTCTCCCCAAGCTTGTACCTCTATGGATATTTTACTTGGCTCCTTCACAGGATCTTGGGTAAGTAAGTGTTTGTGTTTCTTAGAGTCTGATAAAATTCTTTTGTATAGCTGAGCTTTACCTATACTTACTTGCGGGATCATCAATCGTCCTTGTGGCGATTGCTCTAGTAGAAGGACCCCGGGGATGGGTAAGCCTTGAATTCATGCTAGAGTAGTAGTTGATAGCTTAGACATGGTGTTTAGTCTCGAGGCTACCTTCGTTTGCATCATTCACGTATGTTGAGGTGGTAGGTGGCAGGGAGTACCTTGTCCCATCCGTCCTAATCCCCCACGTTCGTGTTCAGAGTAGAGCCATACGCCGTTATCGCCTGGCAGACCAGGTGCGCTCCGGTGCCCGAAGTGAGAAAGTAGAAGTATTGCAATGCCATCTTTAGGACCCTAAAGGCTATAGGAATCTATCTCTACCCCCTTTCTATCTCTTTCCCTTGTGTTGTTCCTTGGGCGAACCAGCTAGGAGAAATACCACCGTTCCCTATGGAAAATATGATACCCTGAATACTTCCGAGTGAAGGCTGCAACGGTACTTTCATAAGCTTGTGGATTCTCTACATACGTTAAGAAATACCAATAACCTCCACCATGCCAATCATCTTCCTCAGTTCATGGAACCAAAGACGCCTGAGTGACTTGGTGAGGATGTCAACGAGCTGTCGTCCAGTGTCGACGAACTCGATGACGAGTGTAACACCTCTAGTGTTATATTAACTAAAACATGCCATGTCATCATATGCATTGCAAAGCATTCATGTTTAAGTCAACCTTAATGTGCATTAACTAAAACAAGTTTACATTTCATAGGTTGATTGTGTTTCTGGAATGTTTTGTCACATGAAATAATAAAACCCTACTTTTGAATGTCATCGCAAATACTTGGGTTATATTCTATGTACTTGAGGTGTAAACCGTGTTTACACTAGTGTCAAGCATAGTGTATAAACCTAAGTTCAACCCTTAAAAATTTGTTTCCATATTTGAAGTTGAATTTGGATTTCAAAGCTTATTCCCAAGTCTTGCAATTCAAATTTAAATTCAAATTGGAAAGCTATAAAAAGGTTTTTCAAAAGTCAACTTGGTCAACCAAGGGTGTCATTGGGTCAATGACCTAAAAATATCCTTGGATGATGTTTGTGATCACTAATGACCAACCAATTAAGTTAGAAACCAAATCGAGTTTGAATTCTATTTCAAAAACCCTTTATTCTAAAACCTAGTTTTACCCCCTTTCCTCTAATTCAAAATCTATAAAGAATTCGGAGATACTCTAAAAAGATAGTTTGTAGATCTTAATAAGAGCTACAAAGTTGGTATATAAAGTGTTTCAAGTTTCCAAAAGAAATATCAAATGAATTTGAAAATACAGTTTTCCAACATTTGTCCCCTTTTATTTTAAAACCATAATTCAAAAATTATGCATAATTTTGGAAAACTTTGTATGTGAAAAAGGTTTGGTTTGGAAAGTTAAACATTTCATAGATGTGAATATTTTTAAGTTTATTTGAAAAATCAAAAGTAATTTCAAATGTTTGTTTCTAGGGTTTTATCCCCTTTTTGAATTTGAATTCAAATTTCAAAATCTAGCCAGAATTTGGGGATGCCAGTTAAAGGAAAAGTGTAGCTCTTGAAAAGTTATGCAAATGATATTTTTAAAGATTTTCAAGTTCTTATATAAATTTTGGAGTAATTTGTATTTTTAAACAAATGGCAATTCTATAATTATCTCGAACAGTACCAAAACCTATCGTCGGCCGCCATCGCCGGCTTCTCAACCCGCGCTGTCGTCCACCGCCACACCTGCTTGGCTACCAGTGAGCTCCTGAACACCCGAAACTTCTTCGTCATAGTGTCGCCCGTCCATACATCGACTCCGCTCTATAAATAGCTCAGCCGTGGCCGACTTCCTCTCCTTCTTCTCCTCGCAGCCGTCGCCGACGACCTCGCTCTGCCGCTTGATTTCGCCGTCGTCGATTCATCACTGACCAATTGCTCTTGCCAATAGCTCCACCACATCCTCACAGAGCTAGTTCGTGCTTGCTCTCCTCGCCCGAGCTGCCCACGCGCCGTCGTCTTCTCCACGGCCGGTCGCTGAGCCGCCGCAAGCTTTTTCGCCGTCGACCGCCGCACAGGGTGAAAATATATTATCCTTAACCTCGCTATCGTATTCTCCATGCTATCCTGCTCCTCATGTGCTTCTTGGCTGGCTGGATGGTGCACAGGAACTCCGGTGACGCCGTCCTTGCCATCGGAGCGCCGCCGTCGCCATCACCGCCGCCATCCGCACCTCGACCCAGCCGTTCCGAGCCTTCATCAACGTGCGCATCAGCACCGTGGTGAGCTCCTACAGCTGTATGTGCTATCAATTTCATCTTTATCGAGTCGTAGCCACCGGCCACCGTAGCTCGCCGCCGGCGCAGTGTTGCCAACGCCGCCGCGCGCGTAGCCGTCGTGGCTAGAGTTCCCGTTTGGCCTCATTTTGTTGCCAAACAAGTTCGCCTGAGTGCGCTGCGTGTGTCCGTGTGGTCGTTGTCACCGGAAACAACTCCGGTGAGCTCCGCCGCCGCGCCTGAGCTCCGCCACGCCGCCATGGCCGCCGGCGTGGGTGCCGCTGCCGCTCCGCCTCGCCGTTAGCTACCCTGGTCGACTCCCCGTGCCAAGCTAAACCCAACGGTTCAAGTCCGGTCGCCGGAGACCTCGCCGACGGTGAGTAATCGCCGGTCAACCGTCGGCGGACCGTCATTCAGCGCGGGAGTACTGTGCCGATTTTTTTTTCTATTTTCAGAAAATGATTTAAATGCTATTTTCTTTGGAAAATCATAGTAATTCATATATAGCTCCAAAAATTCTAAAAATTTTTGTGAGTGTTCTTTATAATGTCATCTACCTAGAAAAAATATGAAATGCCAAAATTCAGTAACTTTTTGCAGATGTTAAAATTAGCTCTTTTAATTAAAAAATGGACCTTCAATGATTTTTAATAAATAAAATAATTGGCTTTTAATTCTGAAATTTGTTTTGCCATCTAATTAGGCTAAGAGCTTTCTAAAATAAAATTTTGGGCTTAATTTGATAACTTTAATTTTATGCCTTTATTTAATGCCTTTAAATAATTAATTAATCCCTTTAATTAAGTTTAATCATTGTAGGATTTGTTTAATTTTGGGATTGATTGATGACCTTGGGTCATTAACCCTAATGACCTTTGGCACTTTAATTAATTGTTTGTGTTTATCTTAATCATGTCAATAGGGCTTAATCAATGTTATTTTATGTGCTTAATTAATTTCTTAAGTGACGTAGTTAACCCTAATGAGTTTTATAAGAGAAATTTTGTTGGCTTGCCACTTTATCGTGAAGAAAAGTTGTACTCAAGCCCTTAATCTGATCATGTATCCATCGAGCATCATGTTTACTATTCCATCATGTTAAAGCATATTAATTATCGAATAGTTTCCGTTAACGGAGAGTTAACGTTGTCGCACCAGATCCTAAGGACGAGCAGATTCAGGAATCGGGAGTTGATCCAGAGTTTGAGACCGTCTACCCCGAACATCAAGGCAAGCCCTGGATGCATTCAAACCCTATTCTATTTATAAAAATTTTATCGCTTCAGCTATGATATGTTGCATTAAGTAATAGGAGTTGAGTGAAAAACCCACCAATTGCATTACCTGTCTTATTTCCCTATTCCTTGTTACCTGCTTTGGAAGATAAGTAGTAACGCTTAGCCCTGCTTAATTAGTTAAATGTTCAAAGGTAAAAGAATGAAAAAGATGAGTTTGGTTTTCTTGTTGGAATCTTGAAAATAGTTAATAAATCGAGTCCGGACGGCTAACTTGTACTAGGAATGGAGTCCCTCTGTAGTGTTTCCATCTGTTGATGCCCTAGGTCCTGTCCGTTGGTGAACTGGTGATATCGAGAATTTAGAAATCCACATGCATGAAGTGGTATTCGGTGGGCCAGAGTTCCCACGCTTATTATGGAGTGACATATAGTGGGCCAGAGTCCCCACATATGTCATAGTGTGTTATACTGTGGGTTTAAGTTCCCATGTATTTCGGTACACGAGGCCGAAGAGCTCAGGTGTATCATGTGGTGATATATGGCTGCGGTTGTTATCCCGATATATCGGTTCATCTGGGGTGCATTGGAGTTAAAGTCTCCGGTATCCCAGTGACCTAGGTCCCAGCTGGGTATGAAAATGGATTCGAATCACCGTTGCTTCTCGGAGAAGAAGACTCGATCGGTGTTCATCATCGTAGTAACAACTTGAACAATGATTAAGGTTTAGTAATGAAGTTGGTTAGTAATTGGAGCTAGATCCAAGCAAACTTTCCTTTCTGTTAAGCTTTTCCGCAAAATTTCTCATCTCTTACAAGCCTTACCTTGTCCCTCTAGCCTGCATTTCTTGAGTCTCACCCCTCTTTTTCGTCGGGTCAGTCTTGTTGAGTACTTTTGTACTCAGGGTTTGTTGAACCCTTGTTGCAGGTGAGCCTCATGGGCAGGAATGCTTCTCATCCTACTGCATAACAGTCGTTGAGGAAAGTGACGACGAGTAAGATGTTTAGCTCTTGGGCAGAGCTTATCATTTGGTATTGTAGTAAAGTTATCTACTGCTACTCCACTACTATTATGGTTTGTACAATCTAAACTTATGGTTGTAAATATTTAAAACTCAAAGGTTTGTAAACTTATGTTATTGTGAGTCTTTCGCTATTTTACTCCGATGTATATTATTTATATCAAACTGTTGTAATACTGCAATGTCTCTTTATAACGATTGATCCTGCTCGGAGAATCGTGGATGATTCGGGATTTACCCGATAGACTTTTTAAGTCATATGGAACACAGTCATGGTTATTTAGAGTCTGTTTAGACAATAATCATGCATGTGGGCCATATGATTTAGGAGGTTCTGCCACAACGAGCTGCCCTCCATTAACATAATCATGAAGAAAGTGAAACTTCATATCAATGTGCTTGCTTCTATCATGGAGGACAGGGTTCTTCGCCAGCGCGATTGTTGGCTAGTTGTCCATCTTGAGCACCGGTGGCTGAGCCTAAACTCCGTTGAGCTCTGTCAGTAGCCGAGGTAGCCAAACCACCTGGCACCCTGTAGTAGCCAAAACCACGTACTCCACCTCGCACGTAGACAAGGCCACCATCTTCTGCTTCAGTGACTGCCAGGCAATCAGCGCTGGACTACATCACCCGTCATGTCCACGTCGCTGAACATCATGAGCCCCGGTGCACCCTCCTCGGTCTTTGGCGGCGCCTCACTAAACACCTTTTGCTGAAGCCCACCACGCTTGGGGAAGAGGATCCCTAACTCCACCATGCCCTGGATGTAGCGTAGCAAGCGCTTGACCACCGTCCAGTGATCCTCCCACGGATCCTCCATGAACTTGCTCACATAGCCCACCATGAATGCGATGTCCGGCCATGTGTGAGTCAGCCAGCGCAACCCACCGAGGAGGCTCCGGTAGCGCGTAACATCCACCTTCACATTGGTGCTCTGCCTCGAGAGCTTGATGCACTTCTCCATTGGCGTGGCCACAGCCTTGGAGCCAGCCATGCCCGCCCACTCAAGCAGCTTCTGTGCGTAAGCACACTGCCCAAGTCTGATGCATCCTCCTCCTGCTTTACCTCGATCCCGAGGTAGGAGGACAGGGCACCCAGATCGCTCATCCGAAACCGTGCGACCATCTCTTTCTTGAAGTTTGTGATGTCCTGAGCCCACGCGCCGATGATGATAAGGTCATCCACGTACACCCCGACAATGAGATGCTCCTTCCCCCGTCAGTGGGTGTACAGTGCATGCTCCGTGGAGATCTCCCAAACTCAAGCTCAGCCATGGTGGCATCGAGCTTGGCGTTCCATGCCCGCGGTGCCTGGCGCAGGCCATAAAGGGCCTTGCACAGCCACAACACCTTCTTCTCTACTCCCTTGATGATGAAGCCAGGCGCCTACTTGATGTAGACCATCTCGGCCAGGTCCCCATTGAGGAACGCTGACTTGATGTCAAGGTGGTGGACCTGCCACTCCTTGGCAGTGGCGAGAGCGAGCAAGAGCCACATGGACTCCAGACATGCGACAGGGGTGAACACCTCCTCAAAGTTGATCCCCTCACACTACACGAACCCACAGGCAATGAGCCATGCCTTGTTCTTCAACACGGCGCCATGCTCATCCCGCTTCACCTTAAAGACCCACTTGAGTCCGATCGGTCGGCAGCCTGCCGGTGGGTCGACCAAGTCCCAGGTCCCGTTCTCGTTGATGGCCTTCATCTCCTCCAGCATGGCCTTTTACCACGCTGTGTCGCTCTTCGCAATGGCAAACATGGCCTGCTCCTTTGCACTCATCAGGAACAGAGTGTGGTCATTGTTGAGGAGTCTCACCGTCAGCCCGGGTACCACCGTATTGCCCATGACATTAGCCAAACAGCAAACCATGACATCCGATGGTGGGGTCGCGTACTCGACCATGGCAACACCCATTGATGTGCCCTGAGGGGGTCATTTGAATCAAAGAGGTTCTATCAGTCGAGGCCCCTAGACTAGTGGTCGAGGCCTCTAACACAATCGAGGCCCCCCGTCCCACGGTTGAGGCCCCTCATCCTGCAGTCAAGGCCCCTCTGACAGTTGAGGCCCCCCGGCCTGCAATCGAGACCTCCCGCCCCACTGTCGAGCCCCCTGGACCCATGGTGAAGACTGCTTGATCTGAGGTCGAGGCCTCCCAACCCGCGGTCTAGGTCGAGGTCCCTCGTCGAGAGGGTGTCCTATGATCCGAAGGCCAGGGGACCCTGCTTTGGGCAGACTGGGTGGTTCCTCCACCCCAGCCACCATAGGCTCCTCTGCTTCCCCCATTGTGGATTCCACCGCTCTGGCTTCCCTGGTCCCCGGTGCCTCCACATCTCGCCATGGCCATGAATCACCAACTACTCCACAACGAATGGGTCACAGAGTTCACTGCCGCCTTTCCTAGGTCCATGACGCAGCCTCATCGAAGACCACATCCCAGGATACCACCACCTTGCTGCCAACCAGTTTGTATAGTCAACAGGCCTTGGACCCCTCCTCGTAGCCGAGGAACACCATGCATGTGCTTCTGTCCTCTAGCTTGCCGAGGCCCGGCTTGGTGGCCTTCACATGGCCAATGCAGCTGAACGTGCACAAGTATGAGACATGAGGCTTGGGCCCATGCCATGCCTCGTACGGCATCATCCCCTTCAGGGCCTTGGTTGGTGACTGGTTGAGGATGTGAACAGTGGTGGTGACAGCCTCTCCCCAAAATGCCATCGGCAGCCACTTGGCCTTCATCATCGACCTTGCCATGCCAACGATGGTCTGGTTCCGACGCTCCATGACGCCGTTCTGCTATGGCATGTAGGGCGCCATGAGGTGGTGACCTACCCCCTCCTCGGTGTAGTACGTGGCAAATTCCACCGCCCTGAACTTGCCACCACAGTAGGTCTAGAGTACCCGCAGCCGCTTGCCACACTCCGCCTCTGCGTGTGCCTTGAAGTGCTTAAGGGCGTCCACCGCCTCGCCCTTGCTCGTCAGGAGTTTCAGCCACATGTAGCGGCTGCAGTCGTCCAGGAGCAGGAGGAAGTACCTCCGCCCACTGTGTGTCACCGGCGTGATCGGCCTGCAAAGGTCCCCATGGAACAGCTTGAGCGGATCTTCCACGCGGTACTTCGCTGCCTTGGGAATGGCAGTCGCCTCTACTTCCATGGCAAGCAGCTATCACAAAGCTCCCAAGCATGCTCGATCTGGGGGAGCCCAGTCACCATCTTCCCAAGCATGCTCCTCCGTGCATGCCGCCGTGAGGCACACCGGCTGCTCCACCTTCAAGTCTAGAAGATAGAGCCAGTTATGGGAATGTGTTACCTTGGCGAGCAGACACCATTCTCAATCCCGAATCTGTAGCATGCCATCGCAGATGAGCCCTTCATCCCATGCTCATCGAGCTGCCCCAGGCTAACGATGCTCGTGCGGAGTTGTGGGATGAAGTACACATCCTTCAATGCGCGCTGCTCCCCGTTCAGGCACCGAAAGACCACAGTGCCTTGGCCGCGGATGTCCACCCATGAGCCATCTCTAAACTTGACCATGTCAGTCTTGTTTGTGTCGAGGTCAGTGAAGGCGGCACGACAGCCAGTCATATGGTTGTTTGCACCAGAGTTGAGGTACCACCGCTGCTCCTTCTCATCGTCGACTGTGCCCAGGTGTGCCTATGCCCACGGCTCATCAAGTTCGACAGCCTATGGTGCAGTCCTCTGCTCTGCCTTCCCTGTCTTGCCATCTAGCAGTGTGCAAAACTCACCCATCAAGAGCACGTGCTCGTCGTTGCTGTCGTCCTTAGCCAGGTGTGCCTCATCCTTCTTCTTCGGCTTCCTGTTTGGACACTCCTTTGCCCAGTGCCCGACATCGCCACTGTAACAACCCGAAAATCCGAGCTACAAATTTTTTTCGACAAAACCCTGAGTGATGTGGTGCAACATGTCAGCATTTACCCCCTTATATATGCATCAACCCTAGCATGTCATGCATGGCATTCATATGTTGCAAATTAATTAACATCTCATAACAATGCTCTATGTTCACATGTTACATTTTAATGTTTCAATAGTTCAATCATCATGTTGCATTAAAAGAGTGAGTTGGATTCTTATTTGGTTTATGTGTTGATTATTAAAAATGGCAACATAATATTTATTTTGACAAATAAATATTAAGGAAATAATACCCTAGCCTTATTTGGGCAATGTATGCTCACTATTTTGTTGCACAAATTTAGCACACCACATATATATATATATAAGTATATATAAAAATGTATTTGAAAATGAAAAAGGAAAAGAAAAGGAAGAAGAAAAGGAAGAAGAAAAGAAGGAACCGGCCCGAGCAGCCCAGCAAGGCGGCCCAACCGCGCTTGCCTGCACGATCGCCCGTGCGACTGCGCGCTGCGCGGCCCAACCAGGCCGACGGCCTAGCAAGAACCGCGCGTCGCGCCGAGCCGCCGCAGCCGCTGACGATGGGGTCCCGCGGTGGGACCCACATGTCATCACGCCCGCTGAGGTCACCCGACCGGCCGCGCGCGCTCGCGTTAGCACTGTTCCCTCGTGTTGCCTCAAAGCAACCTACCTCGACCGATCGATCCCGTGTCGCCCTGTATCGACGCGCGCCCGCAAGCCACCTGGACCGACCAGCCCGTGCAAAGTGCCCATGGCCGCAGGCAAGATTCTCCGCGTGCGCGCGCACCTGCGCTGTCGTCGCAGTGGAACGCTGCCGCCGTGAAGAGCTTTGACACCCAGCGCTACCTAGCCCCCTCTCACTGCTCTCTAGACCCAGATCGAGCCCCAGCTACTGACCTAGAACCCCCCTTGGCCGCTAGATCGAGCCGGAGCCGTGATCGACCGTCCGCCGGCCACCTACCTCCACGTCCGCCCTATAAAGCAAGCACCCCTGGCACCCTAGGGGTTCCTAGGCCACCGCCACCACTCTAGAGGAGCCCAATTCCATCTTGCCAGCCTCAATTGGAGGAGAGGTGGAGGAAGGGGGACGAAAGGAGTCGGGGAAGAAGAAGAAGCCGCCGCCGGAGTTGGAGAAGAAGACCGTCGTCGCCGACCTAGAGCTGCTGTTGCTACGTTGGGAGCACGAAGGAGGAGCAGTACCGCGAGCTGGAGCCACTTGGACTTGTACCGCGCCTTCATCCCCATCCGCATCGGTGAGCACCCCCGCCATGCCATCTTCTCGACCCCCACCATGCTGCTGGCCATGGCGCTCCGCCGTGAGCGCGTAGGCCCAGGTCGCTACCGACCTCACTGGACACACCCGCACACATGCATGAGACCAGCCTAGCCTCCTTGGACCACGGCATCAGGAGGATGCCGGAGCGGAAGCCGCCCCGTTCATCGCTGCGCGCCGAGCGCTGCCGTGGTGAGATCACCCAGCCGTCCTTCCATTGAGCCTCGACCTCCATTGTTTCCGGATCTGCACTCGCCTTGATGAGACGGACTCCGTGCGCACCCTAGCTCCGCGTTTGCCTCGCCAGAGCACTGACCCGAACCACCTTGTCGTCGACGTGTCATTGTGTTGCCGCTCTAGAGCGCCGCCGATCACCGTCGTTTCCTGCCACCTCCGACCACCCCGAGGAGTAAGAAGAAGCCGGGAAGCTCCGCCGTGACGTGCTGCATCGATTGGGCAAGGAGATGGAGACCGTGGACCCTCTCAGAGTGTTGTTGCTATGCACCGAGGACCTGTCGGAGCTCCGCCGTGGGAGTTGCTGCCTGCGCGGACTCCACCATGTTTTTTGTTCACCGCCGGCACCTCGGGCAGGTGCTGCGTGACTCCAATCGCCCATCTACGCCACCAATTGGAGCTGGAGTGACTCGGTGTGAAGTGTACACCGAGCTGCCATCCGCCGTAGAGCTCGTCACTAGAAGCAAAGCTGCCGGCTTGAAGCCCATCAACGTGACCGTCGTGAAGTCTCGAAATCGATGGGCGGGTTAATGGCACCGGAGATCCATTGTGGCACCAGGAATCGAGGGTTTCCCCGCCGCCGATCGCCGAGGAGGAACCCCACACTGGAGCCGATCTCGTCTGAGACGGATCACGCGCTCGAACCGACCCTCGAGTTTGACCCTTCGGCAAACTGACCCTCGAGCACCGAGCACCACTGTTCCGCCGAAGAACCGCTGTGGACTTGGCTTGTGCGCGGACTCCGCCGCGTGAATTGGTCACTGCAGGTGTAGTGTAGGAGTGTAAGGCAACCTTAATTGCACTCCTGAGCCTAGCCAAGACTTGGATTCGAGCAGTGACGGGCTGCCGTCGAGCACCATACCCCTCGAGACCGTACCCACGAGACCGTATCCTCGAGACCTAACCCTCGAGACCATAACTCCTCGAGACCTAACCCTCGAGACCGTAACCCTTGAGACCATACCCCTCCAGACCATATCCCTCAAGACCGTACCCTCGAGACCTAACCCTCAAGACCGTAACCCCTCGAGACAGTACCCTCGAGACCGTATCCTCGAGACCTAACCCTCGAGACCGTAAC
>CM041640.1:43117686-43130805 GCA_023333625.1 Bothriochloa decipiens | reverse complement strand
CGAGACCGTACCCTCGAGACCGTATCCTCGAGACCTAACCCTCGAGACCGTAACCCCTCGAGACTATACCCCTCGAGACCGTACCCTCGAGACCATACCCCTCAAGACCGTAACCATTGAGACCGTACCCTCGAGCCCTTTTTCTTTTCAGAAAATGGTTAAATCTTTGAAAATTCATAACTAATTCATACGAGCTCAGAAAATTATGATCCACATATCCAAATTTTCTTAAATCAAGCCCTATCTATCTAGGCTATGTTTGAGTGCATTTGGATCTTCTATTTTGCAATCATTCCTTGTGCTAATCTATAGGGGTAGCTTTCGTGACCGTTAAATCTTGTTACAGGCTCGAGCGAGGACAAGTCTGACGACAGTGACTACCAGGAGAAGTCCGACAGCTACGTCAGTGAAGGTGCCACACACCATCCAACCTCGTAGATCCCATTACGCATGGCAATTATAGTATGGCTAGTGCTTTAAATTCATGTTGCTATAAAGCTATGCCTGTGCTAGGACTGCATAGTAGGGTGAGGGTTGAGTTGATCGAGCCAGGATCTACGATGAGCTTTTGGAGCGAGTCTTGCCAGGGAATGGTTCTGGACATTCCCATGAGAGGAGCCTATGGCGGGCTAACTGAGATGTGATGGTGGTCCATGGGTGTGATCCTCTGAGAGGTGGAGCCCGGGATGAAGGTGCCGTTATAGCACGTTAAAGATAAACCCTGATGAAGATATCCCGGTTTGGTCAAATCTAGGAACTGTTGCGCTGGTATTCGGACCTAGGAATCTCTTGCTTTCCACTCGCTCTCCATGGGGGGAGACGGCCGAACCGCTGGATAGGTCGATGCCACTACTGCTAGGCGAGAAGTGATAGGAAGGTATATGCATGGGATGGAGCTAACACCCTACCGAGACGATCATGGCACCCCCTTCGGGAGTGGGTACATGGCATGGCATCCTCTACGGGAGCGGATACATGCTCTCTTCACAGTTCCAGTGATCCAGTGCTGGATGGTAGAGTGGCATAGCCTATGGTAGTAGGCGCCTGGAATCTGCCTAGGTGCGCGCGTGCATCGATGATGGTTATCTGGTGGATTAGTGAAACCTCTGCAGAGTGTATGGTTGATCGATCGATACATATGCCGAATCTTCGGCTATGGACCTTTCCTATGTTTCGCATGCACCGGACTAATGAGTGGAGTGTTCTACCTTCCTCTGAGTGTGATTACCGGCCGTGAGCCAGATTAAGGGCTGCGGGCCGCTGAGGCAAGCCAAGAGGGAGTTGGCTTGTCGACCAGAGTCTGAGAGGGTGTTGGAGGAGATGGGATGATGTTATAGATATGGATGGAGATAGATGATGGGAATGGGTTTGTGTTTAAAACTTGTTTATTATACTATTATTTTATATACTTGAACAATTCATAGGAAAACCCCAGCCTTATAGGTTCCTTTTGAGATATCCTTATTTTGCATCCACTTCCACAAAGCAATGCATAGGATGGGAGTGTGGCCAGTACAAATCGTACTGAAAATTTGGTTTCAGGTTCAAGGAGTGAGTACTCATCTGGGGAGTACAGCGATTGAGGGTTTCGTGTCTACGCTCAAGTTGGAGAGAAGAAGATAGCTTCCGCACCTCAAGCCTTACTGTTATGCTACATGAACTCTGATTCCTTCCTGTGGTGATGTAATAAGTTATTATAACTCCCTCTATATGCACTTTTTTGTTCGATGTATGGATTATGGATTTCAACTGTTATCGGGTAATGTGATTTAAATGGTCATATTACACTCCGACACTGTGGATTTCCCTTCGTGGAAATCAAGGTCGTTTTAGCCACACTTGCGGCAAGCATTGGGGTCGGTGAACTTCTTCTCCCTCTTCTTGTCCGCCGGTGCCTTGCCTCGCTGCTTGCCTCCATTGCCGCCACAGTCACCACCACCGCGGCTGGATCCTTCCTCAGGCCGGCTCTTCTCCTTCATCCACGCCATCCACTCCTCCTCCATCAATAGCAGCTTGGGCTTCTCCTTCTCCGGTGGTGCCAATTCGTGGCCCTCCACCACCCGCAGCTGCCCAGCCACATCCTCGAACATCAACATGGAAAAGTCCACCATCATCTCAATGGACAACACAAGCTAGGCGTACTTGGGAGGCACCACACACAGGAGCTTGCTGACGAGGTCCTCGTCCTCCAGCGGCTTGCCAAAGGTGGCCAGCTGGCTCGCCAGCAACTGAAGACGCAGCGCGAAGTCCTCCACCAACTCACCAGACTTGAACTAAATGTCATTGAACTCCCAGCGCAGCTGCTGCACCTTGCCCCGCTTGGCTCGATCCGAGCCAATGCAGAACAACTCCAGCATCACCCACGCCTCCTTCGCTATCTTCTTCTAGCCCAAAATTGCTCCCACCAAACTCCCTCACCATGCGCACCTCCGTCACTTGCAGAGCCTGCTGCAGAACAAGCTCCTTGTCCCCAGCGCTTGTCCCTCTGCCTAGCAGACCCGCACCAGAGTCTGATATCGCTGGCGGTGAAGCCTAACAACGCTATATGGCTCCGATACCACATGTTGAATGCTGGATCCTAGCGTTGTCAAGGCGAGCAACTCCTGCTCGACCCTCCCTTTGACCTCCTCTCTGAATCAAAGAAGAAGACGAGCTTGAGCTCGATAACGCATGCACACATAGCACCCTCTCTAGTTCAGCGTAGGCTGAACTGAAACTCTAAAATGTGGTGGCAAGAGCCGCCTTTTCATTGCATTGCCTTGCATATATATACAAGCCTCCACCTGCTATAAGGTATGGCCATGTGCCTCCTGCTCCACCTACCCTGGTATGGGCTTATATCATCCTTCTACCAACATGGCTGATGTAATACTACCTGCTACTAGTACTAGTGATGGCCTATTGCCATACTGCTACAGGACCAAAGACATGGACAGCCATGAGCTAAACATCTACCTGTCCTTGACCTCACTAGAGATAAAAGAATGGAGGATCAGCAGATTATGTCTTACAGTCCATTCTCTAGAACAAAATGTTGCAGTGCTTCTTTGCAAATTAGAGAAGACTCAACACACAAGATGGAAGATTTCTTCATGTAAGTCCTGAAGAAATGTTATGCAACATTTGATCAACCATCTACCTTATGAGGCAAGATTAGGAGGGCTAGTCCTAGCTCATTGGAGTTATCCATATGAGAGGTAATTATGTAATAAGTTATGTAAGTTGTTGTCCAAATTAAAAGACCTTAGTTTATTGATCATGGGCATGTTGTTACTTCATATGTGTATCCAAAAACTTAAGAAGAAAATTAGAAATAAGGCTCGAGTTGAAGCTGCCATGGTTGAGGCATTCCTAGTTGAAGAGGTTACAAATAATCTTAGCTTGTATTTTAAATCCACTGCTCCTTCAATAAGAAACAAGATACCTCACTATGATGATGGTGCATCTACATTTTGAGCTACATGTGACCTTGAAATTTTTAAATGGTCGGGTCGATGCATTAGTCCAAGGGGTATTCGTGACATCTCAAATGAGGAATACAAGGTTGCTTTCCTGTACATATTAACAAACATGCCTGAGATGGAAGATTTCTTCATGTAAGTCCTGAAACTATCATGAAAAATCTGAGGTTTCTTTAGTAGAATTTGTGCATATAGGGATAACAACAAATCTTTTCATGTAGAAAATATGAGAAGGAGCAGTGGAAGAGCCATCTTCCTCCCACAAAACAGCAACTTCATGATTTAAGGTTAAATGGTTGGAAACATGGTCATGGTATGGAATCAGGGCCAATTTTTTTGAATGGTTCAAAAAAAAGTAATGTTCTTTACCTGTTCTAAAAAGTGTCATTATACTTACTTTTAATTACAAGAAAACTTAAACAAAGTTAACATATAAATTGTTCTTTTCTAGTGCTAGAATCAGCTAGCATTCACAATGTGCTGTGCCAAATGTCTTATGGTTTTTTGCACTCAGGTTACCTCGTATGGGTGTTATGACATTAATGGATATAGATCTCGCTCTAAGAAATATGAGAAAGGAAAATAATGGCTAACAACCATTAATACTGGTGTATATGAAGTATCTGATAATGCTCTTGAGTATTATGGTGTCATAGAAGATATCATAAAGATAAAATGGGAGGGCAGTATTCAACTAGAGTTTGTTTTGTTTTATTGCTGCTGGTTTGATCCAACCTAGGCTTGGTAGAGATCAAGCATGCAGTAGGATTAAAAAGTGTTGACCCATTTGTGATGTCTAGTCAAGTTACTCAAGTTTACTATATGTCGTACCCATGCAAGAACAAGGTGTTGTCACCATGGTGGGTTGATGTGTACACCAAAATACCGATAATATTGAGTCAATGAGTTCTGAAGAGCCAATACATGATGTCTATCAAGAGGAAGGATTGGATGGTACCTTTATTATTGATTTGGGGGATGCATTGGACACCATAATCTCATTGGGCTCTGACGAGATAAATGACCCAAAAGACTTGGAAACAACAGAGAAGGCTGTTGTTCAAGATGAAGAATATGATGAAGAAGATATTGACGAAGAGTATGGAAGCACAGAAGAAGAGGAGGAATTAATGGATGAAGAGGCTGAGGAGACATATGATCCAAATGATTTCTGATCTAGTCATAAACTGCAATTTGGAAAAACTTGTTATTCCAGCAGTTGGTTGTCTGACAACCAGAAATATTCAATCTACTATTATTACTTGTGTGGACTATTAAATTTTAGCTTGTTGTTCACCTTCGAAATTTATTTGTTGTTTTTTACTTGCTGGTTATTCATGCATCCATTTACCTTTGTACAGACTTAACTTTTGTCTTGACTATTTAATTCCTATGCTAATTAACTCTACTTTTTGTGCAGATGACTCGTGCCATTCGTCATGTTCAAACCAATCGTGGTACTAGCAATCGTGGCTCCCATGGCAATGCATCTCATGGTGCTGCTACAGCCTCTGCTAGTGATGGCACCCAAAGGGCCAGAAGTGCTCCTGCCCAAGAAGAGCCACCTAAAAAAAGAGGAAGGAAGCCCGGGCGTGTGATAGAATTAGCACTACCTAAGCCTGGTACCAAGGTGGTGCTTCAACCAAGTGGTGACGAGTGAGTACATTACTAATTGATGCATCATTATTATTATAAATATCTGAACACCTCAATAAACAAATATGTGTGACTGCAGGCAGTTTAGCTATGTTGGCTATGAGAACAAGCAAACCCCTTACAAATACACATCTCAAGTTGGAGTCATTCTTAGAGAGAATACCCTACTGTGTTGGTTGAGGACAGAGACGAGAATGGGGCACTCATTAGGAAGCATGTAGCACAGGAATGGGAAGATTATTTTTTTTCTAAATCCTGCGAATCAAACGGGAGTCTCAAGTGCATATCATGTGCTTTCTGAATTTTGGGTAAGGAATATATTACTTTTCAAGTTAGGAGTATAACTTGCCTAGATTGCTTTTGCTGATCTAGCTTGTCTTGTACACATGCAGCGCTTGTTTGAAGTCAATATAGATGAAAAAGAAGAGGCTGATTGTGTTCTTCAAAAATGTTTGAAGAAAAGAGTTGGGGACATGATGTATCAAGCCCGTGGGGATTGTGTGAAGGAGTACTACAGGGATCCCATTACATAAGAAACTATCGATGATGCACATGCTCACCCGATACAAGTGCAGTATGAACAATACTTGACTGGTAAGTTGAAGTTGGTGTACTGATGAGGTGTGGCCTAGGTTGTGTGCCTATTGGTGCACTAATGAGTTCAAGCTAAAACGAGCTAAAGCACAAGAATGGCGCTTCAAATCACAAGATATTGCTCAAAAGCATGGATATTCTAGGCCATTTACAGAGACACGACAAGTTCTTATATGATATCCTTGCTAATGAGTGTCTTCTTACTACTAGTCATCAATTTTAGGTCCTCTTTTACAGGGCTTAAAACTGCTTGATATACTACTTTTTTCAATTTCCTTGCTGATGTTTACATTGAAAACATATTCTATCTTATAGGAAAAGAAATTTGGTCCAGCAAAGGCAACATTTATGAACACATTTTCTTTGCAACATTCTGGTTTCAAAACTATGGACAGCACTGGCAGTAGTGGTCCAGTTCGTAGTTAGAAAACACAAAAGCTGATTGTAAGCACACTACTTTGTTACATGGAAACCATTTACTTTTCAGACTCTTCTTTTATGATGCAAGTGACTATATGTATGAACATTGTTTCTAGGACGACTATATTTCAGCTGTTAGGAGGGTTGCACATTCAGATGAAGTGGATGGAGAGCATGGGCACATGGAAGGGGAAGGGGATATGGAAGAGGAAAGCCAGCAAGTGCATGAGCAAGAATTGAATGGTAAGGTCTTGTATGACCTCACACGTGGCATGCCCCATGGACGATTTGCCATTGCAAATGGAGCTGTTAGGGCAGCTAATATCAGGGCAACCGCGAAGGAAAACAATATCCGTGCATTAAATTCAGCTTCTAACCAAAGCATGGCGCGTGAAGTTGCACATCTACGACATGAAAACACAAGGCTATAACAGGAGAAGGACAATTGAGGCAAAGTGGCAATAGGCATGATGGTGATACGTGCAAATATTCATCTAAGATTTGTTGTTTTGAATAACATTTGTTCGCATTAGTTGTCAAAAAAACATTTGTTCACATTAACAAGTGGTACATGTTCGTGTGCAGCACCTTTATCGGCGTGTGGGCGAGGAAGTTCTAGAGGAAGCGCTATGCATTCTATCAGCAACACAACCAACTGTGAATATATAAAAAATATTCTATTAGCTATAAATCATTGGTGGAAAATAATAAAACTGAAGGGAATTTTACTGTCCATTGTATGGCATACAATTTAGGAATTTGGCTCCTATGTTTCAGTTAGCCTAACTAGAACTGGCAGTACCCAGTGCACCAGTGAGGAAGTGGCCTCATGTTGATTCTTTTGTAGCTATGGACTTTAGTTACACAGAATCCCATAATCATGTTACACTGAGATGTTCATCTCATGGTAAGGTTTTGGACATATTCTTCCGAGTTCAGTATACTAGTCCAGAATCAGTTCAGCATAACATACTAATTCTTCCCGGTTCAGCTAAATATTTGGACATCTCATGTATTTACAAATGTTGATGCAAACAAGACATCTATGTATGTAATGGATTTATGCTAGATTAATCTATATATATGATGTTATATTGTATCTATCTTGGTATTGTGTACATTATATTAATTATACCAGTTTTAAATTATATGGAAAAGGCTATTATGTCACTTTTTTTATTGGTGGATTTTCCTTGACAGTTGAGGGAAAAGATTCCCTGTTGGTCTAAAACAGATAGGGAAATCACTAACATCTGAGAAAACGCTATTTCCTTGATGGTTATCAGTCGATAGCGAAAAAGGAACTGACAAGAAAAACTCAATTTCTTTGACGGTGTATAGACTGTCAAGGTAAAAGCTCTTATAGCATGGTGGTTTTGCACCATCAAGGAAATATTTTCCCTGACGGTAACACCCAATGTTTTGATGGTTCTTGCCGTCAAGGAATATATACTAATCCTGACGGTTTCGTCAATTCCCCTATCGGTTTTTATCTGTCAAAAAATTAAAAATGTATTGCCCTACCACCGTCAGGGAAATTGTATTTACCCTGTCGAGCCAGCCCTAACGGTTATTCCCTAACGGGGAACCGTCAGGGAAACTGAAATTTAATTTTCCTATCGGTATTTCCTATTTTCCTGACGGTTATCACACCATCAGGGTATTTCCAGTTTCTAGTAGTATAAGGAGAGGATCGTGGCCTTGGATGGTCTCACGGTATATATGTGTCAGGTTGATACATGTCTTATGCAGAAACAGGGTACTTTCAAAAGTGGGTGAAAGATGGTGTCCATATTGTTAAGGCTGAGGAAACTGAAGGAATTGCAAGTGTGTAGCAAGTACTTGAATTCATTATGTATTGCTGGCATGATGTGGCTTGGCAAAGGACAAAAACTATAGCAATTCTTCCTAGAATTTCTTAGATTTCTTAGTTGTCAGCTGTTGCTTCTCGGGGTGCAATCCAACTGTTACTATTGCACATATGAACATGAGATTGAAAAACTAAGAGACACTAGATAAATGTGGTACTTTGTATTTTCACACAATAGTATGAATTTTCTAATATTATCATACCAACTCGAGTGCAGAAAGATCAAAAACTTGCAAATAAATGAAAAGATGGAGAACCTGCATGATGGAAATATGTTACTGCGGATAACCTTGAACAGTGAAACCATGCCAATCAGCGTGAACAGAGTTGTATGGTACACACGTGCATGTCGCACGCACCAGTCCACTAGTATTACCACTTATCACTTTTCGCCTCATGTGACACTCCCAAAGCCTGAAGGAACACATCTTTGGCATTATCACCACAGATCTTACTAAAATGCACAAATGAGTTTTCTATGTTAATAGTCTGCCACGATCATTCATCATAAAATTGTAGCACATTTTGAAGATGATCTGCACTCTCTTCATTGACTTCAAGGAGTAGTGAATTATCAGCAAATAACACATGTGTAATACTTGGTGCACCCTCACAAATATATAGTCACCCCCTTCAGGCGTCCCTCTTCTTCTGGTGAATTCAGTAATGCTGAAAATCCTTCAGCACAAATGAGGAACAAATATGGATAGCCCATGAGGTTAGAAACAAATCGGATTACACATGTATCAGCCCAAGTAAATATATTCCATTCATGACCAAATAAAAGGCTCACATGTCATATACTAAAATGTTCATTCATTCATAATCGATCAATACATGCCATATACTCAAATGTTCATTCGTTCACCATAGATCAATATAACCTTTCCACAACTCTCCTTGTTTTCACAAACCTGTCCTATAGAAAAGGCAAATATAGTGGCAACAACCACCTAATCTTAACAATTGAAAATATGGAACAAAAGTTGGTAAAGGATTTAATGACGCAAACATATAATTACCATACCTTTTTTCTGTTTGGAGAACTTCACCCTCTCAATATTTAGCAACGGCTTGATTGTCGCCATGGTGGATTCCACATCCAATGGCTAGGAGAATTCATGCACAACTGCATGCCATATATGCACGTGTCAAAACACAAGGGGTGCGAGATCTTGCATTTTGATATGGAACGAGGAGCGAACTAATTGGGCATATCAGATTTCTGATTCATATTTATTTTCAAGAAGTTATATGGAAAATCTTTTAGATTTGGGCGGCCAAAGATTTACGCATTATTTTGCCTATAAAATGGACTTGCAACTACAATATGCAGCACTCAAAGAGGCAGCCAAGTACCAAGAAAGAAAGATACGTGAGCATCATCATCATCATCTCAAGTCAAGGTCGGTCCTTAACTCCTCTTTTGTTTTATATTTTCTCTAGAATATGTACAATTTGTTTAGAAAGTAGTGCTTGTATAGTTCAGTATGAAGCCTTGTATGGCATGGTTCAAAATGGCTCTGGTTCCTTTATGCAATGCGTGGAGGAGCCGGTGAACCTAAAAGTAATGGTTTCATCGGCTTCTAGTTCATGGAGGAGCCGGAGCTGAGCCCTTACCAATCTACATATATGTCATTCAATCTAAGCTAGAACTCTGTAATAATCATTCATTCTAATCTGTTGTATGTAAAATATAGACATGTTTGTCATTAATACATGATATGATACTGTGATTTGGAATAGTATATGTTGTACAATGTTGTAATCAAATAGAGAATGTTATGAATTTGCTTAATCTTATTCATAGGATGGAGAAACGAAGAATATATTGGAATTGATTTTATTATTTTTTTTTGCAGTATCATGGCATCCAGGAACCAAGGGTCTACCCCAAGGGCATTAGTTGTGGAGGATAACAAAGTTGATCGTGCGATCCTCATGCACATGTTGCACAAACTTAACTAGGAGACTACTGCTGTTGAGAATGGGAAAGAAGCTATTGAAATTTTCCTCAAAGGGAAAACATTCGACATTGTTTCCTCAGATAAGGATATGCCCATAATGTCAGGCCCTGAGGTATATATTTAAACTAGATAATAATAGTAGATTTATATTTATTCCTGGTAATTTTTTTCATGCACATCCATACATTTCTCCATTTCTCCAGGCATCATAGAAACTAATAAATCTTCTATCATTTCAACTTATTAGTATTACTTATCAATTGTTTCACTTGTATTACATTACTGCATAAAAAAGACTTGTAGCGTATATGAAGCTAGCGAACCAATTCAGTTATTTTTTACAATTGAATTTTGATTGCCCTAGTAATATAATCTAAAGTTAAGCATCATTAGAATTATGACTCATAAGTGATAAAAAGATAATTTCTTGGTGGGTCGTTTTACAGGCTGTAGCCAAGATCCGTGCCTTGGGAGCTTCCCAGGTGACGATTGTTGGGGTCTCAGTGGATTTCAGTGGCCGGGAGGCTTTCATGCAAGCTGGTGCAAATGAGTTTGTCCCCCAACCAGTGAAGCTTAGGACTCTCGAGTCTATCCTCGAGGTGGTGACACTTAGAGCTTCAACTGAAGGCCCGAGGGAAGGCAGACCATGCAAGCCTTCCAGACGAGACCAGGAGCTTTGCCAAGATGAAGCCTGCTAAGAAAGAGACAACATGTAACTAGGTGGGAACCCATGGTTGATGTGTGCTCTTGTGTGTTGAGTCTTTCATTGAGTTTGGAGACTAACCATGGCATGAGTATGCATGAGCCACTTGTCCCTTGGTTGTATTGTTGTGCAAGTGTGGAGCATAGGATGGTCGACGAACATGGAGAAGGCCAAGGACGTGCCATGCCAATACACAGTGACCAGTGAAGGACGGATATGTGGCCAGGACCAACATACCAAGATTGCTGGAAGACTGATCATGATGGCTGATATTTAGGGACATGAACAAGCAAGAGTATATGTGGAGTAGTTGACCTTGTCGACCAAGCCTAGATGCCAGCTGACCTAGTCAAGCAAAGGCGCTAGACAGGTGGTTGACGATGATGGTGACACATGTCTAGATCATGGAGAATGTGTAGCAGATACACCTTCAAGTGGATTGGCAGCGGTTTTGAGCCACAGAACCATGTGTTGGGCGGTTTTGGGGTTTGGGCCTCAAAACCTTGTAGGAAATCTAGTGGAAATGAAAGGAGGCATGTGGCGTCAACAGAAAGCTTGCGTTGACGTGAAGAAAACTCATGAAGAACCCATGGCCACATGCTTGATCTCAAGTTGGGCATATCATCTCAAGTTGGACCATATGCCCCTGATGTTAAGTGATTCAGCCAAAATATTTAAGGGAGTCTGTGAATGTGTAATATCTCTATAAATAAGCTACCCCCAACCAGCCAATCGCTTCAAGTTTAGTTTTCCTACATGTACATATCTAGGTTTTCATTCTGATGTAACCAGCTGTGGTTGGTTTTGAATAAACAAGAATCAACAATGTGAGAGATTGAAACCTGCAGCTGGCCGGCAAAGAACGGAATGAAGCAATCATTCATTTGAATATTGAGTTCATGGTATTGGCTCCGTACCTGGGCTTTTATAGAAGACTGCTTCGTAGAATATGGCTGTAGTGGCCTCACATTTTATGGAGAAGGTGGCCGTTTTACCTGGGCACATGGTTGGTGGTCTAGTCTTCGGATAGATAGCCATTAATATACTTATCTCTTCTATTTTTGCTCTTGTGTAAGGCTGTGTGCCGTTATCTCTTCTATTTTTGCTCTTGTGTAAGGCTGTGTGCCGTCCAGGTAGAGGTACGAAGGATTTAAGTTGACATATAACTTTGATGTAACAATATTGAAATCAATAAAACTCTTCATTTCGAAAATAAATCAAGTTTTCTTCTTGTTTTCATTTCTTCTTGATTGGGAGGAATTTCTTGGGAAACTTCGTGCTTGGCTTTTTACGATTTTGGTCTAGATTTTTAGGGAAAATCTATGCTTGACATATGATGAGGTATCCCAACACTACTGTGAAACTGAACTTCCGTAGCGGACATAATCGATTTACCGCAGCGGGCAAGGGTGTCCGCTGCCGCTACCACGCCATGGTAAATCGTGGCTAGCCGCAGCAGGCACCACTGCCGCTGCAGTTAATCGGGATTTTCCGCAGCGGGCACACAAGAAAGCCCGTTGTGGTAAAAAATTTCCAAAAAACAAAAAAAAATAAAAGAAAAGCCCATATGGGCTGGATCTAGGCCCGCCGAGCCCGCCGCTACCGGGAGCTCGCCATATCCGCCGCCTGGAGCTCCTCCTCGATGGATCTGCCTCTGTGGACACGCGTTGCCGTGGATCCCAGAAGCCGTGGCCCCTCCTCGTCAAGGCTCGTCCTCGCCGCACACCGCCCTGGCCGCAGCCCGCCACAAACCCGCCGCCGGACATCCACCTTTACCACTGGATCTTTATCACCACCACCTCTGACCTCGCCGTTGCTCCGCTATCGCCAGATCTAAGAGGGAGGAAGGGAGTGAGGATGAATCCACACTGGATCTGAGAGGGATGTGTGAGGGAGATGAAAGAGAGAGGGAGAGAGACCTTCATGGCCGCCGCGGGCCAAGCACCTGGCGTCGCGCCTTGCATGTCGAGCACCCCGGAGGCTGAGCGCCTCACGCTATCGCGGGCCTCGCACGTCGAGCACCCTGGAGGCCGAGCGCCTCACGCCGTTGCGGGCCTGGCGCCTCGCGTCGCCGAGCCCCCGAGGCCTCGCGCCTCGCGCCGCCGCGGGCCTGGCGCCTTGCGCCACCGAGCCCTCGAGACCTCGCGCCTCGTGCCACCGTGGGCCGAGCGCCTCGCGCGTCGAGCCCCCTGAGCCAAGCGCCTCGCGCCGCCGTGGGCCGAGCGCCTCTCGCGCGGAGCCCCTCGAGGCCTCACGCCTCGTGCCCCCGCGGGCCTCGCTCCACGTCGGCCAGGGTAGGGGAGTACTTTGGGGAGAGAGAGGAGGGGAGTGCTTCGGGGTGAGAGAGGAGGGGAGTGGAGCTCATGAAGGAGCAACGACATGCGGAGAAGAGAAGTGCGTGGGGAGAAGAGAAAGCGACATGCCGGGCCCGAGGGAGGAGTGGGGAGT
>CM041640.1:43096753-43117676 GCA_023333625.1 Bothriochloa decipiens | reverse complement strand
GAGTGGGGAGTGGAGATTGGGAAACCCTAGTTCGGTATTTATATGATAAAGGGTACCAGGCTTGCTGGGCTGCCTTTTGGGCCTCAATATTTTCCATGACGGGCCTTATAGGATGCCCGTTGCGGTAAATCGATTTACCGCAGCGGGCATCTTAAAGCGTCCGCTGCAGTAAATATCATATTTTCCGTAGCGGACACTTTAGGATGCCCGCTGCAGTAAATCGATTTACCGCAGCGGACAAAAATATACGCCATGGTAAAAAGAAGGCCCGCTGTGGTAAATCATGTGATTTACCACAGCAGACATCTTAAGTGTCCGTCACGGAGTCCCAAAGTGTAACACTGCAGTTAATCGTACGTGGCGTAGTGCAATCACCAATCAATGATTCTTCCAAAAAAATTCCCATTTCTAGGGTGTCTTGTTTTATATAAAATTAATCTTAAAATCTTGATCATTGGGTTTGGTATCTGGTTGAGATGGATGCCGGATGATCGAGGGAAGCCGTTGTCCAAGATCTCAGCTTGGCTGAATTTGATTTAACCAAGTTTCTGCTTTTTTCTCGTGGATCCCTTGCTGGAAAATGCGTCTGCTGCGCAAACTTTGTCTGACGCTCGTGCTCGGATCGAATCCGATGCTGAGCTTCAGTCTTTACAGTTCATCTACTCCGACGACTTGTCTTTATGTGTGAATGTGTGATCCTTTCCCTTCTCTGCGTTTTGCAGCATCAAATCGTTTCCTGGTTTTACAGCAGTGCAGCAGTAATTAATCGCCACAGTAGCGGTCGTTGCACTCTGTTGAGAGCAGTTGCTCTTTTGATTTTCAGTTCACGTGCTCTCGGGAGCAGAATTAACTTTCTCCTACTTGTCAGGCTGGACAGAATTCTGGTTTCAAGTTGTTGGGACTCAACTTTAGTAACAGCTGTGCTTGGTATAAGGCTAGGGTGGGGTCAGACCATGCACCTATGGTGCTTGATACTGGTGAACATAGGGAGGTCAGATCTAAATATTTCTTCTTCCACGAAAAGTGGTTCCAGTTTGATAGATTTGGGGAGCTAGTTAACCGCAAATGGTTGCAACTCAGCAACCAAGTGCAGGGTCAGGAATATTCTATGAACAAGTGGAACAGGTGTTTGCAGCGTCTAAGACAATTCTTGAGAGGGCGGAAGATGAGATTATCTGGGGAGCAGAACAAAATGAAGAGAGACCTGACTATGAGAATTGAGGAAATTGATAGGTTGCTGAACAGAGATGACTGTCTCTGGAAGAATGGGAGAACAAACTTGAGGAAATACATAACTTGGAGCTTCTGCAATGGAAACAAAAGGCATGGAAAAATTGGGTGCTCCAAGGTGATGCTAACTCTCACTTTTTCCACCAATTCATGAATGGGAAAAGAAAGAAAAACTCAATCATCTTTCTAGATTTAGAGAATGGTGAAGTAAGAGGGCAGGCCAATATCACTCAACACATTGTGGACTTTTATAAGGTACTGTTTGGTAGTGGGGGAAAATTCCATCTCAAATTGGGTGATAACTTTTGGCCTAATAATATGTGTTTGAGTGAGGAGGATAGACTTCATCTTGGAAAGCAATTTACTATGGAGGAGATAAAAATACTATTATGGAGATGAAAGAGAATTATGCACCAGGTCCAAATGGCTTTGGGGTGCCATTCTTCAAGAATGTTGGGAGATATACAAGAATGAACTATGGAGCACGTTCCAAGACTTCTGGAATAATCAACTAGACATCAGGAGGCTGAATTATGGAGTAATTACTCTGGTGCCAAAGATTAAGGAGGCGAACACAGTTAAACATTTTAGGCCCATCTGTTTATTAAATGTGGACTACAAGTGCTTCACCAAGGTGCTTACTAACAGACTGGTGCCAGTTGCTAGGAAGGTCATTGGGAGTAACCAGACTGGGTTTGTGAAAGGGAGAAACATACTTGAAGGTGTGGTTGTGTTACATGAGGTGTTTCATGAGCTGCATAGAACCAAATCAAAGGGTTAATTCTTAAAATAGATTTTGAAAAGGCTTATGACAGGGTTAGATGGGACTTAAAGAGGCATTAAGGTAGACAGAACTAAAATTAAAGTGATTGAACAACTACCTCCGCCTATAAATGTGAAAGGAATTAGAAGATTTTTGGCCATGCTGGTTTTTATCGTAGATTCATAAAAGACTTTTTATATATTGCTAGACCTCTTACAAGTTTGCTAGCCAAAGATGCTCCTTTTGAATTTGATGATGCATGCTTAAGATCTTTTGAAACTTTACAGAAAGCTCTCATTTTCGCACCAACCATTCAACTCCCTGCTTGGTCTTTATCTTTTGAAATTATGTGTGATGCTAGTTATTATGTTGTGGGGATAGTTTTAGGACAGACTAGAGATAAGAAGCATCATGCAATAGCTTATGCTAGCAAAACTTTGATAGGACCTCAGCTTAATTATGCAATCACTGAAAAGGAGCTCCTTGCTGTTGTTTTTGCTATCGATAAATTTAGATCTTACTTAGTGGGAGATAAAGTAATTATTTATTCTGATCATGCTGTTTTAAAATACTTGCTCACTAAGAAAGATGCTGAACCTCGTCTGATAAGATGAATTTTGCTACTCCAAGAATTTGATTTAGAAATAAAAGATAAAAAGAGAGTAGAAAATTATGTTGCTGATCACTTGTCTAGAATGCAGTTTGAGAATCTGCAGGAACTACCTATTGATGACTCACTTCAGGACGACATGCTCTACGGAATCAACAGATCTGACCCCTGGTATGCAGATATTGTTAATTTTATGGTATCAAGTTATGTACCACCAGGAGGGAACAAAATAAACTCGTCCAGGAGAGTTGTGCTCACATATGGGATGAGCCATACATCTTCCGAGTATGTGCCGATAGCCTACTCAGAAGATGTGTACCTGCTGAAGAAGGAATAAAGATAATTGAAAGATGTAACTCATCACCATATGGAGGGAAATACGGGGCATTCCGTACATATGCAAAGATTTGGCAATGTGGATTCTTTTGGCTAACAATGTATGAAGACACAAGAGAATTCATCCGAAGATATGGACCATGTCAAAGGCATGGTGATATCAACTCTAGAGATGCCATGCCACTCACCAACAACCTTCAGATTGAACTCTTCGATGTCTGGGGAATTCGTTATATGGGACGATTCCCACCATCAAAGAAGTGCGAGTATATACTGATGGCAGTTGACTATGTCTCCAAGTGGGTAGAAGCACTGCCATGCAGGAATGCCGACAACATAAATTCAAAAAGGTTGTTTGAAAAAATAATATTTCCAAGATTTGGAGTCCCAAGGATAGTGATTAGTGATGGAGGATCTCACTTCATTGATAAGCGCTTTGAGCACTACTTGTCAAGACATGGAATACGTCACAACGTCGCTACTCCTTATTACCCTCAGACAACTGGCCAAGCAGAAACATCAAATAAGCAAATCAAGAATATTCTGCAGAAGACAGTAAATGAAATAGGTACTGCATGGAAAGACAAGCTACCTGATGCACTCTGGGCTTATAGGACAGCATACAAGATACCAATTGGGATGTCTCCATTTCAATTAGTGTATGAGAAGACTTGTCATTTACCAGTTGAGCTAGAATTCAAAGCTCACTAGGCTATCAAGAGATGGAACATGGACCTTGAAGCTGCAGGGGAAAAGAGGAAGATGCAACTCTCCGAACTAGAAGAGTGAAGAGAAAAAGCTTATCATAATTCGAAGATCTACAAAGATAGGGTAAAGAGATGGCATGACAAGAGAATCAAAAAGAAGGAGTTCGCCCTGGGAGATAAGGTATTACTTTTTAATTCCAGGGTTAAGCTTTTCGGACATGGAAAATTATGAAGTAAATGGGAAGGACAATTCAAAGTGGTAAGCTCATCATCACATGGGGCGATCAAACTTCAAAACGACGAAGGTACGTTATTCAAGGTAAATGGTCAACACCTTAAATTATTTTTAGAGCCTAATAAAGAAGTATAAGAATTAGACGTAATTAATTTCTTTCTTAATTAAAAGTGCTTTGGGCCTGACTTTTTACTTTTTGGTTATGGGGCCCAACATATATTTTCTGAATAACAAAAAAAATATAAAAACTATTACGAAAAAGTTGGGACCGAGAGGGCTCGAGGCCAGGGCGCCCGCCCTGCCCCTACGCCGCCTCGCCACCACCTTTTTGCTTCGTGATTCTTCTACATTCTTCTATCAAAAAGAGTTTATTCCAAGTCGATCCGAGAATTGTTCGTCACAGAGATGCCTTCGAGGTACCATTTTGGTCCTCCCAGCCCCACTATAAAAAGAACCCATGACGTCAGCCATTCTCATTCTATCTAAACCTTCACCTCCTTATGAGTAGAAGCTTGCTAGCTCTCTCCTCGCTCTAATGGCCAAGGACAACCTTCCTAATCCCGATAGGAGAATCATCCCCTACGGGATCGATCTCAACAAGCTCTGGCAGAAGACCCAGATCTCAAAGCCATAGTCTTGGTTAGCGAGGCTCGCCCTCTTGCTACCATTCTACCACCTAAGCCTCGCTCCTATGGTGCCTCCTACTTCACGCAACCAGTCCTCACGGCGCCGCCTCTACCTCTTCAACTCGAAGGAGCGCCGCCGAAGGGTCCTATCATGAAGCTGCCTGCTGGAACCAAGGTCCTGCCTCCAAAGCACAATGAGACTCATGGGTATGAAGACCAACAGGAAAGGAGAGATCATCTATGCTAAGTATAGCATGGGTGAACACACCTACTTCGAGGGAGTCTGTGCTGATCCAACCAAAGTCAAGGTTCTACCTCCAAAGGATGCTCCCAAGCATGCCCTTGCTGCTTCTAAGATGCCTCACAAGCGCCGCAAAACTTTAGCTGATCTAGAAAAAGAGCTAGAGGCCCAGCACGCTGTCACCTCTTCCATAGAAGCCACCTAGCGCGTTCACGGAGGTGTATTCTCAATACTTATGAGAAAGTAGAGCACACAGATAAGATTAGCAAGAAAACCATAGAAAGAGTTGATGCGCTAGAGAAGGAATAGATTGATGAGTTAGTCAAGCAGTTGATAGGGCACTGTTTGGTTAGTCACAAGTTTGTTTAGATAAAGATTAGTTTGCTTAATTAGTTCGATTCTTTTCCCTTAAACAATTTGTAATTTGTGCCCCGCACGATACTGAAATAAAGAGTTGGTCATTATTATATTGGATATATTTTGTCTCTTTTGTCTCCACCATGTTGTGTACGAAGGATAACAGAAGCAAGTGTCGGGGAGATCCTGGACAACATAACGAATAGATTTAACAGCAACGATCAGAAAATTTTATAAAGATATGACACGAGTACACTGCACGTCGAAGCAGAGCCCGAGAGGCCACCAAAAGTAGGGCGCCCGCCCTACTGCTTAGGGCGCCCGCCCTGGGTATGAGCCCCCCTGGCTCCATCCTTCGACCACGGTCAGGTTTGCTTCCTTCACATCACGTTTTTCATATATGCAATTTTCTATCTCGTTCGCACTTAAATGCTTCAATTAAAAAGGCTTAATAATTAAAATGAGATGGTAATTATTTTAGTCATGATTAAAAAGGCTTAATAATTAAAATGAGAAGGTTTAATAGAAATTTAGTGTTGGATGCCCTTTCTTTTTCTACATACTTAGAACCTGCTTTGCTCGCTGGTAACCCCAGCTTTATTGTATTCTGTTGAACGCGCTGGCTTTCAATAAAAGTCGAGGAAACTCTTTCTAAAAAAGAATTAACTTTCTCCTGCGGATCGAGGGGCACGGCAACGGGAAGCCTAGAGAGGGGCGACCATCGAGTGCATCTGGCCCGGACAAGAAGCGCAGCTGGAGCGGCAGCGGTAGACAGGCGGCGGTGTGAAGCTGGACGTATATGCGCGATGCTGCCGAGGGAGACAAAGCGCTGGAGGCCAGTTTTTTTTTCTTTTTTTTTGGTCAGTGGGTCGACCCACACCCCGTGACTCCATTTGGCACCAATTTGTGCTGGGTTGGCCAAATGGGAATGTACACCATTATTAGTACTTTGGGTACTGGGGTTCCAAATTCTGCATCATGAGTTCAGATGTTCGGACGTCTTTTTCTTGCAACAGTGAATTACTACTTCAAGTAATCATTAGCTCATCATTGAAGCATTAGATTACTTCATTTTGCATAGAGCAGTAATCACGGTTTGGAGGTTAATGACATTTCCTTTTTGCGCAGCAATCTATTTCAAAGCTGTTCACTCAAAAAAAATCTATTTCAAAGCTGTTCACTCAAAAAAAATCTATTTCAAAGCTTGGTTTTTCGACTTCTTGGATTGTGAGCTGCAAAAGTTTTGAGTGCTTCTATATGTCTTTGCTTCTGCGATATAGGCTCAGCATATCGCAAGTTGTTACGTGTGACCTTGACAATTAGAGATCTTAGGTTAATTTTTTTAATTGGCTCTCATTTACCCCCTCCCTCTGGTCTGCCTGTTTGGTTCTTCTCTAGGATTTACACTAAAGAGAATTGTAAAGACAATAGTGCTCTCGAAATGAATAAAGTTCACTTTGCCCTCAAATATTGCGTTAACAAAGAAAGAAATATCGTCTCACTAAACGAAGGGTCTTATACCAACCAAAAGACCAAGGAGGTGTTGGTATACACAACCTAGATATAAAAAAACATAACATTGCTTAGCAAATGGTTGTTCAAGCTTCTCACAATGGATGACACGTGGCAACAATTGCTTTGAAATAAGTACCTTGGTTCTAATCCTTTAGAAGAAGCTGATTAGAATGAGACTCACATTTCGGGTTCTAGGCTAATGAAAATTAAGCATGATTTCCTTCACTTTAGGTCATTCATTGTAAAAGATGGATCACATGCTCCATTTTGGGAGCAAATGGTTGGTTACACAACATTATGAGATTAGTATCCTTGCCTCGACAACATAACTAGACCTAAACATGTTATCATAGCATAAGTCCTTGACACATCTCCGCCAAATCTTTGTTGGCGTGGGGATATAGCTAATCAGGCCCAATTTAGTAGTATGGAACAATTTGTTGCCACTCATTGCTGACATCAGTTTAGGACATGAGCCTAATGTATTATACTGGAACCTAGCTCCACATGGACAATTCTTGATGAAATCACATTATCATGCCCCAGTCCATTTAGAGGTTGTTGATATTTGTTACGCACACAGAAGATAAGATAGGTAATCCGCAAGAGCATGGATATTGGTGAGCACTTCACCCGGGAAATAATTCCAGAGTATCGTATTTATTTATCCGTAAGAAGAAAAGTGCGATGACTAACCCAATCTATACTACTACCACTGAGCCACAAGCATGGTAATTTTGATATAAGAGATATAGAGAAGACTACTTACGGCACCCTGGTTCTAACCTGTGGCAAGCTATGCGACTATTGCTCTATTGGGGACATACCAAAGGAAAAGGGACACCGCAGAGGATGCTTAACCTCAGGCTTTTAATCCTACCAGTCCTTCCAACGGGAGGAGGCTCTAAAGGTAGCAATGGGACTGTCACTTCCCACGCTACTACCAACCGATCCGGCTAGATAGGGGATATCTACGAGTACCCAAGCCTAAGCACCACGCTTACACTATGGATGTTCTACTCTACCCTCTACACGAAGAGAATAAAGTAAACTCGTAAACCAAAGAACAATAATAACAAGAACTTACTAGTATTTAGAAGTTGAATCATCGAAGAATCTCAGAAGCAAGCTCCGGGTTAGGGAGACTTGATCCCGCAGGTACAAGCTAGAGAGGAGACGCCGACAGGCCAGGCTTCCTCCAAATTCTACCTCCACTTTATCTCTCTCAATCTAGAAGAATAGCACTAATCTCACATAGAGACTAAAAAGCTAATATCTCTTGAATGCTAGGCTCTAAAGAGAAGAGATCCATTCAAGGGACCCCTCTCTAGCTAATTCTCTCTAGAAATAATAAATTAGGGTTTTTGAATTGCTCTTGCCCTAGGGCTAGGGGCCCTACTTATATAGTCTCTAAGATGCACCGTAGCCCTCGGATCAAACCGACCTTCATGCACGGCTTAGATTTATCCTCAAAGGCGGTTAGGGGCAGGATCCACGAGTTGAGCTCTGATTGGCTGAGGGCCAGGGCGGGCGCCCTAGAGGCTACGTCGGGCGCCCTATCATCCTGACAGGTGGGCCTCACCTTCCAGGGGGTGCCTTCCCAAGTCTTCTAGAGTCTTCATTTTTGTGCGTGGGTCTTTCTCTCTTTGTAATCATGACATGTGGACCTAAATTGCTTATTTCCTGATAACTCCCTGTAGAAATAGATATTTATCAAAACTCATGGAATTCTATCAGTATAAATCCCTAGTCTATGATGATACTTCTTTCTACAACATTTTCATGGTTAAGTTGACGGTTAAAAATGATAGTTAACTACCATCAACAAACTCCCGCACACTTAGACTTTTACTCATCCTCGAGAAAAGGATGAATTACCTAAGGCATAATCTCTGATCAAGACATCAATAGTAGATTGTTCCTTAGTCATACCTAAACTATGAGATTCAAAGTGTCTACCAAACAACTTTGGGTAGTTGAGGAATGGAACAGCTTTTTGAAATAAAACTTAGCTTACCTTCTCCTTCATGTGGTACACTCAAGTCACTCAATATATGTAGTATTTGTGGATTCTCACTGAGGCATGTATGGTGAATGTCTTGCATCCTATTCTAGAAAAGCTTATATGGAGCTGAAGGTATTTCAAGGATATAGCATACTCACCTTGCATATGTTGCCTAGTCAAAATGGGATCCTCAGAGGGGAGTGTCATACCCTTAGATCAAGATTGTGCATGTGTGTGGAAAGTATTTGGTGGCTAATCCTAATTCTACTTTGCTCCTTGAACAAGGTTCCTCTCTTTTAAAATAGAAAATGACTTTCTTCAAAAGACTCATGGGCCATCACATATATTATTTTTTGGGGTATTTATTTTTTTGATTCCCCTCTTTCTTTTCTTTTCTTTTCTATCTTCTTTTTTTTGCATAGCCTCATGTAACATGATAAACTTTGAAATAAAGACTTGGGAAGAGAGGAACTTGAAAAGAGAGATATTACAGGCTTGGAGCATTTATTTGAAAAAAAATCCTATAAATATTTTTGGATCTTCTCCCAGTGTAGGAGATAGATAAATGGCAAAAAGCATGTTTTTGCATACTCCTAGTGTAGGAGCAGAAGAAATATATCTGGGTGCAAGTGATCTTGATCTTAATGAATATGACCCTTCTCTCGACAAGGGTCTCACACGGGTTGACCAAACTCAACACAAAGCAGCAGCCTATGTGCTAGTCTTTCATACTTTGAGAAGGCTCTAATAGGTATTTTATTTTTACCACAGAGGAGAAGTATAGCTAATAACTTTGATAATTTTATAAAAGAAACTCTCCAAATGACAAAGCATCAGAAATCAGGTTCTCGTTATTCTACTATCTCACACTCCACAACCACTTAAGTTAGATTGGGGTCCCTATAAAATTAAGTTCCCAACAGCAACAGGACTCCCAGGAAAAATCATGGTGAGAGTCTATCTTGAGATCATGACTATAATAATTACCTTCTCATTTTAATTATTGAGCATTTTTCGTTAAGCATTTAATTTTGATCGAGACAAAAAATTGCATATATGAAAAACATGATGTCCAAGGAGCAAACCTGACCGTGGTCGAAGGATGGAGCCAGGGGGCCAACACCCTGGGCGGGCGCCCTGATTAGTAGGGCGGGCACCCTACATGGGTAGCCTCTCGGGCTCTGCTTTGGGGTGCAGCGTTCTCGTGTCATATCTTTGTAAAATTTTCAATCGTTGCAGTTAAATCTATTCATTAAGTTGTCAAGGGCCCCCCACACTTGTTTTTTGTTATCCTTCATACATAGCATGGTGGAGACATAAGAGACAAAAATATATCCAATATAATAATTGACCCAACTCTTTATATCAGTATCATGTAGGGCACATATTACACTTTGATGAAAGGAAATGAATCGAACTAATCAAGCAATATAATATTTATCTAAGCAAACTCGTGACTAACCAAACGGTGCCCTATCAAGTGCTCAACGAACTCATCAATCTATTTCTTCTCTAGCGCATCAACTCTATCCGCTATCTTCTTAGTGTCGTGATCAATGCGATCTATCTTCTCATAAGTATTGAGGATGCACCTCCCGTGAACGCGCTGGGTGACTTCTATGGAAGAGGTAACAGCACGTTGTGCCTCTATCTCTTTTTCTAAATCAGCTAAGGTTGTGCAGTGCTTGCGAGGCATCTCAGAAGCAGCAAGGGAATGCTTGGGAGCATCCTTGGGAGGAATGAACTTACTTTGGTGGGGTTAGCGTGGACTCCCTCGAAGTAGTTACACTCGCCCGTGCTGTACTTAGCACAGACGATTTCTCCTTTCTTGTTGGTCTTCACACCCATCAACATCTCATTGTGCTTCGGTGGGAGGAACTTGGTTCCAGCCGACAGCTTGACAACGGGACCCTTCGGTGGCGCTCCCTCGAGTTGAAGAGGTTGAGGCAGCGCTGTGGGAATCGGTTGTGCGAAGTAGGAAGCACCATAGGAGCGAGGTTTAGGTGGTGGAATGGTAGCAAGAGGGCGAGCATCGCTGACCAAGACTAAGGCTTTGAGATCTAGGTCCTCTGCTGGAAGCTTGTTGAGGTCGATCCCGTAGGGGACCATCCTCCTCATGGTGTTCTAGTGGTCTTTGGCCATTGGAGCAAGGAGAGAGCTAGCAAGCTTCTATGTAGAAGGAGACAAAGGTTTAGATGGAATGAGAACGGCTGACGTCATGGGTTGTTTATATAGGGGGCTCGGAGGACCAAAATGGCACCTCAAAGCCATCTCCAAGATGAACAATGCTCGGATCGATTTGGAATAAATTTTTTCAGATAGAAGTGTGTAGAAGAATCACGAAGCAAAAAGGTGGCGGTGAGACGGCGCAGGGGCAGGGCGAGCGCCCTGGCCTCGAGCCCTCTCGGCCCCAACTTTTTTGAAATAGTTTTTATATATTTTTATTATTTAGAAAATATATGTTGGGCCCCAAAACCAAAAAATAAAAGGTCAGGTCCAATGGACTTTTAATTAAGAAAGAAATTAATTACGTCTAATTCTTTTACTTCTTTTTTGGGCTCTAAAATTAATTTAAGGCATTGTCTATTTACCTTGAATAACGTACCTTCATCGTTTTGAAGTGTGATTGCCCCATGTGATGATGAGCTTACCACTTTGAATGGTCCTTCCCATTTACTCTGTAATTTTCCATGTTTAAAAAGTAATACCTTATCTCCTGGGGTGAAATCCTTCTTCTTGATTCTCTTGTCATGCTTGTTTTTACTCTGTCTTTATAGATATTTGAATTATGATAAGCTTTTTCTCTCCACTCCTCTAGTTTGAAGCATTGCATCTTCCTCTTTTCTCCTGCAGCTTCAAGGTCCATATTCCATCTCTTGATGGCCCAATGAGCTTTGAATTCTAGCTCAACTGGTAAATGACAATGTTGGGAATATGCCCTAGAAGTAATCGTAGACATGATGATATTCCATTTATATGAATGACATGCATTAAATGTTCATTGAATATTCATTATAGACAACTTGTATTGATTGACAATTATGTGAATTGTTTGTGGAACTCTTTACTTGAATGTTTATTCCAAAGTTGTCTCTGGTCGGTGTTCTTGTGAGAACACACTTGAATATTAGACTAGCACATGTATTAGTTGATGACTATGTTTCACAAGTCATGGACATGGAGATGTCAAACTAATAGTGTCGGCACATGTAAGACATGTAGGCTAGACTGACCCAACATGAGAAAGTCTCTATTCACATCATGTACGTTATGTCCTTAGACCTGAGACTGTGGTATGTACTCCAGATGTGAAATGGCCTACTTAGGGATTGCCAAACGCTACTCCATAACTAGGTAGTTATAAAAATGGTCTTCGGCCCATGTCTATATGTCCATGAACCCATAGGGTCGCATGCTTAAGGGCTGGAAGCCTAAATCGGGTTGGACTCAGATTAGACAAGACTTAGGGTTCCTCATGGGCCTCCAGGTCGGGGTCGCATAGGGATGCCTATATAGGCAGGGGTAAGGGCGAGGCAAACTGGGAGCTTGATCTATTCAGCCACCGTCGCCCACCTCACGCTCACGCCTTTGCTCCTGGCGGACCTAGCAGTCCTATTGCGCATTGCATCTTCCCGCACATGTGTGATACCTCGGAGGTGCTGCATCTGCAGCACAAGGATGGACCATATCGATCACAGTGGTTGGTAACTGGTCGAACTGGTCGGGAACGTGCTCGGACGATCTGCGAGCGAAGGGTGTACTTGACGGACGACCATGCAACTGCACGGCACTGCTACGATGCGTTCAACTACATCCAGTCTTTCGCTGCACCTGCGTGTCTGGTGATAATCATGTGACCTATATCTAGTAGTAGATCCTGGTTTATGAGGTAGAGAAATTTTATTTTCTGGCTAGCGTAGCACCCTCATAACCCTACAGTGGTATCAGAGCCATAGCTGCTTTGTTATAGGTCCAGCTACGGGCATATGGTGATATGCGCCGTCATAGAAAAGTCTCTAATCTTGATTCATCGTCTTGCCATGTTGGTCTTGTAACAATCTACTAGTACCAATCGGAATTCCGCCATCCGAGTTAAGTGATACATGTAAGACCAGTCATGGCGAGTTTGAGATCAATTAGATTAATCAAATTGAACCCTACGTCAAGTGCCATGCACATGTGATGTGCGGTGATAGTAGATGGGATTTGCTGCCGGGCACTAGGTTGCCGAGAAAACTGTTGTTTGGAAAAACAGCTGTAACTTCTGAACCATAACTCGAATTGAGATGAACTCTAAACGAAAATTGAAGAGAACGAAATTTTATATTTGATTCTACATGGCAAAGCCATGGTTTGGTGAAATTAGATTTGTGAAAAACTGCTTGGAAAATAGAGTTTTAGGCACTGCAATGTTATGTGTATGAGATTTGCGAAATTAGATTTGCGAAATTAGATTTGTGAAAAGCCGTGGTATCGCCTAACACTGTTTTGCAGGATTTGTGACTGGTATGGCCCTTACGTGTATGAGATGCATGTATGTAATTAATTCATGGCTTGCACATCATGAGGACAATATGGGCAGGAGCCATAAAGATATTGTCATTTTGAAGTAATGGCCTACGTGCTAATCTATGATGATCCGTGAATATGTAATTTTATTTCACGATAGTGATAGCTAGTCTTGGTGGATGCACCACAAATGGATGACATTCACGGACCATGGAGATGGAGATAACCATGACGAACAGATTGACATTGAGATGGAGATCTCAAAGGATCAATGGGCTATACCAAGTCATATATGTATTTATGTCATTCTTACTATGTTCTATTTCACATGCTATAATGTTTTGTCTACATTCAAGCGGTAGTGAAGTAAAATGATCCCTCAGCAATGTTTAAGTTGTATGCTTTCCCAAATCTTGCACTGTCACAAGTCTTATACGATCGGTGGTGGGTCTATGAAATTAGGGTGTCACTGGTTTTCCTTGACTATGCAGGTTCGTATCAGATACTTACAGCAAGAAGGTTTGGTTACTTGAACAAAGTCATCCTAATGTTTAGGGACTTCGAAGCATGGGAAGGTTAAGTGCAAGGCATAGAGATGCTGGCCCAACAACAAGAGCCATATGAGATATGATTAGCAAGATGTTACTTACCGATCTACCATACCGAGTAGTCATGATGCTAAAGCTCACTGGTCGGCATGATAGTTGTGGGTCTTGAATCACTAAGTATAAATAGAGGGATATTAATTTTAGTGGGAGTAGATTCTATTTGATATGATTTACTCTTCATGGATACATTGTCTGAGTATTTTGCATTGCTTTTGTTGTAGATAAATGGCCGTCCGAAATCAACCATTTACTTTGCGTTCAATACTTGAGAAGATAAGTTGAATGGAACAAATTACATGGATTGGATCTGCAACCTGAGAATTGTTCTTCGGGCTGAGAAAAAGGAACAAATTCTAGACACCCCATTACCTAATGAGCTTGATGAAAATGGAACTACTGCTGAAAGAACCACTTATAGGAGAGCATGTGATGCTGATCTTGAATTGGGTTGCCTTATGCTTGCGTGTATGGAACCTGATCTGTAGATGCAGTTCAATAATAATCACTCAGCAAACGATACGATTGTGGTGCTGGAGGAGATGTTCCAAACACAAGCTAGGACTGAAAGGTTCAATGTCTCTAAGGCGCTTGCTGAAACCAAGCTAGCAGAAGGCACAGCTGTAGGACCACACGTAATCAAGATGGTTGGTTACACTCAGAGGTTGGATAAGCTAGGCTTCCCAATCGGCCAAGAGTTGGCTACTAATTTCATTCTTGCATCTCTTCCGCCCAGCTATGGAAACTTCATCTCGAACTATCATATGCATGGATGGAGAGGGGCTTGAATGAACTGTGTGGCATGCTGAAAATAGCAGAGGCTGACATCAAGAAAGGTGCCAACAATAGCCAAGTTTTGGTGGTCCAGAATAGGCCTCGGTTCAAGAGGAAGGGCAATTCTTGAAAGAAGAAGAAGGGCAGGGCTAAAGATGAGATCTCGAAGCCAAACCCATCTGCTACCAAGGCTAGACCATCGGCAAGTTTAGACTGCTTTTACTGTAAGGGGAAAGGTCACTGGAAAAGGAACTGCAAGGAGTACTTGGCGTTCTTAGAGAAGGATGGCAACAATAAAGGTACTACTACTGCTTGTACTCTTGTTGTTCATGTTATGGACATTTTTCTCACTAACTCTTATATCAATTCTTGGGTATTTGATACGGAATCAGTTGCTCATATTTGCAATACGATGTAGGGAATGATAAGAAGTAGAAGCATGGAAAAGGGAGAGGTTGACTTCCGCATGGGCAACAATGCAAGAGTTGCTGCGTTGAACATCGGGATGATGCAACTTCACCTGCCGTCAGGATTTATCATGGAATTGAATATTGTTATTTCGTTCCTAGCTTAAGTCAAAACATTGTGTCACCTTCATGTTTGATGAAGGATGGTTATTCTTTTGTGAGTAAAGACAATGGTTGTGTGATCTCCAAGAATGACATGTTTGTGGCTTTTGCATCCATTATGAATGGGTTATTTATATTAAATCTTGATGATGCACATGTCTATAATGTAACTGCTAAAAGGCCTTGGCTTAATTAAGTCCTACCTATATGTGGCATTGTCGTTTGGGTCATATAAGTGACAATCGCATGAAGAAGCTCCAGGCCGATGGGTTTTTAACTACGTTTGATTTTGAATCTTACGACACAAGTGAGGCTTGCCTGCTCGGCAAGATCACCAAGGCGCCTTTCACAGGTTTTCCTAAGAGAGCGTCTGACTTGTTGGAACTCATACATACTGATGTGTGTGGAC
Organism: Bothriochloa decipiens; assembly: GCA_023333625.1. Classification (NCBI taxonomy): domain Eukaryota; kingdom Viridiplantae; phylum Streptophyta; class Magnoliopsida; order Poales; family Poaceae; genus Bothriochloa; species Bothriochloa decipiens. Next base: position 43,102,185 of record CM041640.1, on the reverse strand, counting down.
CACTGAGCATGACAGCCAGAGGCGGATTCCAATAATTCATAACTTTTACTGATGACTTTGGTAGATATGGGTATGTCTACTTAATGAATCATAAGTCTGAAACATTTGAAAAGTTCAAAGAATTTTAGAATGAAGTAGAGAATCAACGTGGCAAGAAGATTAAGGCCTTGCAATCTGATCGTGGAGGCAAATATTTGAGTCATGAGTTTAGCAATCATCTTAAGAGTTGCGGAATTGTTCCACAGCTTACACCACCCGAAACATCGCAGAGAAACGGTGTGTCTGAGCGACGTAATTGGACTTTGTTGGACATGGTTCTGTCTATGATGAGCCGGTCAGACCTACCTTTATCGTTTTGGGGATACGCTCTAGAAACAGCTGCTTTCACACTAAATAGGGTACCATCTAAGTCCGTAGATAAGACACCATATGAGATGTGGACTAGTCGGCATCCTAGTTTGTCTTCTCTAAAATTTTGAGGTTGCGAAGCTTATGTCAAGCGATTGATATTTGATAAGCTAGCACCAAAGTCGGACAAGTGCTTCTTCATGGGATATCCAAAGGAAACTTTAGGATATTACTTCTATAACCGATCAGAGGGCAAAGTGTTTGTTGCTCAGAATGGCGTTTTCCTAGAGAAAGAGTTTCTCAAAAGAGATAGGAGTGGTTGGAAGGTGTATATTGATGAAATTCAAGAGGAGCTAGTTGGGAATGACTTTACTAATGATGCTAATGTAGCAGAACAAGTTGAGACACCCATGGTCGATACACCAGTGGTCAGTACACCGGTGGTCGGTACACCACCCCAACCACGAATATCAGCAAGACTTCGCCAATTGCATGGGGATCTATTGTTGTTGGACGATGATGAACCCGCGAATTATGTAGAAGCAATGATGGACCCAGATTTCAAGAAATGGTGGAGTGCCATGAGATCTGAGATAGATTCCATGGGAGACAATCAGGTTTGGAACTTGGTTGACCCGCCTGATGGGGTTAGACCCATTGAGAGCAAATGGATTTTTAAGAAGAAGAAAGATATGGACGGAAATGTTCATGTCTATAAAGCACGGGTTGTCACAAAGGGTTTTTGGCAAGTCCAAGGAATTGAATACGATGAGACGTTCTCGCCAGTAGCAATGCTTAAATCTATTCGGATCATTCTAGCAATTGCTGCGTATTTTGATTATGAGATATGGCAGATGGATGTTAAAATAGCCTTTCTGAATAGATATTTGGAAGAGGACATGTATATGATACAGCCCAAAGGTTTTGTTGGTCCTAATAATGCTGGAAAAAATATGCAAGCTTAAGAAATCCATCTATGAGTTAAAGCAAGCATCTCAGAGTTGGAATATTCATTTTGATGAGGTCGTCAAAGGGTTTGGTTTCCATCAGAATGAAGAAGAACCTTATGTTTACAAGAAGGAAAGTGGGAGCACTGTGGTGTTTCTGATCTTGTATGTAGATGACATATTACTGATCGGGAATGACATTTCGATGTTGCAATCAGTAAAGACGTGACTGAATAATAGTTTTTCCATGAAGGATTTAGGAGAAGCAGCATACATCTTGGCCATAAAGATCTATAGAGATAGGTCAAGAAGGCTAATAGGATGAAGCCAAGATACGTACATTGACAAGGTGTTGAAGCGGTTCATCATGGAACAGTCCAAGAAAGGGTTCTTGCCTATGTCCTTCCACTGATGCTGAGTGTGAGCGCCTGAGTAAGGTTCCATATGCTTCGGCAGTTGGTTCCATCATGTATGCCATGATATGTACTCTCCCATATGTTGCATATGCTCTAAGTGTTGCGAGCAGGTACTAAGCTAATCCTGGTGGACACTGGTCAAGAACATTCTTAAGTACTTGAGAAGAACTAAGGATGTGTTCCTAATCTATGGAGGTGAGGAGGAACTCATTGTAAATGGTTACACCGATACTATCTTCCAAATCAACATAAATGATTCACTATCTCAATCAGGTTTTGTGTTCACAATAAATGGTGGTGAGCAATAAGCTGGAAGAGTTCCAAGCAGGAAACGGTGACCGATTCTACATCAGAAGCCAAGTACATTGTGGCTGGTGGAGCTGCAAAGGAAGGTGTTTAGTTGAGGAGGTTCCTGATTGAACTTGGTGTGTTTCCTAATGCGTCGGGCCCATTGAATTTACATTGTGATAACAATGGGGCGATTGCATAGGCTAAGTAGACTAGGGATCACCAGAAGAACAAACATGTACTCTGAAAGTTTCATCTCATTCGACAGTTTGTGAACAAGAAGAGATCAAATTGTGCAAAATACATACGGATTTGAATATAACAGATCCTTTGATAAAGGCTTTTCCACAGCCTAAGCATGAGGCGCACATGAGGTCTATGGGGATTAGACATTTTAGAGATTAATTCTAGTGCAAGTGGGAGACTGTTGGGAATATGCCCTAGAGGTAATCATAGAGATGAGATATTCCATTTGTATCTATGACATGCATTAAGTGTTCATAGAATATTCATTATAGACAACTTGTATTGATTGGCAATTATTGTTTGTGGAACTCTTTACTTGAATGTTTATTCTAAAGTTATCCCTGCTCGGTGTTCATGTGAGAACTCACTTGAATATTACACTAACACATGTATTAGTTGATGACTATGTATCACAAGCCATGGACATGGAGATGTTGAACTAACAGTGTGGGCACCTGTAAGACATGTAGGCTGGACTAACCCAACATGAGAAAGTCTCTATTCATGTCATGTACGTTATTATTGGGAATACGCCCTAGAGCTAATCATGAGATGATGATATTCCGATTGTATCCATGATTAATAAAGTGTTCATTGAATATCCATTATAGATAACTTGTATTGATTGGAAATTATGTGAATTGTTTATGGAACTCAATTACTTGAATGGTTATTCTAAAGTTGTCCCTGGTCGGCGTTCTTGTGAGAACACACTTGAATATTAGACCAGCACATGTATTAGTTGATGGCTATGTTTCACAAGTCATGGACATGGAGATGTCAAACTAATAATGTGGGCACATGTGAGACATGTAGGTTGAACTGACCCGACATGAGAAAGTCTCTATTCATGTCATATACATTATGTCCTTAGACCTAAGATTGTGGTATATACTCAAGATGTGAAACGGCCTACTTAGGGACTGTCAAACGCTACTCCGTAACTGGGTAGTTATAAAGTTGGTCTTCGGGTGGTCGGGAAGCATGCTATGAGACATAGACAATCAAGATGGAATTTGCCCATCTCTACTCAAGAGAGATATCACTGGATCACTCAAGTGATTGGATCAACAAATGCATGGCCGTGCTTGGGTTAAGTGTTAACCTACGAGTTGAACCATATATCGAGTGGCAAAGGGAATAACTTGTATATGGTCGTAGTGGTTCATCTGATATGATCTTTGCGTGCACGTAGGAGTTGTCACGCCTTGCTAGAGGCCGCTGTCAACTATTGGGCGAGTAGGAGTACTCGGCCCGTGTCAATGTGTGCGTGAACCCATAGGGTCGCACGCTTAAGGGGCTGAAAGCCTAATTCGGGTTGGACCCGAATTAGACAAGGCTTAGGGTTACTAATGGGCCTCCAACTCATGAGCTCATTGGGGATGCCTATATAAGCAAGGGGTAGGGCGCGCAGTGAGGGTTACATGCCTTGGACAGCCATCATCGCCCTCCCCATGCTCGCGCCTTCTGTTCCTCGCGAACCTAGCAGTCCGGAGGCGCATCGCTTCTTCCCTGTACATGTAACTAGCAGTAGATCCTAGTTTATGAGGCAGAAAAGTTTTGTTTTCTGGCTAGCGTAGCACCCTCATAACCCTTTAGTTATGTCCTTAGACCTGAGACTACGGTATGTACTCAAGATGTGAAATAGCCTACTTAGGGATTGCCAAACGCTGCTCCGTAACTAGGTAGTTATAAAGGTGATCTTTGGGTGGTCGGGAAGCATGCTATGAGACATAGACAGTCAAGACGGAATTTGCCCCTGTCTGCGTGAGAGAGATATCACTGGATCACTCAAGTGATTGGATCAACAAATGCATGGCCGTGCTTGGGTTAAGTGTTAACCCACGAGTTGAACCATATATCGAGTGGCAAAGGGAATAACTTATACGTGGTCATAGTGGTTCGTCTGATATGATCTTTATGTATGCATAGGATTTGTCATGCCTTGCTAGAGGCCGCTGTCAACTATTGGGTGAGTAGGAGTACTCGGCCCATGTCTATGTGTGCGTGAACCCATAGGGTCGCACGCTTAAGGGCTAGAAGCCTAATTCGGGTTGGACCCGGATTAGACAAGGCTTAGGGTTCTTGATGGGCCTCCAGGTCGAGGTCGCATAGGGATGCCAATATAAGCAGGGGTAGGGGCAAGGCAAAGTGGGAGCTTGATCTATTCACCTGTCGTCGCTCACCTCACGCTCACGCCTTTGCTCCTCGTGGACCTAGCAGTCCGGTTGCACATTGCTTCTTCCCGCATGTGTGTGATACCTCGGAGGTGCTGCATCTACAGCACAAGGATGGACCATATCGATCACGGTGGTTGGTAACTAGTCAGACTGGTCGGGAACATGCTCGAATGATCCACGAGCGAAGGGTGTACTTGACGGACAACCACGCAACTGCACGGCACTACTACGATGTGTTCAACTACATCAAGTCTTCCACTGCACCTGCGCGTCTTGTGGTAATCCTGTGACCTATATCTAGCAATAGATCTTGGTTTATGAGGTAGAAAAGTTTTATTTTCTGGCTAGCGTAGCACCCTCATAACCCTACAGACAAGTCTTCCCATACACTTGGAGACATCCCAATTGGTGTTTTGTATGCTGTTCTGTAAGCCCAGAGTTGATATTACCATGCCTTTCACATGGCCCACATCTTCGGATGAATTCTCTTATGTCTTCATACATTGTTGGCCAAAAGAATCCATATTGCCAAATCTTTGCATGTGTACGGAATGCCCCATAGTGCCCTCCATATGGTGATGAGTGACATCTTTCAATTATCTTCATTTCATTCCTTCTTCAGCAGGCACACATCTTCTGAGTAGGCCAGTGGCACATACTCGAAAGATGTATGGCTCATCCCATATGTGAGCACGACTCTCTTGGATGAGTTTCCTTTTGTTCCCTCCTGCTGGTACATATCCTGAAATCATAAAATTAACAATATCTCCAGGGATCAGATCTGTTGATTCCGTAGAGCATGTCATCCCGAAGTGAGTCATCAATAGGTAGTTCCTGTGGATTCTCAAACTGCATTCTAGACAAGTGATCGGCAACAGAATTTTCTACCCCCTTTTTATCTTTTATTTCTAAGTCAAATTCTTGGAGTAGCAAAATCCATCTTATCAAACGAGGTTTAGCATCTTACTTAGTCAGCAAGTACTTTAAAGCAGCATGATCAGAATAGC